>JAOPSE010000010.1:41656147-41876962 GCA_029449295.1 Zea luxurians
GAATTAGTGGTGCCATTGCGGGTATGCGTCCAACGCCATGGCTGTCCTATGATGATGCTGGAGAAAGTGAACTATTTGAAGAGTGCCAGCAGCAGTACATGGAGAAACAAGCAAAAGCCAAAGAGACACATGGGACAACAGTACAACCATGAGGGTAGTATGACACACCCTTAGCTGATTAATTGGAGGAATCTAAGGTGTAGCTTGCTTCACCGTTATGCCGTTAATAGGGGCTGGGGCATAGTGCTTCCTCTGCTAAGGGTAGGTGCCGAGGTTCATTCATGCGCGCGTTAGACACTAGTTATCCTACAAATCTATGCAAAAAGTGTGCCTTATGATGTGGTGGTTCTATCAGCTTTGTCGATGATACGTGTTGAATGGAAACCTGGGTCACAACCAATGCAACTAGGAATTAGTGGTGCCATTGCGGGTATGCGTCCAACGCCATGGCTGTCCTATGATGATGCTGGAGAAAGTGAACTATTTGAAGAGTGCCAGCAGCAGTACATGGAGAAACAAGCAAAAGCCAAAGAGACACATGGGACAACAGTACAACCATGAGGGTAGTATGACACGCCCTTAGCTGATTAATTGGAGGAATCTAAGGTGTAGCTTGCTTCACCGTTATGCCGTTAATAGGGGCTGGGGCATAGTGCTTCCTCTGCTAAGGGTAGGTGCCGAGGTTCATTCAATTTGGTTTCCCTTTAGGGAGGAGTATTATGTTTGTACGACTTGCGAAACCTAACGGGCGGCTACACACCAGGAGAATCTTTGTAAAGGCTACATAGTGATACCCTTCCAGACCACCTAGGAAGTGATTAATAGGGAGTAGCGCTCCTCGGGCAGAAAGGGAATCATGACTCATGGGTAAAGTGTGCAACCTCTTTAGAGGGTTAGAAACTAGTATATCAGACGTGCTCATGGTTAAGAGTAGCCTTGGGATCCTCTTTGATTAGAAATACTTTGGATACATTTATGTTGATGGTTTAATGATGATGGCTATACTAATGATTTCTGGTACTTTCCTCTCTAAGGAGGTGCTTTCTTTGAGATCTCAACTTGGGCTCTATGATAAAACTTGGCTTCTACTAATGATAAATACCTGACCAACTAAAAGCAACTACTTTGAGATTAACCCCACATATAGCTAGTCCAGTTCTGCCAAACGGGACATTTGCTGAGTACGTTGATGTGTACACACCCCTGCTTAAACACCAAACACTAGGTTGTCCACATTGTAACCATTGCTCAGGAGAAGTTAAAGGCAACACGAAGGATTTTCAGGAGTTTCAAGACTTCGAGGAGTTCTGGACTAGATTAGCGGCAAACCCCAGTCAACTGCCTATGAAGGCCTTATCTTACTACGTTTCATTTAGCACTTTAATTTCTATTGAAGTTAATGACTATATGGATGTTTCAGACATCATGATGTATAAAGTAATACTTCTTTACGTTATTATTTGAGCATTGTGTGATGATGTCCAGTTATGTAATCGTTGTTACGTGAATTTCTGATCCTGGCACGTACATGGTTCGCATTCGGTTTACCTTCCGAAACCGGGTGTGACAGTCAGGGACAATATTATATGATCCAGTTATACCTCAGCAATAACCCATGATCCTTAGTAACATCACCAAAAACTCTAAGTAATAGTATTAAATTTACACTCAGAAAACAGTAGTAAAACAAAGTATCACTCAGTAACAAACATATTTTGGCACTAACTTTATTATTGCCCAGTAATAACCCATTATATGAACCATAAGTCCCTTAGTAATAACCACGATCCTCAGTAATATTTGTCAATTCTAAGTAATAGTGTTAAATTTACAATTAAAAGACAACAATAATGGTGTTAAATTTACAGTCAGAAGACATGAGATAAAGTAGTTGTTCAGTTAAGATGGCATACCACAAAAACACGAAAATAACTGCTAGATCATAGTGTCGAGGGAACTTACTGATATTTTTGTAGAGTTGAGGAACTTATTGATAGATCGTACCTCCCAAGCCCACACCAGATGACGATCACGCGAGGAATAGCCGGTGGATCGCGATCGATCTTACCGACCATCGATGGGTGCACACGACGTGAATCCAAGCCGGGGGCAGCGGCGACGGTAACAATAGTACGTTTTTGATTTTAGGGTTACATCAGAATCGGAGCCCGTGCCCTTTTTAATTGGTCGGGCTGGGTGAGAGGGCGCACTGCGCGGTGTTTTTTTTGCCGCCTTTTTTCGGGATCCGTGGCATGCATGTACGTCCTCACATGGATGGATTGAGCTAGTCCCAACATCAGGGTGGGCGGGTCGATCTGGTCCGAGTGTCGGGACGCTCTCGGGTCCATGTGAAGTGTCACCCTAGGTGACAAATATATATATATATATATATATATATATATATATATATATATATATATATATATATATATATATATATATATATATATATATCCGCCTAATTATGTAGGATAAAAGGTGGGTTGGTTAGGGCAAGAATAGCTTGTAGTAAGAAAGATTATGTTAAGGAAAGACTCCAGTTTGGGTGGTGATGCATCTTAAGATCTGATTTGACTCTTTTCTTCCTTGACAAAGTTGATCTATTCCTTTGGTCTTGATGTTATCATCCGAGTTAGGGACATATGACTAGGATAGCTATGAGTAGGAATAGACTATATTAAGTAGGTCAAGATCTGATTTGATGTTAGGTTGGAATAGATGATCATCATGAACATATTGGTTAGGTTGTTTGTCTATGACCGAGTTGGTCTAAAACACCAATTTAGGTTAAAACGTGTTTATAAGAGTAGGGTCTTGTCTATTTCACCAGTATTAATTAACTTGTTTAAGTAACTCACTTTAGATTAGATTGTATTAGATTATTAGATAGGATCTAAACTAGATGAGATAAGATCTAATTAATTTGGATTAGATCATGGTTGTTACACTAGTGTGGATAAGTATGCTTATCAGGACAAGGTGAATCTACTAGGATAATATAGAACCTTTTTAAGATGAGATGGTCTATCAAGCTAGATATATTTTAATGGGGGATAATCTAAGTCGATTAGCTATCTTGAAAAAATATTTTTTTTGCCAAACTGTCTATGCAGATGCAATTGCGAACATTACTTCACAACTCATCACACTCAATCAAAGAACCAAATCAGACATGTATGATAAGAATAAACATTCAAGCGTATGGATACCTACAAAAATATATTTTTCCTATGATTAGGACTCCTATTCCTAAGGGTCAATTCGGGTGTAGGATTCCAATGTGTGAAATCCATTTGGTCTTTAGAAATAAAAGGTTAGTATAGTAAGGGTGAGCTCACATACATTCATCGCTCAACAAGTTGTGGGGAATAATGTGCATGAGCTCACTTACGGTGGGGGCTCATGTGAAGTGTAAGGCTTACCAAAGAGAATGATTAAGGCTAAGCGTAGCTTTTAACAAGTTGGTCAAAGTTTTATTAGCAGTTACTAAGTATAAATAGATACCATCCCAATTAAATAAGAGATCACAATTAATAATAATCCCACAATGCAATGCAAATGATAGATTAAATTTAATTCCATAAGTTACCCATGTGAGGGTTCGAGCCGCTCATGACAGTGAGCACGACTGATATACCAGTTTTACACTCTGCATATGTTGCACATCTTTATCCACAAGACATGTTTCCCATTTAGCTAGGGTTTGCAAGACCCTTAGACACTCCTAAGGTGAATGGCTAGGGATCCATTGCGAGGCCCTTACAAAGTTTCACTAGAGGAGAGAACATGCTACCGATTTCGGGCCGAAGGAGATGTACGAATCCCTCGTCCGAAAAGCTAAAAAAGATAGTCTGACCCGAGGACCTCCCTACATTTTCACTGCTCCACCACGCTTGCCCCTTTCAGAAAAGGATTAGCTCACACTAGCTTTCCTAATTATTCAACCAAAGGCGTCCCTTTCCACCCTTGTGGTGGCACTGTTTTCCCGTGTGTTCACTCCATGTTCCAATTAACATAATAATCTTATCATGAACAATAATTAAACCACAATAAAAATAGAGCATGATCATAATGCGAATCTCTACTAACTATTAAGAGAGGAGTGTAGACTACCCCCGCCTCTCTACCCCGCCCGCTCGCCTGCGAACTCCAGATTTTTGCACCGCGCCTCCGCCTCCCAGGATTGTCGCGCCGCGCCTCCACCATTTTCGCCGCCGCGCCCTCGACACCACCTCCAAGGATCCTCGCCCCCGCCCCTGTACTCCTCGCGTCCGCGTCTCCCGCTCCATTTCCACTGCCCACAATGCGCTCGCACGCGTCGCCGCCCCCGGCCCGCGATTGCCCCCCTCCCTGTCACCACCTCGCCGTGGTGTACCCCCATCCTTGGCGCCGCCACCCCGCACCCCATCCGAACGGTAGCCCGGTTCTCTAAGCGAGAGATCGCTGGAAGAGGGGGGCTGGGAGACGAGCAGGAACACGGTCTACATCTGGGTGCCTTTTCTCTATGATGTCACACCCTTTTTCACCTTGGAGATCTGATGCACCCAATGCTCTGCCTCAAGTCCGTCTCTGTAGCGCCCTACCGTTGTTTTGATTTATTTTTGCTCCGTCGTTGCCTTTTCCCCATTTCAGTATGTTTGCCTTTTCTCTTTTTCTGTCTGGATTCGTGTTCTTCGATCTAGATTCATCTTTGAACAAGAGTGTGGTTCAGTCACACCATTGGTGCTGCTATGTTGTTGGTGTGGAGATGAAATGACGAGGAAATTGTTTCCCTATTGGTTTGAATGGCCGCCGTGATGGCTCAAACTGTATTAGCTCTATCTAATCATCTCTGCCGTCTTGTGTCATGTTTAATCTGTCGCATTTCTTTTCTCGAGAATGTTTTTATATTTCTGCACAAACGATTCAAATGTGTATTTGGCAAATCTTAACCGAGAGCAGTCGACCTACCGGGAGAACGCTTCTGGTTCAGTCTCCCTTGTGTTCAGTTGAGGATATGATGACCCTTTCCCCAGATGATCGACAGTGAACATATTGAGCGCAATAAGTTCTCTATTAGAGAACCACTGCATCCTAACTTCATATTAGAGTTGTTTCTACATATGTCTGTATATCTGGATTTGGGCTTATCTGAAGCCAATCTTGTTTGCGTCGAGTTTCCATTTTCATCCCTGTGGCTGTGGCAGTGGGTCAGGCATATACCGTTGTCCCCTGCTTAGCAGCCTAGAGGGAGCAGTACAACACGGTTGGAGAGCTCAGAGGAATGGACACGGGATACTGAGGAAAGCAAACTGAGACTACAACAATGGGTTACAGGTTCTTGGTGCGGAGCATAATGCCAGTTCACACCGGAAATGTTGAATCACAACCGAAAAAAAGAAGAGTGGTCCTGCCGGGGAGCAACCAACGCGGCGGAGGGAGATGGAACAAGCAAGGAGCACATGGTAAAAAAAATCCAGATCTCCTTGCTCTTTCGTTCCCCCATCCTTCACCAACAGCGGGAGCAGCTACTGACAAATCTACCATATGTACACAGGGACGGCCAGACAGAGACCGGGCTACGGCCGCGGCGCAGATGCGCGCACCCCCTAGGAGGAGCGTGTATGAGTTCTCTATTTCGTGCATGTATTGTACCTTTGCATGATATCAGTGGTCTAGCACGAGTTGAGATATTTTCTACTTTTTTTGTTTGCAGATCATATGATGTCCTGTCCCAGTATTTTAAGCGGTGTAACCTCTGTTTAGCTACAACTGTTGCTTGAACAAAACCCTACATATGCATATTATTTGGATAATTAAATCTAACTTGAGTGTCTTCTGCTCTTCTTTCGCTATATAGAGATGAAATATGTGATAGAATTATCCATAAAAACATGGCTTGATCTGTCCGTTGTTGTTGTATATTGATCAAGAGAAGCAAGCTAGCTTCGATGAGATATTTCAAGGAAAATGTCTTAAAGCAATGTTAGATGGATGTGGTTTGGTCTTCTTTCACCTGGTGATCTCTTCTATCTTTAAATTATAATATGTTCTTGTGCTTTCAGTAACATGTCATTCTTTTCTCTAAAATAAATATGAATGGTTTTCAACTTATCCTGGCTAATTTGTATATGTAGGTTAGTGGTCAACTGTACTATGCTGCTACGATCTTTCAGGTACCGACATATTGTTGGTTTCCTATATGGATTATAGAATTATCTAGTTCAAGCATATCTGGGTATTATAGATGCCCATTTGTGTTAGGACTTATTACGATGATCTCCAGTATAGGGGTTCATGGCCTCAAAACACTATCAATCCCAGTTTCATGGTGGAAATAATTGCTAAACTTGTCTGGGCAACTTGGGATCATTACTTTTTAGACCCCACATTATCTATTGAATTCCTTTATCACTTGTATCTATCATTTGTTTGCAAGCAGAGAGTTGGATTCTCTGGGGCATTTGGTGCCTCTCATGTGTCAATTCTTCTTAGTACTGAAGGTACATGTGAACACTTTTGCATATGCTCTATTGAAATTTAACCTAAGTATTTTTCAACTTTAATATGATTTTTACACCCCAGAAAGGCCTTTTGTTACTGATACAACTGCATGCTAGGGGAAGTTCACATGCATAGCTTCTATCCTGTGTTAGAGACAATGTGTAGTTTTATATGGCTCCTGATGTCCATTAACCAGACCTTGATCAGAGGTTGGTGACTAGATAGCATGTCGCACCATAAAAAAATTCCTTGCTTGCTTGCTTTAGTTGAGAAGGACATGTCTGGTGCAGGTTGAGTATTTGAAGCAGCCTCTCCGCATGTGTGGGAGGATGGCTTGCCTTGGGTTTTTTACTTCCCTAGACCTCATTCGTGTAGGATCCTCTAGCACCAGGTCTACCTTTTTTGCTTGCTTTGGCTGCTAAAGTTGTGCCCAGCTTTAAGGAGCAAATAAATTTGAAAAATAAAACTCATTTCAACAAATAAAGTTGCTCTCAAATATCCATTTGCATGTTTGTTGCATTATTTTTTTCCAATTATTTGTTTAAAACTCTGTTGCATCATCACCAGGCTTTGTGTTGTCCGCAATAGAATTTGTGATTCTGGTTCATTCGTGTACCATGACAACAAATTAACTTGCAATAATGTTGTGTTCACCTTAAGGTTGTCAACATACATACTTCTTGTGAAATATTTAGAACTTACTATGATGAATACCTTACTGCATAATCCATTAATATGCTGAAGCAACATTCCTCTTTAACATGGAGTACATCAAAATACTATTCTAGAGCTTAATGGCGTTGACACAATACCTGACAGACTTACTAGCTATACTGATAATTGATAGGTGCATGCTTCACATTTAATTTTTTTTATTTTCATAGAACTCACACTATCTGAGTAACTTATTGCTAAATTCGAGATATTAAGGCATCAGGACGGATCCAGTCAACTTTTATTAAGGCATCTTCCTTCAGTATCACTTGTGCTGCTACTGCACTGCTACTACCCACTCCATCCGAGAATGAGAATATACTCTATCTAAATCGAATTGTTTATATGGACACTACTCATTATTATGTCTTTATTTATTGTAATTGTTTGATGTGGCTGAGAGGAGTTACTATTGAAGGGGTCTTTCATTCTTTGAACTTCTAGCCACCTGGTATAGGATCCTAAGGACAACAGAGACTCCATCCATCCTTAGCAATGACCATGATCAATGTTAGCAAAACCAGATATATCCTGCTCTCAATCAGTAATTCAGTATCAAGTAGTGGTTGTTGTCGCAGCTTCCTTCCAGTTTGGTGGTTATCTGAAGCAGAAATTCCTACACCTTCAACAGCCTATGCAGTCTCCACAGGAGCAGTGCAACCTCAATCCACTGTTGCAACAACAAATATGATAGCTTCTGCTGGTCATTCTATGTTTCTGTCATGTAAGTTTCAGGAAATAAATTTATTCAGTGTGGCAACTGGAAGAAAGCTCATACTATTTTAATGACTTGTGTGGAATGAGTTAAGTTTGTACCCGTGAATTGTGTTCAATGTTTTATTGATTCTTCCATCCTTATTCCATCTAGGTATATGTCAGTGCGTTATTACGAAATCAATATGATAAAATACATTGATATACAAAACACTAATTGGTTTTCATTGATTCTTCCATCCTTATTCCATCTATTATTCCATCTACTAGGTATATGTATATGCCGGTGCATTATTATGAAATCAATACGATAAAGAATATTTATATACAAAACACTAATTGTTATTGTGCATTTCTGTTGGCATCACTAATAGTGGATGTTTACATACCTAACTATATCTTTTAATGTATGTAAACATCCACTCTTAGTGTGTATGTAAACATCCACTCTTAGTGATGCCAACAAAAGTGTAGAATAACAATTAGTGTTTTTGCATTTCAACGTATTTTATCATAGTGCTTCTGCATCTCTAAGTATCTTAATATTACATATTGACTCCGTAGCAACGTACGGGCATGCACCTAGTATAATATTAATCCCAAAACCAGGTAGAGCAATAACAAGCCTACCCAATAGTTCATTTGTTTGCAAGGTGTAAGGTGAACAAAACTAGGGTAACCTTTTAGGTCCCATCAAATTAACCTGAGCATGTCATGGTGATTAACATACACATTATTAAGTAAAGAAGACTGATCAAGGGCACAACTTGCTTTATACTTGCGATATCCAGGTGCTTCACCAATTGGTCTTCAGATTTCTCGTCACCTCGCCTCTATGCGTAGCAATACATACAATCAAGAAAATAATGAGTATGGTAACATCACACCAAAATATGGGAGCATAATGCGTAAGAATATTTTACACGTTGCTACAAGATCGTAGGTTACCCACATTTCCTTGATGTGCGTAAATAAGTCATGCAAATAATAAAGTGACCCGTGCTGGCCTGGTTCATGTATGCCCGGAATGAATATGGTCATTGAGTACCCTCGCAGAATTGCTAGCTTGGTCATGGTCGCCCCTCTATGTCCAGGGTGGTCAGTAACCCATCTAATAAGTTGTTGAACAAGATCTCCTGCCATAATTGCATTGACTGGCAACATGGAAGGATGCACCACCATCAGGTACATCATGTAGTTTGATAGTGTCTCGCATTCTTCCTTAAGTTGTTGAAGTGCTTAGTTAGATGTAGGTCAGTGTACTGGATGTTCAGTGGGTACATTAATTGTAAAGTGTACAGTTGCTGGATGTGGCCAAATGTTCCAAAACACGGTTGATAGTCCACCAGTAGCAGCCCTTGTCGCCTGCATCATCGATGTGGTGGACGTACCATTGCTTATCCAGACCAATAGCACTGAGGGCCTTTGAGAAAACTCTTGGTTTGGATTTGACAGAGATGCAGTGATCTAATAAGTTAAATTGTGCCATGTTATTAGCAGTGGATTTGCACAGATGAACAGCCTCAACCAAGCAGTCGCTGACGCCACGAAGGCAGCTGCTCTCCTTCAAGTCGCATAATCCTATCAAATGATTTCCACAACACATACAGAGCTAGAACTCCTTGGGTTCCGAGGTTTAGCAAGTGCCTCAGCCACAGGTTGTTGTCCTCAAGAGAGAAGGCACTGATCGAGTCTTGGCCGCCCAGGTGCACGATGAGAAAGGGCACCCAAAAGATACGGCAATGTGTCACCAAACGACTCCCTCCCGCACCCATCTCAAAGCCCTCAGCAGTCCACTCATGTGGCGGCGACGGAGGCTTCCAGTAGCCAACAGAAACAGCTGTAGCACAAAGCTCAGGAGTACCATTATCTGAGTCTCCCACACATTCCACTCCTGCATTAATGACTCTACCATTACCGAATTACTGATGTGGATTATATATTACTTCCCCAGTCCTGTTGACACCTGAATGGTTGTTCCGAAAAAATAAAGAGTTAGTTAACAACATATTAATATATGATGCCATTGTTGTAAGCCTGAAGATCCAAACTTTACTTAAATTCAAATTCAAAAGGAAGAAATGGGTAATCAAAGTCTAGAAAGAAAGTGTTAAATAAGTAAATTATCCCTTCCATAAGTAAACAATAAGAAGTGAAATAAATAACACTAAGGCTATAGAAAGAATTAGAGTAGCAAAGGTAAGTAGGTAAGGGTTGTCCAGTTCTATCTAGATTTCGTCCTACAGTCAACATTCCTCGGATACCACTTCTGTCACACACTGGATTTAGGGGCCCAAACCCGGTCGTGTGTCACATGTGTGCTAGGATCAAGTCTCACACATATATTGACTCATGGTACAGAAACGAATGTCACATCTTTAATATATAATCGGAGTTCTGACAATATAGTTAAATAATTACATCATACACAGACAACGATCCAACAACCATAGTTGACTAGAAGACGACGACCTAGACCACTCACGAGCTCATCACAGCAACCTTCTCGCGCCTTATCCTGTGGTACCTGTCCTTGACCTGGGGGATGTGAGTACAGTAAGGGTGAGCTCACATACGTTCATCGCTCAACAAGTTGTGGGAAATAATGTGCATAAACTCACAAAAGGTGGGAGCTCATATGAAGTATAAGACTTACCAAAGGAGATGATTAAAGCTGAGCATTCCTTTTAAAGTTGGTCAAAGTTTTATTAGCAGTTACTAAGTATAAGTAGATACCAACCCAATTAAATAAGAGATCACAATTGATAATAACACCCACAATGCAATGCATATGACAGATTAAGTTTAATTCCATAATTTAATCATGTGAGAGTCCTGGGTCGCTCTTGACCGTGAGTACGGCTGATATACTAGTTTTACACTCTACAGAGGTTGCGCCCTTTACCCACAAGTCATGTATCCGGTCTAGCCAGGGTTTGCAAGGCCCTTTGACACTTCCGAGGTGAATGACTAGGGATTCAGTACGAGGCATTTACAAAGTTCCACTAACTTCAGAAACCCCGCTACAATTTCTGAGAACGGCAATATAGGAATCCCTCGTTCGAAAAGCCATCGCAGCATGATCGACCCGAGAACCTCATTTACACAGCTCCTCTACCGCCCTTGCCCCTTTCGGGTAAGATAGTCCTCCACTAGCTTCCTAATTAGTCAGCCAAAGGTGTCACATTCTACCCTTGTGGTAGCACGGATATCTCAACTTAAGCTCCATGTTCTAATTAACACAATGATCTTGTCATGAACAATAAATAAACAACAACATAACTAAAACATGATCATAATGTAACATTAATCCGAAAACCAGGTAGAGCAATAGCAAAACTACCCAAAAGTTTAGTGGTAAACAAGGTGTGGGATAAACAAATCTAGGGAAGCCTATTAGGTTCCATCAAATTAACCTGAGCATGTCACAGTGACTAACCAGAACATTATTGGGTAAAGAAGAGTGATCAAGGGCACAACTTGCCTTAGACTCGAGATTGCCAGGTACCAACTTGGTCTTCAAGTGACTCATAACCTCGCCGATATTCGTAGCAATACAAACAAACATGATATATGCAAAATTAACATCACATCAAATATAAAAACAAACTGTCTAATATTGTTCTACGCGTCGTAACTAGATCCTATGTTCAAGAACCACTAAATTTGGAGTTACGTTTAAAGAGTAATGATTTTCTGAAGATTTAAGTGTTCAATATAGAATAAATTAAGTGCATAATTTTTAACCTGTGTTTCATGACAAAAACATTGTCACTAGATGATAAACAACGTTAATATGAGATTAATTCAACTGGAATGGGACAAAAAGGAGTTAAGATGAAATAATTATGAATTAAATAGGATTCTAGATTTATTTCTATACTAGAAAACATTTTCAGAATTATTTTATTCCATTTCTTCACTTCCTGAGCTGCGGCTAGTATTTTCCAATAGTTCAGGGTCTATTTTGTGAATTCCAGGACCTAATCATAATTTATTTTGAACTAATATGGACGGCGGGTTGATTATAACAAAGCAAAGGGGCTCTTATGTAAATTATACTCAGCGAAGGGGTATTCATCAATCTTAGCCATTTGATCTGAAACTAGCGGCCATGATTAGATCCAGTCTACAACAAACCGTTAAGCATTTGTGGCCATTGGATAGTCGATCGACGGTCATAATTTAAAATACTTGAGATCGAATCCAAGTCGCAAGATCAAGATCGGATGAACCAGATTTGATCAGGCCAAATCAGTACTCGCGTTCTAGTCTTAGCCGCTCATATGGAAATTAATGGTAAGTAGTCCTTCTTCTCCCATCGCACACCAGGGCACGACGGCGGCGCCCTGCCCCGTGGTGGCCCAACGCCGGTGAAGCGTAACTGGCTCTCTGGTGCGCTATCCTCCTCCCTGATAGATGCTACGCGATGAGGGAAAGAAAGCGAATTCGTTCAAGGGTAACTTACCATGTATTGAGCAACCGAATGCCCCGAGGACGACGAAGGGTGGATTCGTTGTGGCACTTCAAATTCAACGAGCAATTGGTGTTACTCCGTCCAATCTTCTCGCCTAGACAAGTTACCCACACCTGCGGCAAGCGCCCGTCGATCACCCTCGGCCAAGGAATTTGAGTATTGTAGTGGCTTCTCCTGGTTTCGTGGGCGGCGACTCCTTTGGCTCCCTCTAGTTCACAACGGCATGGTCTTAGGTGAGCTGGTAACTCCACAATGTGGTGAGGACCTAGGTTTATATTGATAGCACGGGCGAGGCCAACATTTGTGGAGGGTGTTACGCTCGTGGGGTCCAGGCTCGCCGGAGCACGCGTAGTTGTTGCGGCGCAGCAACGATTCTTACACGGGCGCGCGGAGCTCGCGGGTGAGGAGACTGATAGCCTGGGTCCCCCGGTAGCGACCCAGTGACTTCAACACATGCGGTGAGTGGCTGATAGGCGGGTCCCCAATGACAGTGGCGTGGGCGTGGGGTGCAGAGCTAGGAAATGGGTCGCGCAGGCTGAATGCGGGAGATGGGCCGAGGGGTGAGGTGTTGGGCCAGGACCTGGTTTTAGATTTTTCTTTTTCTTTTCTTTTATAATTTCAGTTTTGTTTCTCTTCTAAATTTCCAAATTTGGCATTTTGAATTCAAATTTGCTTGTGAATTTTACAGATTAATTGCACAAATAAAGTACTAGCATAAAGAATTATAATTATGTATATATATTTTTCTATGTAATGTATTTTTCATTTCTATTTCCTTCTCTTTTCTTATTTCTCTTTCCATTTTCAAATTCTATTTTTGAACTTAAACTTGTCTCATAAATTTGAATACAAATGCAAAAATATAAGAACTTCAGCATGAGATGCATATTTCTGTATTAATCTATTTACTATTTGACTACTTTAATTCCCTTAATTGAGTATGCCCAAAGAAAAGGAGATCAATAAATTCCCAAAGCACTAGCATATAAGTATATTTATTTATTTATCCTATTATTTTTGTACAGATTTTGGGCTTTACACATGCCCCCCACATGCTTGTGTCATTGATACAGGCAGGGCATGCACCTACAACACCTCAGACACGCCTATAGGACCTCAAACTAACGTCAATGTGACTTCCATTAATGCAAGGGTGGGACATGCGTCTTTCTACCCCAACTTGTCAGCTATAACCCTATCTTCATTGGTGTATAAAAGGTAGAGGGAGCCCCCTGCATGGGGATCCTTTTCATACATTCTTTTCCTAAACTTTACACAACTCCATACATTTTCCGCACTCAGATTCTATAGCCACCTTGTATTCAGCACTTAGCCATTTCTTCAGACAATCCAATCCACTCAAAAAGAAAGTAGGGTATTATGCTCCGGTGGTCTAAACCTCTCTAACATCCTTGTATCCCTCATTGGTTCTCTATGAGTTTGCTATGTTCATCCCCTAGTAACCAGACTAGGCCCAATCAGTAGTGGTATGCAATAGGGTAATATACCAATATCCCTATCAAATCTATACAAGGTTATACTCCCTATATCTTCGACTATCACCCAATGAAAGTCATGTGTGCCATCATGTTGTTTATCTTTTTCAATTCTTCATGAGCCTGCACATTATCCTATGGAAACAATGGGGTGGTTCTATCTCAAAGGAGTTTCACCATCATGATAATGTGTAGGTAATTGCGACATTAACCTTGTTATTGTGGGCGCCTTCCTCACGTTGTATCATGAAGAGAACCAGGAAAATGACCATCAAGGCCTGGGAAGCACACCGGAATAGGACACCAATCCTTCTCTAAAGCACGTTGGCCTTGGTGTAGAGGAGATCGAACATCATGCCAAGCTCCATCATTACAATCTTCAACTTCTCTTCTCTACCTTGATACTTTGTCTTGAAACAAAACCATAGTGTTGATGCAGGCCCCTATCCCATCAGGAGCATAGTTCTGTTAGAAATATAGGCATTTTCCATATCATTTTAATTCCATAAATTAACATTATGATGATGACATATAAAAGATGATTACTCATAGAAATCATGATATCAAATATATCCATAACAATATGGATCATTAGAACATAAAACATGTGAATCATATAAATCATATAAATATAATAAGCATATAAACTGTCAGAACAATTGAAAATAAACATACAACAACATAAACAGCATGACTGTAAAATTAAAACAAACAGATATAACATTTTACTAGCATGAACAGACAACAGACTTGTCATGGTATGATACAACAAAACAGATTGGATAAATTCATGGCTATATATGAAACAGTAGAGATGGACAACATATATAATCTAAAAAACGTAAAACAGTAAGGAGATGAATTGATCATACCCTCCCATGCGCTCCAAGGATCCAGATCCTTGTCCAACTTCTCTTGTCATGCCGTACGGGATGAAGACGCCAGGAAGAAGAAGATGTTTACCAGAATGGTGTTTGGGCAGTCGCGTAGACGCTCCCCAAAAACTTAATTGCCGATCCCCCGTGCAAGGTCTCGAATGGCAAGGGCTTCGGAGGCACCTGCCCTCTCGCTACTCTGTACGCGCAGAGATACGAGATGGAAATACCCACACTTGTGGTTGGACTGTGATTCTGGAATGGTTCTGCTCGCGTGTACCAAGCGACAAGCGTGCTCCCCTTTTATTATCGCAGAAGGGAAGCTAAAGGAGAAGAGTCTCGCATGCGGCTGACGAAGAGACGGGCAACTAAAAGGTCTCGCATGCGGCACGCCAAGAGACGGGCAACTGAAAGGCTTTAACCCAAGGCTTTAACCTGGAGTTGAAGCTCCCGCAGTTAATGGGTGCTAAAAATTAACACAACCACACCTCGCCCGCTCGCCGTCTGCCTGCCTGCCTCGCCATGCCACGCCTCGCCACACCCGACCCGGTTGGCGGCGACGCGCGCGCATGTGGCACGCCCTTGTCCGTTTCTTGACTTGTCAAATTAAGTGGAATAATTCCCACCATATAAGTCAAGCCAAAGACCCTTGGACTTCCAATATGGTACTATTGGTATTCTCCACCATTACACACCATAGAGTTTATTCAATAAATGGGCCAAGCCCATAAAAGATCCAACAATCCCCACCAAACTCTAGGGTTTGTAATGATGAAGTATCAGAATCACAATTCTTTGATATACCAGTGTTTCGATGGAGACTGTTAAGTTGAACATCCATCTAGACTAAGAGTTTCACTCATTACAACTGAACAATGGACTAAGCCTTGAATTGACAGTTTTGTGCGAAATGAGATTTGCTCAAATCCTTTGCTGATACTAGGCTGCAAAAGGGCATCCCCGCTGTTTAGAAGCATATAAGTCACACTTTAGTGCCTTTCATGAGTGTTTAGGGATTACCCAAGTCCCATAGACTGTGACTAGCAGTCTGACTCATATAGGTGTACTCCTCAGAAGATGTTCTGTAGGACAACATCTCACCTTTATAAGACTCTTGGAATACATTAAGGTAAATACCATCCTGCCTTACAAATAGGAAAGATGTGCATCAAAAATGAGTTAAAGAAGGGATCTTTCCTCACAACCTACTCCTAGCTTGTTTCTCCACTCTACTTCATGGGATCTCCGATCACATAGAGCAGGTTACCACTAGAGTAGATTTCACATGGGTCTCATACCCATTTCGCTCGATGCACTTTCTATCACATTGCGTGACAGACCCTTAGTGAATTGATCTGCCAGATTATTTGATGTGTGGACATAATCCACTGTAATAACTCCGGAGTTTTTCAGCTTTCTGACAGATTTCAATCTCCTCTTAACATGCCTTGTAGACTTCATGTTATTCCTAGAACTGTTAACCTTTGTAACCACCGTTTAGTTGTCACAGTTCATGGAAATAGCTGGTATCAGTTTTTCAACTACCGGTAAATCCAATAGGAAATCACGAAGCCACTCGGCCTCAGCCCCAGCAGTGTCTAATGCTGTGAGTTCTGTTTCCATTGTAGACTTCGTTAATATAGTCTGCTTGCAAGACTTCTAGGAAACAGTGCCACCTCCAAACAGAAACACATATCCGCTTGTGGCATAAAGCTCATCAGCATCAGAAATCCAGTTGGCATCACAATAGCCTTCCAGCACTTTTGGGTTTCCAGTATAATGAATACTGTATGTCATAGTACCTTTCAAATACCGCAACACTCTCTCAAGAGCATGCCAGTGATCATCTCCTGGTTTTGACACAAACTGATTTAGCTTACTCACAGCATATGAGATGTCTGGCCTTGTTGCACTTGTAAGGTACATGAGCGAGCCAATGATATGAGAGTATGTCAATTGATCCCTTGCTATTCTTCAATTCTTTCTCAATAGCATGCTAGGGTCATAAGGTGTTGGAGCAGGATCACAGTCACTAAAACCAAAGCGACTCAATACCTTTTCCACATAATGGGATTATAACAAAGTTACCCCACCATCAGCTTCTCTAACAAGCTTGATGTTTAGAATGACATCAGCCTCTCCCAAATCTTTCATCTCGAAATTGCTCGATAGAAGATTTTTAACTTCCTCAATCACATTGAGATTTGACCCAAATATCAAGATGTCATCAACATAAAGGCACAACATAACAGACTCACCCCCACCATACCGATAATATACACACGTGTCAGATTCATTTACAGCAAAACCAGCAGCTGTAAGAGTATTATCAAACTTTTCATGCTATTGCTTAGGTGCTTGTTTTAGGCCATACAATGATTTTATCAACCGGCACACCTTGTTCTCTTAACCATCCGCAATGAACCCTTCTGGCTGATCCATGTAGATCTCCTCATCCAACTCTCCATTTAGGAAAGTTGTCTTAACATCCATCTGATGAATGATAAGACCATAAGAGGCTGCCACAGCTATTAATGTGCGAATCGTAGTCAATCGAGCCACTGGTGAGTAGGTATCAAAGAAATCTTCACCCTCTTTTTGGGTATATCCTTTAGCCACAAGCCTTGCCTTGTACCTCTCGATTGTATCATCAGGCCTAAGCTTTTTCTTGAAGATCCATCTGCAGCCTATAGGTTGACAACCATAAGGACGGTCAACGACCTCCCAAGTTCCATTATACATAATAGATTCCATCTCACTCCTTACTGCTTCCTTCCATAAGTCAGCATCAGGAGAGGAATATGCCTCACTAATGGTAGTTGGTGTCTCTTCCACAAGGTACTCTATAAAGTCATTAGCAAAAGATTTTGCAACCCTCTGTCTCTTGCTCTTTCGAGTGACTATAGTGTCATCCTCCTCAGGGATGTGCTTGTGAGAATCCTTAGCATGATCTATAGGAATAGACAGTTCATGCTCATGGGGAATTATAGTCTCATGACTTGTATCACTAGGTGTATTCTTCATGGGAAATTCATTCTCAAAAAATGTTGCGTCTCTTGATTCCATGTTAGTATCAACATACATATCAGGCACATCAGATTTTATAATTAAGAACCTATACCCAGTGCTGTGAAAAGAGTACCCAAGGAATATACAATCAACAGTTTTAGGCCCAAGTTTACGTTTTTTGTTGATTGGCACATTCACTTTAGCCAAGTAACCCCAAGTGCGCAAATATGAGAGATTTAATCTTCTCTTTTCCCATTCCTCAAATGGTGTGATCTCTTTGTTCTTTGTTGGAACTCTATTCAGGACATGACACGCTGTCAAAATTGCCTCACCCCACCATGCCTTGGATAATCCCGCTGTACTCAACATGGCATTCACCAAATCTGTTAGAGTGCGGTTTTTCCTTTCAGCAATCTCATTGGATTGTGGTGAGAATGGCGGTGTCCTCTCATGAATAATACCATGTTCCACGCAGAACTCATCGAACACATTAGAGAAATATTCTCCACCTCGATCAGACCTTAACCGTTTTATTTTCCTCTCAAGTTGGTTCTCAACTTCAGCTTTGTAGGTCTTACAATAATTAAACGCTTCATCTTTTATTTTTAAGAGATACACATAGCAAAATCTGGTGGAGTCATCTATAAAAGTGAGAAAGTATCTTTTACCACTTTTGGTCAAAATTCCATTCATCTCACACAGATCAGAATGAACAAGTTCTAGAGGTGCCAAATTCCTCGCCTCAGCAGCCTTGTGAGGCTTGCGGGGTTGTTTTGATTCAACACACACATGGCACTTAGACTTTTTGACCAAGTTAAATTTAGGAAGTAGATTTAGATTTGCTAACCGCATAAGACAGCCAAAGCTTGCATGACAAAAACGTGAATGCCATAAATCTGACTCATCAGAAAAATTAATAGAATTCACCATTTTATTACACACATCATGCGGTGATAAGCGGAACAAACCTCCATAGTCATATCCTTTACCAACAAAACTACCATGTTTCGACACAACACATTTATTTGACTTAAGAACAACTTTGTACCCATCTCGACATAGCATAGAAGCACTAACGAGATTCTTCTTGATAGAGGGAACATGTTGCACGCTCTTCAATGGCACCGTCTTTCCCGAAGTAAACTTCAGAATGACCGTACCAACACCAAGAACATGAGCACGCGACCCATTTCCCATTAACAAGGCACCAGACCTCCCGACCTGGTAGGAAGAGAACATAGAGACATCAGCACATACATGAATGTTTGCACCACTATCCATCCACCACTCAGGTGAATTACAAACTGAAAGAACAAATGGTAAAGAATTACCATACCCAGATGTTCCATCTCTAGTTTTAGTGGTTACAACATTAGCTGATTTCTTGTCCTGTGTGAACTTGCGATCAGGGCACTCTCTTGCCCAATGTTGATCACTGCCACAGACAAAGCATCCTCCCTTTCCCTTGTTATTGTTCTTCTTCTTTTTAAACTGTGCTGTTTGAACAGGTTTATTTGTATTCTCTTCTTTGTTCTGGTTTTTCTTCTTGTTAAACTTGCGGAAGTTTCTCTTCTGCACCACATTAGCAGTAGAGATCTCAACACCTTTTCCATTGTCCTTTGTTCTAGCTCTTTCCTCAACATCAAGAGTACCAATGAGCTCTTCCACATTGAACTCTTGTCTCTTATATTTGAGAGAGGTAGCAAAGTCCTTCCAAGAAGGTGGCAACTTGGCGATTATACCGCCAGCCACAAACTTGTCAGGCAAAGGACAAGGAAAAAGTTCAAGTTCCTTAGCTAGTGCCTAAAACTCATGTACAGATCGGTTCTCAACGATCTTGTAGTCATACAGCTGCTCCATGAGATACAGCTCGCTACCAGCGTCAGTAACTCCAAACTTTCCAACAAGTGCATCCCACAGCTCTTTCCCTGTAGGAAGTATGATATAGCTTTTCTAGAATTTTGTATCAAGTGCGCTAATCACTGCTCCTCGGAAGAGGTTGTCATCAGCCTTAAACTTAGCCTCATCCTCAGGAGGTAAGTTGGCAGACTTGCCCTCAGCGGCATGATAACAAGACATTGCAGTTAGCTACAATTCCATCTTAGCTTTCCACATCAAGAAGTTTTTACCATCAAAAGGATCAGGCTCTAACATAGCAGCAAAACCTCTAACAGAAAAATACCTAACATTAGGTTTTTGGATTGTAAGAAATATAGGCATTTTCCATATCATTTTAGTTCCATAAAATTAACATTATGATGTTGACATATAAAAGATGATTACACATAGAAATCATGATATCAAATATATCCATAACAATATGGATCATTAGAACATAAAACATGTGAATCATATAAATCATATAAATATAATAAGCATATAAACAGTTGGAACAATTGAAAATAAACAGATAGCAACATAAATAGCATGACTGTAAAATTAAAACAAACAGATATAACATTTTACTAGCATAAACAGACATCAGACATGTCATGATATGATACGACAGAACAGATTGGATAAATTCATGGCTATATATGAAACAGTAGAGATGGACAACATATATAATCTGAAAAACGTAAAACTGTAAGGAGATGAATTGATCATACCCTCCCATGCGCTCCGAGGATCCAGATCCTTGTCCAACTTTTCTTGTCATGTCGTACGGGATGAAGACGCTAGGAAGAAGAAGATGTTTACCAGAATGGTGTTTGGGCAGTCACGTAGACGCTCCCCAAAACCCTAATTGCTGATCCCCGTGCAAGGTCTCGAACGGCAAGGGCTTCGGAGGCACCTGCCCTCTCGCTACTCTATGCGCGCAGAGCTATGAGATGGAAATACCCACACTTGCGGCTGGACTGTGATTCTGGAATGGTTCTGCTCGCGTTTACCAAGCGACAGGCGTGCTCCCCTTTTATTATCGTGGAATGGAAGCTGAAGGAGAAGAGTCTCGCATGCGGCTGACGAAGAGACGGGCAACTGAAAGGTCTCGCATGCGGCACGCCAAGAGACGGGCAACTTAAAGGCTTTAACCCAAGGCTTTAACCCGGAGTTAAAACTCACGCGGTTAATGGGTGCTAAAAATTAACACAACCACACCACGCCTCGCCCGTGCGCTGCCTCGCCTCGCCACGCCCGAGCCCGACCCATCATTGTTCGTTTCTTGACTTCTCAAATTATGTGGAATAATTCTCACCATATAAGTAAAACCAAAGACCCTTGGACTTCTAATATGATAATATTGGTATTCTCCACCATTACACACCATAGAGTTTATTCAATAAATAGCCCAAGTACATAAAAAATCCAACAAGTTCGTCCCACAAAAAATCCTTGAGCTATAAGCACCGTCCGAAGAGCATACGGTTCCTTGGTACAAGTCAATACATCATTGATCGTGTCTTCATGTGAACTGGGATTAGCTGATGTCTTGTCAAGGCCCTTTCGGCTCGCACTCTTCAGAGCCCACACCCTCTCCCCGTACTTGATAATCCCAGAAAAGAACACCAGCATCGCAGGAACCAATATACTGACATTAATCCTATCAAATGATTTCCAGAAGACATACTGTTAGAATTATAGACATTTTCCGTATTATTTTAATTCTATAAATTAACATTATGATGATGACATATAATAAATAATTAACCATAGAAATCGTGATCTTAAATTGATCCATACCAATATGAATCAAGAGAACATAGAGCATGTGAATTATATAAATCATATAAATACGATAAACATGTATACTGACTGAACAAATGAAAATAAACAGATAGAAACATAAATAGCATGACTGTAAAATTAAAACAGACAGATCTATCATATTATAATAAGACATAACAGATAATATAAAATCATTCGTAAATATGAAACAGCATAGATGAATATATGAAACATATATAATCTCCAGAACACAAAACAGTAAATAAATAAACTGATCATACCCTCCTATGCGCTCTGATGATCCAGATCTTTGGCCAGCTTCCTTTGTCATGTTGAAGATGTTTTGGGCAGTCGCGTAGACGCTCCCCAAAAACCTAATTGCCGATCCCCCGTGCAAGGTCTCGAACGGCACCGGCTTCGGAGGCACCTGCCCTCTCGCTTCTCTGTGCGCGCAGAGTCACGAGATGGAAATACCCTCACTCGGGCGGCTGGACTGTGAGACTGAAAGTGTTTCTCGCGTGTACCGAGTGACAGAGGTGCTCCTCTATTTAACCTCTCGCAAAGGGAAGTTGAAAGAGAAAGGTCGCCGAGTCATGCCAAGAGTCGGCCAGCTCTCGCCGAGTCATGCCATGAGTCAGCCAGCACTCGCTGAGTCATGCCATGAGTCGGCCAGCTGAAGGAGAAGGGTCACTCGGCTGGCTGACGAAGAGACAGGGTCACTCGGCTGACGTACGCGGTTAGTGAGTGCTAAAAATTAACACAACCACACCACACCACACCACGCCCGCTCGCCTGCCTGCCTGCCTCGCCTCGCCTCGCCACGCCACGCCACGCCACGCCCGGCCTGACCGGCGGCGGCGGCGCGCGCGCGCGTGTGGCACGCCCTTGTCCATTTCTTGACTTCTCAAGTTAAGTGGAATAAATCCCACCATATAAGTCAAGACAAAAGACCCTTGGACTTCCAATGTGGTACTATTGGTATTCTCCACCATTACTCATCATAGAGTTTATTCAATAAATGGGCCAAGCCCATAAAAGATCCAACAATCCCCACCAAACTCTAAGGTTTGTAATGATGAAGTATCAGAATCACAATCCTTTGATATACCAGTGTTTCGATGGAGACTGTTAAGTTGAACATCCATCTAGAATAAGAGTTTCACTCATTCACAACTGAACAATGGACTATGCCTTGAATTGACAGTTTTGTGCGAAATAAGATTCACTCAAATCCTTTGCTGATACTAGGCTGCAAAAGGGTATTCCCGCTGTTTAGAAGCATATAAGTCACACTTCAGTGCCTTTCATGAGTATTTAGGGATTACCCAAGTCCCATAGACTGTAACCAGCAGTCTGACTCATATAGGTGTATTCCTCAAAAGATGTTCTGTAGGACAACACTCACCTTTATAAGACTCTTGGAATACATTAAGGTAAAATACCATCCTACCTTACAGATAGGAAAGATGTGCATCAGAAATGAGTTAAGGAAGGGATCTTTCCTCACAACCTACTCCTAGCTTGTTTCTCCACTCTACTTCACGGGATCTCCGATCACATAGAGCAGGTTACCACTAGAGTAGATCTCACATGGGTCTCATACCCATTTCCCTCGATGCACTTTCTATCACATTGCGTGACAGACCCTTAGTAAATTGATCTGCCAGATTATTTGATGTGTGGACATAATCCACCGTTATAACTCCGGAGTTTTTCAACTTTCTGACAGATTTCAATCTCCTCTTAACATGCCTTGTAGACTTCATGTTATTCCTAGAACTGTTAACCTTTGTAATCACCGTTTGATTGTCACAGTTCATGGAAATAGCTGGTATCGGTTTTTCAACTACCGGTAAGTCCAATAGGAAATCACGAAGCCACTCGGCCTCAGCCCCAGCAGTGTCTAATGCTGCGAGTTCTGCTTCCATTGTAGACTTCGTTAAGATAGTCTGCTTGCAAGACTTCCAGGAAACAGTGCCACCTCCAAACAGAAACACATATCCGCTTGTGGCATAAAGCTCATCAGCATCAGAAATCCAGTTGGCATCACAATAGCCTTCCAGCACTTTTGGGTTTCCGGTATAATGAATACCGTATGTCATAGTACCTTTCAAATACTGCAACACTCTCTCAAGAGCACGCCAGTGATCATCTCCTGGTTTCGACACAAACCGACATAGCTTACTCACAGCATAAGAGATGTCTGGCCTTGTTGCACTTGCAAGGTACATGAGCGAGCCAATGATCTGGGAGTATGTCAATTGATCCCATTCTCCGATTCTTTCTTAATAGCACACTAGGATCATAAGGAGTTGGAGCACAGTCACTAAAACCAAAGCGACTCAATACCTTTTCCACATAGTGGGATTGTAACAAAGTTACCCCACCATCAGCTTCTCTAACAAGCTTGATGTTTAGAATGACATCAGCCTCTCCCAAATCTTTCATCTCGAAATTGCTCGATAGAAGACTTTTAACTTCCTCAATCACATTGAGATTTGATCCAAAGATCAAGATGTCATCAACATAAAGGCACAGCATAACAGACTCACCCCCACCATATCGATAGTATACACACGTGTCAGATTCATTTACAACAAAGTCAGCTGTTGTAAGAGTGTTATCAAACTTTTCATGCCATTGCTTAGGTGCTTGTTTTAGGCCATACAATGATTTTATAAACCTGCACACCTTGTTCTCTTGACCATCCGCAATGAACCCTTCTGGCTGATCCATGTAGATCTCCTCATCCAACTCTCCATTAAGGAAAGCTGTCTTAATGATAAGACCATAAGAGGCTGCCACGGCTATTAATGTGCGAATAGTAGTCAATCGAGCCACTGGTGAGTAGGTATCAAAGAAATCTTCACCCTCCTTTTGGGTATATCCTTTGGCCACAAGCCTTGCCTTGTACCTCTCAATTGTACCATCAGGCCTAAGCTTTTTCTTGAAGATCCATTTGCAACCTATAGGTTGACAACCATAAGGACAGTCAACGACTTCCCAAGTTCCATTAGACATAATAGATTCCATCTCACTCCTTACTGCTTCCTTCCATAAGTCAGCATCAGGAGAGGAATATGCCTCACTAATGGTAGTTGGTGTGTCTTCCACAAGGTACACTATAAAGTCATTACCAAAGGATTTTGCAACCCTCTGTCTCTTGCTCTTTCGAGTGACTATAGTGTCATCCTCCTCAGGGATGTGCTCGTGAGAATCCTCAGCATGATCTATAGGAATCGACAGTTCGTGCTCATGGGGAATTATAGTCTCATGACTTGTATCACTAGGTGTATTCTTCATGGGAAACTCATTCTCAAAAAATGTTGCGTCTCTTGATTCCATGATAGTATCAACATACATATCAGGCACATCAGATTTTATAATTAAGAACCTATACCCAGTGCTGTGAAAAGAGTACCCAAGGAATACACAATCAACAGTCTTAGGCCCAAGTTTACGCTTTTTGTTGATTGGCACATTCACTTTAGCCAAGCAACCCCAAGTGCGCAAATATGAGAGATTTAATCTTCTCTTTTCCCATTCCTCGAATGGTGTGATCTCTTTGTTCTTTGTTAGAACTCTATTCAGGACATGACATGCTGTCAAAATCGCCTCACCCCACCATGCCTTGGATAATCCCGCTGTACTCAACATGGCATTCACCAAATCTGTTAGAGTGTGGTTTTTCCTTTCGGCAATCCCATTGGATTGTGGTGAGAATGGCGGTGTCCTCTCATGAATAATACCATGTTCCACGCAGAACTCATCGAACACATTAGAGAAATATTCTCCACCTCGATCAGACCTTAACCATTTTATTTTTCTCTCAAGTTGGTTCTCAACTTCAGCTTTATAGGCCTTAAAATAATTGAACGCTTCATCTTTTGTTTTTAAGAGATACACATAACAAAATCTAGTGGAGTCATCTATAAAAGTGAGAAAGTATCTTTTACCACCTTTGGTCAAAATCCCATTCATCTCGCACAGATCAGAATGAACAAGTTCTAGAGGTGCCAAACTCCTCGCCTCAGCAGCCTTGTGAGGCTTGCGAGGTTGTTTTGATTCAACACACACATGGCACTTAGACTTTTTGACCAAGTTAAATTTAGGAATTAAATTTATATTTGCTAACCGCATAAGACAGCCAAAGCTTGCATGACAAAAACGTGAATGCCATAAATCTGACTCATCAGAAAAATGAACAGAATTCACTAGTTTATTACACACATCATGCAGAGATAAGCGGAACAAGCCTCCGCAGTCATATCCTTTACCAACAAAAGTACCATGTTTTGACACAACACATTTATTAGACTCAAGAACAACTTTGTATCCATCTCGACATAGCATAGACGCGCTAGCGAGATTCTTCTTGATAGAGGGCACATGCTGCACGCTCTTCAATGGCACCGTCTTTCCCGAAGTAAACTTCAGAATGACCGTACCAACACCAAGAACATGAGCACGCGACCCATTTCCCATTAACAAGGCGCCAGACCTCCCGACCTGATAGGAGGAGAACATAGAGGCATCAGCACACACATGAATGTTTGCACCACTGTCCATCCACCACTCAGGTGAATTACAAACTGAGAGAACAAATGGTAAAGAATTACCATACCCAGATGTTCCATCTCCAGTTTCAGTGGTTACAACATTAGCTGATTTCTTGTCCTGTGTGAACTTGCGATCAGGGCATTCTCTAGCCCAATGTTGATCACTGCCACAGACAAAGCAACCTCCCTTTCCCTTGTTGTTGTTCTTCTTCTTTTTAAACTGTGTTGTATGAACAGGTTTATTTGCGTTCTCTAGTTTGTTCTGGTTTTTCTTCTTGTTAAACTTGCGGAAGTTTCTCTTCTGCACCACATTAGTAGTAGAGGTCTCCACACCTTTTCCATTGTCCTTTGATCTAGCTCTTTCCTCAACATCAAGAGTACCAATGAGCTCCTCCAAATTGAACTCTTGTCTCTTATGTTTGAGAGAGGTAGCAAAGTCCTTCCAAGAAGGTGGCAACTTGGCGATTATACCGCCAGCCACAAACTTGTCAGGCAAAGGACAAGGAAAAAGTTCGAGTTCCTTAGCTAGTGCCTGAAACTCATGAGCCTGTTCCACTACAGATCGGTTCTCAACCATCTTGTAGTCATACAGCTGCTCCATGAGGTACAGCTCGCTACCAGCGTCAGTTACTCCAAACTTTCCGACAAGAGCATCCCACAGCTCTTTCCCCGTGGGAAGGATGATATAGCTTTTCTGGAATTTTGTATCCAGTGCGCTAATTACTGCTCCTCGAAAGAGGTTGTTTTCAGCCTTAAACTTAGCCTCATCCTCAGGAGGTAAGTTGGCAGGCTTGCCCTCAGCGGCATAAAAACAAGACATAGCAGTTAGCCACAATTCCATCTTAGCTTTCCATATCAAGAAGTTTTTACCATCAAAAGGATCAGGCTTTAGCACAGCAGCAAAACCTCTGACAGAAAAATGCCTAACATTAGGTTTTTGGAATGTTAGAATTATAGGCATTTTCCGTATTATTTTAATTCCATAAATTAACATTATGATGATGACATATAATAAATAATTAACCATAGAAATCGTGATCTTAAATTGATCCATAATAATATAAATCAAGAGAACATAGAGCATGTGAATTATATAAATCATATAAATACGATAAACATGTATACTGACTGAACAAATGAAAATAAACAGATAGAAACATAAATAGCATGACTGTAAAATTAAAACAAACAGATCTATCATATTATAATAAGACATAACAGATAATATAAAATCATTCGTAAATATGAAACAAAATAGATGAATATATGAAACATATATAATCTCCAAAACACAAAACAGTAAGTAAATAAACTGATCATACCCTCCTATGCGCTCTGATGATCCAGATCCTTGGCCAGCTTCCTTTGTCATGTTGAAGATGTTTTGGGCAGTCGCGTAGATGCTCCCCAAAAACCTAATTGTCGATCCCCCGTGCAAGGTCTCGAACGGCACCGGCTTCGGAGGCACCTGCCCTCTCGCTTCTCTGTGCGCGCAGAGTCACGAGATGGAAATACCCTCACTCGGGCGGCTGGACTGTGAGACTGAAAGTGTTTCTCGCGTGTACCGAGTGACAGGGGTGCTCCTCTATTTAACCTCTCGCCGAGGGAAGTTGAAGGAGAAAGGTCACCGAGTCATGCCAAGAGTCGGCCAGCTCTCGCCGAGTCATGCCATGAGTCGGCCAGCACTCGCCGAGTCATGCCATGAGTCGGCCAGCTAAAGGAGAAGGGTCACTCGGCTGGCTGACGAAGAGACAGGGTCACTCGGCAGACGAAGAGACAGGGTCACTCGGCTGACGTACGCGGTTAGTGAGTGCTAAAAATTAACACAACCACACCACACCCGCTCGCCTGCCTGCCTCGCCACGCCCTGCCCGGCCGGCGGCGGCGGCGGCGGCGCGCGCGCGCACGTGTGGCACGCCCTTGTCCATTTCTTGACTTCTCAAGTTAAGTGGAATAAATCCCACCATATAAGTCAAGACAAAAGACCCTTGGACTTCCAATGTGGTACTATTGGTATTCTCCACCATTACTCACCATAGAGTTTATTCAATAAATGGGCCAAGCCCATAAAAGATCCAACACATACAGAGCTAGAACTCCTTGGGTTTCGACAGTTTGTTGTCCTCGAGAGAGAAGGCAGTGATCGAATCTTGGCCGCCTAGGTGCACAAGGAGAAAGGGCACCCAAAGATACGACAATGTGTCCCCAAACGACTCCCTCCCGCACCTGTATTTGTCCTCGTACTGACTGAAGAGGCCCAGGGCATAAACAGCGACTAGGTCTGCCCCCATGTAGCTCAACCATATCAAATCCCTCAGCAGCCCACTCATGTGGCGGCGACGGAGGCTTCCAGTGGCCAACAGAAAGACCTGTAGCATGAAGCTCACAAGTACCATTATCTGAGTTTCCCACACATTCCACTCCTGCACTAATGACTCTGCCATTATCAAATTACTGATGTAGATTATATATTAGTCCACCAGTCCCGTTGACACCTGAATGAATGTTCCAAAAAAATAAAGACTTAGTTAACAGCATATAATGTCATCGTTGTAAGATTCGGAACCAAACACATCTTGTCTTAATATCTTACTATTACAGTATTACTAACAAGATACTCCATGCCAATTCTCACAGTGTTGGGCACTAATTTGAGCCGATGGACGGTCCGACCCTAAGGCCAGACGGTCCGTGGTCCGGACGGTCCGCGCAAGCGCAGAACAGATTAGAGTTTCGAGTTTTGTGCTACGGTTGTTAGCTAGATTCGCGGGATTCACTCGGAAATCAGTTTGTAAAGGGTCCAGCCCCCCTCCTCTATAAATAGAGAGGTATACGGCCGATTCGTAATGAATCAATCGAATCAACAATACTTCTATTTCGCATTTATTTCCTGTACAATTAGGAGTAGTTCTAGTTTAGCCTCTCAATCTCCAAATTCCTCGCCTCTTTTTGACTCTACGTCGATTAGAGGAGTCTAGGTCGGTCTACCCGAGCCTAGACACCACCTAAGATCTCTACTCCCCGACGGGGTCCCTCCCGGGAGCGAGATCCAGGCGCCGCAGGCGATCTTTCGCCGCCTCTGCGCACGCGCGGACCGTCCGGTCCTAGGGTGCGGACCGTCCGGCCGTCAGGCAGGGAACCCTAGCCCCCTGTGCTAGGTCGTGGACCGTCCGGCCCTGTGCCGCGGACCGTCCGCGCCTGACCAGAGAGCACCGTCACGGTTCTTGTTGAGTGTTTGGTGCTCTAAAAAGACATCAACATACTTTTTGGCGACTCCGCTGGGGACAACACATCTAGACCCATCAAATCGGCCCTCAATGGCCGGTTCAAAGGATAGTTCTGAAGTCTCCCCCAGCAATATTATAGAGCCGACTTGCGAAACCTTGCCGGCCGACGAATAGCTCCAGTTTGAGGAGCACAAGGAGCAGATGATCCAGGAGGCAAAAGCAAAGTTCTTGGCCAACTTCAAAGTGGACAGGAACAACAAGGTCATCCGACATCGGGCGACGGATCCGGCTTCGCTCCGACCCACACCAGATATCCACAATGTAAGTAATACAAACGAGCTGCAATCTCTTAAGAATTATGTAGATGAACAGCGTGAACAAATGCAAAATATCATAGAGGGTATGCAAAACGATTATAGGAGACTAGTACGTGCATTTGATAAATCTAATATCGCAAATTTTCCTTCGCACAAGGTTGAGTTAGGGGGTAACATGTATAATACATCGGCTACAGGTTGTCACGACCAGTCACAACCCCTTTATGGGATGCCGATGGACACATACCCTGAGCAACCGCAAATCGGCAGTAAATCAGCCGATCTGCACATGCCCGGACCGTCCGCACATGAGCGCGGACCATCCGGGCCAGCAACGGTCGGGCCTATTTTTAATGAATTACCAACACATGTTCCCGAGCCACATCGTTTTGCGCAAAATTCAAACTATCCAGTCGGACCATCCGCATACCACGACGAACGGTCCGTATATAATCACGGACGGTCTGGGCCAATGTCCGGACAGTCCGCGCATGACCTTTTTGAGGAGGATTGTTACCCGAATCCTCACCCATCCCAGCAACACTTCCCATCACATTATGCGATGCATCAGCCCAATAATACAAAATTCAGAGCCCAGGAAAGCTTTCTGGCCCCGCCTAGAAGGCCAGAAAGGAACGATCAATCCTATGAGCCATATAGGGCAAACAGCAATGCACCACATAGCTCAAACCAATGGGGGGAAGATAACATGCCAATATCCAGCCAACCCCACCTATGTTTGACCAGAGAGTCGGTGGTCTCGCACCGGATGCCATTGATATAGTGAGGGAGGAAATAGCTGGGGCGTTCCGAGATAAGCTTGGAGTACGCATGATCTCTGTGGGGCAATCATATCGGAAACCTTATGACAGCCGATTTGGTCACCACCCATACCCACAGGGAACCAGGATACCTGAATTCTCAAATTTTTCGGGTGACCAGGGAAAGAGCACGCGCGAACACATAGGCCAGTTCCTAGCACAATTAGGAGAATTGGCTGACACAGAAGCTTTTCGTGTGCGTTTATTTTCATTATCTTTAACAGGAACCGCGTTCGCATGGTACGCCACTTTACCTCCTAATTCTATTTTGTCATGGGGGGATTTAGAACAAAAATTCCATGATCACTTTTTCTCCGGTGACTATGAGTTAGATTTAGTAGACCTAGTGGCCTTACGACAAACGAAAGATGAATCAGTTAATGACTATATCCAGAGATTTCGAGATACCAGAAACCGATGCTTCCAAATTCATTTGGCATAAAAGCAGTTAGCAGGACTAGCTTTTAATGGGTTGCGATATTATTTAAAGGAAAGATTAGAAGGCATTCAATTTTTCACGCTAGCGCAATTACACCAAAGAGCTTTGGCCTGTGAAAGCTGAAGCAAAGAGACTGCCAAAACTATTCGTCACAATGTCCATATAGTAGAATGTGACCAAATTAGCTCGGATGACGAATAAACAGAAATTTATGCTCCTGAAATGGTTTGGCCAAAGCAGGCCAAATCTTCGGCTTATTCCTCGCAGCCAGTTCAAAAGAAATGACAAGAGGAGGTTAAGTTTACATTTAATGTTGGTAAATATGATAAAATATTTGATGAATTACTCAAGAATGACAACATTAAAATAAATCACACTGTTACATCCGCCAACGAGCTAAAATGTCGGGCATACTGCAAGTGGCATAACTCATTTTCTCATGCCACTAATGATTGTAATGTATTCCGTCGACAGATTCAATCGGCCATTAACGAGGGATGATTGAAATTTCAGGAAATGCAGGTGGATACAGAGCCCTTTCCAATGAACATGATTGACTTCGAGGCAAGAAAGTCCTGGTTCGGCCAAACACAGCCGATAAAGGCAAAGACAAGGAGATAGTCATCGGCAATGCAAGAGAGGCCGATGAGAATCATAAAATTTCTTGCAGGAAAGTGGTGGCAGAAAAGACTCCTGATGGAGGAGAAACTCTTAAGGTGACCATCACGACCTCCGGCACTAGGGGGCAAGCACGAACCAAGGAGCAGGAACCTAAGCTACGCACCCCGGACGGTCCGACACACAGGCGCAGACGATCCGGGACCCCGCCGGATGGTCCGGAGAACTCCAGCGGATGGTCCGGCCATGCTCAAGACTCGCAATGGCCACATACTTTCAAACCATGACGACCAGAGATAGGTACGTGGAAAACAAATACATTCAAGGCAGCTGGTCAGTTGGTCAAAACCGGCCCGACTTTCGAACAATTGTAGTCTAAATACGCAAAGAAGAAGGTCGGCCCCAGTGACCGGCCAGCAAAGCGACCCCTCTCACCCATTCATGAGCAACATCAGGTAAGGCCGATTGGACCACCTCACCAATCGGAAGAAATGAAAGGTCATACTATGCAACTGAGACCTAACATACCGCATGGACACCTCCACCTTATCCGCCTATGCCATATCCATACACATATTCACCTCCACCATATGTCCCAAACCAAATGTGGGGCATGCCACCATATCCATTTGGGATGCCACAGTACCCTGCTTGGGAGGCACCCCAAACATCTGTATTTGATAGGTTGGCACCTCTAGTACAAGACCGATTGAGCGCCGCTCAATTCGGTCATCAGGCACAGGCCCAACAAGAGTGCCGGAGTACTCGGCCTCAAAGGCCGACTAATCCGGTAGGGGGACATATACCTGCAGTAACCGAAAGGATAACAAAAAAGGACGTCATCAAAATAGGTACTGTAGATGTTGTCATACAGGAAGATAATAAAGGGCCGATGATTTTTGGTGAATCGGCCAACGCAACCAAAAAAGAAGATATGGCTACCATCAAAGCAGTCGATCCAAAATACTCCATGCCTTGATGGTGCCCAGCGGGATTGACACGGTCTCAAAAGCGAAAATTACAACGCCTAAGAGCAAAAGAAAACTAGGAAAAGGAGGCGGAAAAGATATTCAATGATACACATCCACAATACCCGCCACCGCAAAAGAAATGGAGACTAAAGGTCGTTGAGGAAAAACAAACGACTACAGAAATAGAAAATAAAACAACACTTGTGCAACACCCTGCAGGTATGGAAGACAGCCTGGCTAACAAGGCTGGACAATCTGCACCAGGCACGAACCGTTCGACCCCTGAGTTCGGACCGTCCGCACCACACCAGGACGCCTCCGACGATGTACCGACATCAATGGAGGAGGATGACCTACTGGGAGAAGACCTAGTCGACTATGAAGCCTCTCCAGAATGCCCAGGTATGGATGTAAATGTTATTACATTTTCCGCAGAAACTACTATTCTCGGCGACGATGAACCTGTTGTTGCCCAGTTTGATTTTGGTCCTAAAGAAGCCGCCTTTACTAAACCAAAGGAATCGGTAAACCATTTAAAACCGCTCTTCGTGCGCGGTCACATTGATGGGATACCGATTGCTAAAATGTTAGTAGATGGAGGGGTGGCTGTAAATCTAATGCCTTATTCATTATATAGAAAATTAGGTAAATAGGATGACGAACTTGTCAAGACCAACATGACCCTCAGCGGTGTTGGAAATGATAGTTCGATTAAAGCCAGGGGAGTCACGTTCGTTGAATTAACCATCGGGACTAAGACCCTTACTGCTGCATTCTTCGTCGCCGATGTAGAAGGAATTTACATTCTAATCCTAGGTAGAGATTAGATTCATGCTAACCAATGTATACCTTCTACATTACATCAAATGTTAATACAATGGGTAGGCGATGATGTAGAACAGGTACATGCTGATGTATCGGCCTGTATCGCTGTGGCCGATGCCCCTGTACCTGGACTTATGAGACTGCTACATGTCTCACAGGAGTAGATTTTTCTGATTACCAGTTCATAAGTATAGATAAGAAGGGTTTCATTCCTGTAATGCTAGAGCCGATGGAGAATTGGCTAAATCCTAAGTAAAGTTTAAATGATGAGTACACACAAAATTTATGAGTCCTTGGTCACGGACAGTTCAGTTTCTAAAGCCGTATCGTTTGGTCTTTCACCAAACAGTTCATACTTTAAGACCGAGCATCTACCACAGCGTAAAGACGGTATTACGGATGATCCGACCCCTGAGATCGGAGAGTCCTCCATCACACAAAGAACATCTGATTCCTCTATGGGGGACATGATAGAGGAATTCAGAGATCTTGATAAACTAGGACAGGGGTTTACATCGGCCGATCCTTTGGACGAGATCGACATAGGAGATGGTAAAACTCCAAGGTCGACTTTTATAAACAAGACCCTGGAGACCGATTCTAGAAGTGAAATGATCGGTCTTTTGAAAGAATATTCGGATTGCTTTGCTTGGAATTACACTGAGATGCTGGGACTAAGCCGAGAGATCGTAGAGCATCGGCTGCCCATTAAGTCCGGTTTCAGACCTTTCAAGCAGAGAGCTAGAACATTTCATCCAGATCTTCTCCCACGAATCAAGGACGAAATCCACCGGCTGCTAGAATCTAATTTTATTAGACCTTACAGATACACAGAGTGGGTCTCCAATATTGTGCCGGTGGAGAAGGAGTCAGGTAAGCTTAGAGTATGCATTGATTTTCGCAATTTAAATAGAGCAACTCCTAAAGATGAATATCCCATGCCCATAGCCGATACATTAATCAATAATGCGTCAGGAAATAGAATTATTAGCTTTCTTGATGGTAATGACGGATATAATCAGATTTTTATGGCCGAAGAGGATGCGTCTAAAACGACATTTATATGTCCAGGCTTCATCGGTTTATTTGAGTGGGTTGTCATGACATTTGGTTTGAAAAATGCTGGTGCTACTTATCAGAGGGCTATGAATTTGATCTTTCACGAGCTGTTAGGAAACACTGTGGAAGTCTACATTGATGATATTGTAGTAAAATCGGCTAAGTTTAGGTCTCATATAGCTGATTTACGTAAAGCCTTTGATAAAATGCGTCGGTATGGTTTGAAAATGAACCTGCATAAATGTGCTTTCGGAGTATCGGCTGGTAAGTTTTTAGGATTTATCATCCATGAACATGGTATAGAAATAGACCCTGACCGAATCAAGTCTATTCGGAATGTGGGACCTCCGACCTGTAAGGTTGAAGTGCAAAAGTTTCTCGGCAAGGTAAATTATTTACGAAGGTTTATTTCTAACCTAGCCGGAAAGATTGATGCCTTCACCCCTATCCTTCAGCTTAAAAATGATGCCGAATTCACTTGGGGGGCAGAATAGCAGGAAGCATTTGACCTCATCAGTAAATACTTGTCTTCAGCTCCTGTATTAAAAGCACCACAAGTAGGAGTACCATTTCGATTATACATTGCAACTGAAGATAAGGTTATTGGGGCTGTTCTGACACAAGAGACCAAGGGAAAGGAGCATGTTGTGACATATTTAAGTCGGATGTTGGTGGATGCGGAAACAAGGTACACTTTTATTGAGAAGTTATGTTTATGCTTATTTTATGCATGCACCAAGTGTAGATGTTATTTACTGTCTAGTCATTGCACTGTTTCTGGTCAAGCCGATGTCAAATACATGTTGCATAACCCAATTATGAGTGGTAGAATTGGTAAGTGGGCTTATGCACTCATAGAATATGACTTGGCCTATGAACCATTGAAATCTATGAAAGGCCAGGTCGTAGCGGATTTTATTGTAGAACATAGGATTAATGATACTCATAAACTAGACATGTCATACCTCACTATTACTCCTTGGACTTTATATTTTGATGGATCAGTTTGCAATGAAGGGCAAGGAATTGGTATCGTACTTGTTTCACCAAGTAATGTCTCCTTCGACTTCTCTAGCCGATTGAAAACTTATTGCACTAATAATCAAGTCGAATATGAGGCCCTTTTATTCGGCTTGGAACTTTTAAATTGTATGGGAGTAAAACATGTGAAGGCATTTGGTGATTCTCAGCTGGTCATCCAACAGGTGTTAGAGGAATATCAATGTTTTGATGGTACTCTAAATAGTTACCTTGAAAATTGTTGGAGCATAATCCATTCTTTTGACAAATTCAGTATTCGGCATATCTCTAGAGTTGAGAATTATAGAGCTAACAATTTGGCACAAGATGCATCAGGTTATCGGACAAAGCGAGGGAGATTTCACAACACTGAAAATCTGATAACCGGTGTAGGGCCAATTCCCCAGGTCATGGACCATCGCGTGAAGACGCCGGACCGTCAGGGGTTACCAGGAAAGTTCTCCTAATCGATTCGGCTGATAATGAAGCCGATGCAAGTGATTGGAGGACGCCCATAACTAATTATTTACGAAATCCCAATGTCAAGACAGATAAGAACATTTGGCGTACAGCTTTCAAGTATGTTTTGATGAGTGATGAACTCTACCGCCGAACAGTCAACGACGTCCTGCTTAAGTGCTTGGGCCCAGATGATGCTATATTAGCCATGGTCGAAGTACATGAAGGAATTTGTGGTACCCATCAATCGACTCCAAAGATGAAGTGGCTGTTGCGAAGGTCTGGTTTTTATTTGCCTAACATGATAGCTGATTGTTTCAAGTACTACAAGGGTTGCCAAGTGTGTCAAAAATTCGGTGACCTACAGTTGGTCCCTACAGCCGAATTACGTCCTATCATCAAGCCTTGGCCTTTCAGAGGATGGGGATTAGACTTTATTGGAGAAATTCATCCTTCATCATCAAAGGGGCATCGGTTCGTGTTAGTTGCCACTGACTACTTTACCAAATGGACTGAAGCTGTTGCTCTGAAGAACGTGACACACAAGGAGGTAATTGAGTTCATAACTGAGCATATTATTCATAGATTCGGCATTCCCTAGACCTTGACTACAGATCAAGGGACTTCTTTTATGTCAAAGGAGGTACGTGAATTTGCTGAATTATATAGAATTAAGTTGCTTAATTCATCTCCATATTATGCTTAGGCCAATGGACAGGCCGAGTCTAGTAATAGGACATTGATTAACTTGATAAAAAAGAAGATATCCGATAATCCTAAGCATTGGCACAAGATTTTGTCCGAAGCTTTATGGGCTCATAGAATATCTAAACATAGTGCTACTAAAGTATCTCCTTTTGAGCTTGTCTATGGGCAGGAAGCAGTGTTGCCTATGGAAATAAGTTTGAATGCTGTCAGGTTTGCTAGGCAAAATGATCTAACTATCACTGATTATTATAATTCAATGATGGATAATATTGATGAGGTGACCGACAAGAGGGGATAGCTTTGGGAGCAATAGAAAAGGACAAGATCAAGGTAGCCAGGGCCTACAACAAGAAGGTCAAAGCAAAATCATTTCAAGTAGGGGACCTGGTGTGGAAGACCATCCTGCCTCTAAGGAATAAAGACCGGAAGTTTGGGAAATGGTCACCAAGCTGGGAGGGTCCTTACAAAGTAAAACAGGTAATGTCTGGTAACGCCTATTTACTACAAACATTACAAGGCAAGGATTTACCCAAGGCTTTGAATGGGCGTTTCCTCAAACAGTACCATCCTAGCATGTGGCAAGATGCCTAAGAGAACCGATGTAATCACATCGAGTTAGTTGTTTTTGGTTTGCTCAGCTCCACCAAAAGGCAGGGGGCATATGTTAGGCACCAATTTGAGCCAGCGGACGGTCCGTCCCTGAGGCCGGACGGTCCACGGTCCGGACGGTCCGCGCCTATGGGTCGAACGGTCTGCGTAAGCACATAACAGATTAGGGTTCTGAGTTTTGTGCTATGGTTGTTAGCTAGATTCACGGGATTCGCTCAGAAATCAGTTTGTAAAGGGTCCAGCCCCCCTCCTCTATAAATAGATAGGTATACAGCCGATTTATAATGAATCAATCGAATCAACAATACTTCTATTTCACATATATTTCCTGTACAATTAGGAGTAGTTCTAGTCTAGTTCTAGTTTAGCCTCTCAATCTCCAAATTCCCCGCCTCTTTTTGACTCTACGTCGATTAGAGGAGTCTAGGTCGGTCTACCCGAGCCTAGACACCACCTAGGATCTCTACTCCCCGACGGGGTCCCTCCTGGGAGCGAGATCCAGGCACCGCCGGTGATCTTCCGCCGCCTCTGCGCGCGCGCGGACCGTCCGGCCCTAGGGCGCGGACCGTCCGGCCGTCAGGCAGGGAATCCTAGCCCCTGCGCCAGGTCGCGGACCGTCCGGCCCTGTGCCGTGGACTGTCCGCGCCTGACCAGAGAGCACCGCCACGGTTCTTGTTGAGTGTTTGGCACTCTAAAATGGCGTCAACACACAGTCTCACTAGAAATGTTAGGAAACAAAAGATAAATTTTAAATATTCTCACAACAATCGCAAATGTCAGTGTTGGCACCGATCTGGGCGCCACACATTGGAAAGGACCGCCTGGCGGTACTCTCTGCGTAGGCGCGAATGGTCTACGACCCTGGGTTGGATGGTCTGCGACCGGGCGCAGGAGCGGCTCCTCATCTGCGAACATCCGGACGGCCGATCTGCGATGGCGCAGAGGGTCTTCTTCTTCACAGCAGACCTAGATCTCGCCTCCCGAGAGAGACCCCATCAGGGAGGAGAGATCCTAGGGCGTGTCTTAGCGTCGGTAGGCCACCTAAGACGCCTCTTGTCGACGTAGAGCCGAAGAGAGGTGAAGATTTGAGGTAGAGGAGGCTAAACTAAGGCTAAACTAGAACTACTCCTAATGTATAAGGAAAAATACGATAAGTAGATTTGATTTGATCGATTGTGAGGGGATCAATCTGTCGTAGCCCTTCATCTATATAAAGGGGAGGTCTGGACCCGTTACAAGTCGTTTCCCGAGTTAATCCAGCGGATTTAGCTAACAAATCCCACAAGAAACTCGGAATCCTAACTGATTCTGCGCACGCGCGGATCGTCCACGCCACCACCGCGGACCGTCTGGTCTACTGGGCCGGACCGTCCGCTGCCCAAAAGTGGGCTCAACAGTCAGGTTAAATCTAATAGACTCCAATCATCATAGCAGCTTATAGCCATCAGATATATCCTGTTTTACAAAAAAATTACCATCCTCTCCCATTATAAAAAAATACATATAAAACAAATTTCTCATTTTGTATCTAAACTATCCACCCTATCATTATGATAGATGATTAAAAATATACCACTAAGCTAAAATCTAAATTACTCACAATTGCTACTATTAAAGATAATCAAAATAACCCATTAACATTGCATCTAATTGTATATTCAAGATATAAAAGAGGTTCCATACAAATGGAACACTAGGAATATGATATGTGTGAAAACATATATATATATATATATATACTTACTTCCTTAAGATAGTACCGTAGGCGTCCACAACCCTGTGTGGTGCACGATTCTGCTCCCTCTGCTCTGCGATCCCCAATACGCGCAGATCCCGCCTCCTCCACCATCAACGGAAGGTGGCCGAGGATCTCCTCCGCCCCTCTGCTCCACGATCCCCATCATCCGCGCTGCCATCAACGCTCCACCCCGGCCGCCGATCGCCTACCGCCGCTCACGATGCGCTCGGCCCCAACAAATTCTCTCACAAGATCTGGCAAAACCCATCACCTCCACTCTCCTCCTCTACCATTGGGATCCTGGTGGCCAACGTCGTCCTCATCGGTGAGATGACCTCCAAGCTCCTCCAAACCTCACGCTCCATCAATGACCGGAGGCCTCCGCCCCTTCAGGATCTCCTTATTCACAAAGTGTCGTGGCCGTCGTCGACCACGTCATGCCGCTGCGCTAGGAGGAGGTGCCAGCCAACGTCGGCTTCACAATGGCCTAGGCATGCAGTGCTTTTCTGCTCCGCCGTTTCGCCCGCCTCCCTCCCCAAAGCTGCTTCTAGGCTACCGCGATGGAGGCGATCAGCAACACCAGGTTAGCCCTCGGGATCCTGGTAGCCGACAGCATGGTCCTCGTCGGCGAGAAGGTGACCTCCAAGCACTTCCAGATCTCACGCTCCGCTGACGTCTGGAGGCCTCTGCCCCTTTGGGATCTTCTTATTCACAAGGTGGGACAAGCACCATGACTTCCAACTCTACTTGAGCGACCCATCTGACAACTACGGCGGATGGAAGGTCGTCGCTGTTAGGGCCAACAGTCAGGTGGGATTTTTTTGGTATGTTGTGTTTGTGTCCTTCAGTATGCTTCTACATTGCTTTCTCATATCCTCTTTTGTAGTGTGCACAAGGGGGAATGGAGCCGTGTGGCTTCTAGTGCCCGTAGAGGAAAGGTGAGGCGAGGTGCTTGCCATGCGCCTCAAGGTGGACGACCTCATGTGGCCTTATACGCCAATTCGGAGAACGAATGAGGTCACGAAGAAAGGGTTCAAGAACCAGACCAAGGTCTCTCTGAGCCGTCCTCAATGCGCTACGCAGTCACGGAATCAACCTCCACACCAATGATGATGGCGACCATAGGCCACACGTCTGAAACAACCATCAGTTCACGAGATTGTTTCTCTAATGAACAAAAGTACTGTATGAAATTTGAGCATGTTGATTGTTGCGTGCTGTTTTATGGCCTCACCCTTTAATTGAACACAAGTAGTGTCTAACTTGTATTTGCTTCACTGTAATATATAACATATATTTATCTATAAAAAGTCTAGATTCTCGATGATTTTTAGTGAATTCAAAAGAGAATTCCATTGTTTCCTTCTGTTTGTGTCTGAATTGGAGTGACAACATTGTGCTCTCAACTTTTTTTAATGAATAATCAATCTTGGGCTATTGCCATTTAAATGCAAGAAAATGCATTTATGTTGTTTAATTTCTTGCAGATCAACTTTATGCAGAGCTTGTGGAACCTGAGAAGCACATGCAGATATTCTCTTGTAGGAAAAAATGAGGTAGTGAGATGTTACTTAGAGAAATGGTATCTAAATTTGTGTTGCTTTCTGTTTTGAGTTCTGACCTTTCAACTTGCAGATGCCAAACATACTAAACAAGTGTGAGGGAAATACTACATACATTTACGAATGCCATGCATTTTTGCTAATACTGATTCCTATCATATTACAAGTATACTCTACTTATATTTCCTTTATTTTTAGCGGTGGAGTTCAATTGTAATTTTTTTGCAAAATATAAGGAGTTTCAGTTCAGATTATACACTTTTCATGTTCTATCTATTTGCTTTGTAAACAGATTAACCAAAAAATTTAGAAGATAGGCATGAGAGCTATAAATATTCTTGGAATAAAAGGTGAGGTTGCATGCACTTGTTTGGATCTCACGGTAGGAAACGAGTTGTTGTTGCTAATTTTTTTCCTAAAATAGGAAAGGTAGACAAATTTCTGGTTAAATTATATGGTATGTCCAATCCGTTATTTCGCGACTACCACTGATGATCCGTTGTTACCGCAATAAGGATTCTACAAATAGCATGGCTCTTTTTATCCTTGATTGATGCGGGGATTTATTAGGAACTAGGCAAGAAAGTCAGATCTTTTATATAATCTTGCTCAATCCAATTTTTTCCCTACATACTGATTTGATATATAGTGAAATATATTTCGGACTTGGTTCTAGGAGTGAGGGGATTTTTATAAAAATGTGTATGAGCCCAATGAGGAGAGGCCGTGAAGGGATTGGGATCGGGAACTGCTGCTGCATTAGGCGTAACAAGGCACTGAGGAGGATGTGTTTCAGGGCAAGAGGTGATGTAGGAGCATTGATATAAGTGACGCCCTCGCTGAAGTTGGTCCGACCTGCCTTGAGGTCCTTCTCACCAAGTGACGCCTCACCTCGGTGAATCAGGTCACCCGCTTAATTCTGCTCTGTCGTACTCATATCATCGAATCCCTTAATTACAGGCTACCGGTTAGCTACTTTACTGAAAATCTGACTCTACAGTGAACTAATTAGTACTTGTTTTAGTAGTTTATTTTGGGTTAGTTGATAACAGTATGAAATGAAATAGCACTTGTTCCAACAGTTGATTCAGGGCCAGTTGAGGATGGTATGAAATGAATTAGGCACACAATGTGATTTCTGTCTGTAACTCTTGCTCTTCTTTTCCTTTTCCTCCTCAAGATGGTAGCAATGCTAAAATAGTTGACTTCTGGGGCGATGCTTTCACCTTCAGAGTCTTCAGAGGAATTTAGTGGTGCAATTATTAGATGCTTCAGGGCCTTGGTTTTGCGGTTACAGCCATGCTTGGACCATTTTTGTTCTTGCAAACAAGGAACAATGTTACCTACGATCCCGACCAGTACAGGCTTGGACGTTAGAAGTGTAGTAAGCTCAAATCACTCAATAGGGCCACTTGTTTCCTTAGCTAAATGTGTGTGTGGTACGAGCAGAATGTTCTTATTTGGGTTCTCATTTCTGGTAACGATCAGGAACAACAACTGGTCTACGTGTTGTATAGTTGTGGTGTGTGCCTATAGGCAGAGCTTAATGTAGATCAAGCGTCCCTACTATAGAAAGTTTTTAGGAAATATTCCCTGCACTCCAAATTATAAGACATTTTGACTTTTTTAGATGCATTGTCTTTTCTATGCCACCCCCCTCTTCCACAAGGTAGGCATATCCATCCATCCTACATATTAAATTCCATTCATTGCTTGGTTGTTCATCCTACTTCAACTCCTACGGTCCCTGTTGGCTTGGCCTGGTGTTTTACAACTAGCTCTTGCTATTAGGGGGGTGGAGTAATATATTCCTTGATTTTTGGTTGGCACATAAGAAAGACATATTTCAACAAAAATTACTTAATTGAAGCAGGATCCAAACAAGCAAATACATGTTGTCTCAAATACATAGGTTCGTAACATTTAAGACAGAGCTAAAAACATAGGCCTAGAGGAAGGCATAAGTAATGTAGTGTGAGAAATATTAGGTGGTCTACGACATCCACACTGGTCCTCTTAATCAAAGCTTCTAGGTTGGCTTCACTTGGTCATCTGGTTTTTTGAAGGGGCTCCAAACTTCAATGTCTTTGTTGTTTTTAGCATGGGAGGGAAGCAGGGGGTAATGGTGAAACAAACAGGTCCATTTGATAGTTGAGTTGGGTCCAATGTAGCTAAAAGTTGGGAACTAACTGGAATGGTGGTTTGCACATGAAGTTTGTTGCTGGTTGCGTACCTGCTTACTACCCTTGCTGGGAACTCCAGCCCCTCTGCCAAGGACTTGACTGCCATTCTAGAGTAAGTAATTTTTCATAGCTGCAACACATCCAACTAACAGCTCTTGTTACTATCCCCTCTTTTGTAAATTATAATTTTTGTAATTTTTAACGGAGAGTAAAGTTAAGTTGCTTATGTTTCATTTTTTTAAACATGTTTGAAGAATTCAGCTGACCCCCATTTTTGTTGCATGTATGTACCTAATTTTCTTAGGGGGCTTTTAATATTATTGGTCATGAGTTAGGAAAATGGATGTGTATTTTTCAAATGCTTCTTCCATTTCAAAGTACATTGTTCAGTTTACTGGAATGTTTTATTTTAAAATAGCCATCATTATCAAGAAGCATATAAATCAGACTAACAAGCTATCTTATTTTAACTGATGGAGCAGGCAAGCATTGATCTTCGTTCAGATTGCTTCCACAATGCAAAAATTATTACTAAGCACATTCAAGCTTAGAATTTCAGAGGGTGGATGGGATGAAAGATGGACCAGACACTGTTAGAGGCAGATGGACAGATCTGGAAACTTTGCTGTTGTTGGAGTGCATAGAGAAGTTCAATGATAATTGGAATCATATCGTAGGTCATGTTGAAACAAAATCAAAAGCACAATATATTCACCGCAAGCACTTCTGCATGCTGCTACTATTATGCATCCTATAAACTATCTACTACTTGGTCTATCCGCTTCATTTTTGCTGCTGAATGGAAGAGGAATTCAGTGGAGCGATCACCGGTGCCCTTGTTTTACACGCTTAGTCTTAGATGCTTTCCATCTCACCTTTGGATGTGTCTTGTTAACTTCCTCATTGTTCGCTACGGCTGCATCCCGAACCAAGCCTGATAACCTTCACCTATGGGTTAGTCTCCTCATTCCCTATCGCCTTTTAGGCTCTACTTCTGTTCGTCTGTGCACTAATTCACACTCACTTATGAGTTGCCTCCTTTCTTTTAGCTACAAGAGTTTGGAGGTTCTGACTGCCTTTATAAATGTTATAAGCTTCCAAGCTTTCGTTCTTATGGATACATGTGGATACATAGAGTTCTCTCATATTGAAAATTTACTAGCCCAACTTTCAAATTTATGTTAAACATTTGTTTGTTGATTGAGCTGAAATTTATCCATGCTTTACATCTTTGCTTGCATTGTACATTATATTCAAATTTGGATACTAAAATGTCTAAAAGATTATAGCCGCAATTATATTCAATATTTATTTATAAATGGTATTCAGTGGACGAGGTAAACATCCGACACCACTGCAGTTGCGTCGGAGACATCAGCCGCGTCAGCTCGATGGCTCACAGCCACAACGTGTCGTCATTGCATAGGAAGATGGTGCACGAGCTATACATGGTGGTGTGCGCCTGCTTCGGATCCTGTGCATGTACGACATGAACAAATCATGGTAGTCCACCATAAAGAGCTGCTTCTACGAATATATGGTTGTTCCGTATTTATATCTTATACTAATTTTAGCTCTCGTAGCAATGCACGGGTACATACCTAGTATATATATTGTATATTACGAGCCCTAGGCTTCCAATAATTAGAGGAAGCTCTAGCCCAATGGTGTCGTTCGGTTCAGCCGCACCAGGTCTAGGCGTTTATAAAAGGAACCACAGACCGCTAGGGTTTATGCCGTTTGTGCAAAAAAACCAGAACCACAATTATGGCGTGCATCCCAAATATCGAGAGGAAGGCCCTGGTCCAACGTTGTCATGCGGTTCCGCTGCACCAGATCTCGGGAGTCTATAGAAGGAGCACCAGGGCGCTAGGGTTCATTTTTTAGCGACACCGGTGTTGACCCCCTAAGACGTGTGTGCGGTGGCAGAACCTAGGAGGCAGCCTGCGGCGGTGGATCTTGGGGGCACGCGTGCTGCATCGGCTACTTGAGGCACGCCTGGCGATGAATCCTAGGGGCACACGCGTGGCAGCGCCCCCTGAGGCACACGCGGTGGCGGATCCCGAGGGCACGTGCGCGGTAGCGGTCCCTTGAGGTGCGCACGACGGTAAGGTGGGAGCGGCTGCGGCGGCGCGTTGGATACCCGGGACACGCGCTCGGTAGAGGCCCCTTGAGGTGCGCATGACGACGAGGTGGGAGCGGCTGAGGCGGTGCGTCGGATCCCAAGGGCACGCGCATGGTGGCGCCCCCCTTAGGCGTGTACAGCGACTAAGTTGGAGCGGCTACGACAGCGCGACAACGGATCTAGGGGGCATGCGCATGACGGTGTCGCCATCCGAGGTGGGAGTGGATGTGGTAGACTTCCCTAGGCGCAAACGACGATGGTGGCCTCCCATAGACGCAAGCGGTGGTGGATCCCAGAGGCGAGGTGGCGGTTCCACGAGTGACGGCCCTGTTTTTATGCTACTTTGTATACATATTTTATGCCAGCATCAATAGGTGTTTACGACATATATTTCAGTTCATGGCTCCTCTTTTATATATTGTCTGTTTATGGTCTTTCTATTCACATTTTACGCAAACATTTATTGATTTTATGCAGTATCTTATTACCTAACCTAGTGTGTATATTGAGTTCCTACCATTTACGCCATATGTATAAAATATTTACGACACATACGTTTACGCAACGAAACAAAAATTCACAAAAAGATAACCGCTCCCGGAAATAAGGCAGTTGCCACGATTTCATAAATTCTCTCGCATTCAATCTCTTGATTTATGGTGTCCATTACTGCCACAAAAAATATATTCCCTAATCAATCCACCTCATTAAATCCCCTAATCAATTGCTCTAATCAAATCCCTTGATTTATGCTAGACGCATAGACGTGGGGATATTGATTCGAACCACATGCCAAAATTTTTACGCACTGTACCGTAGTGCATAAATATCTTCACTGTTTAGCATAATTAGTATTAGTATATATCATAAACTGGTTCTACCGAGCCAAGCTGCTTGACTATTGGAGAGATCCTATATTTATGGAGGAAATAAATTATTTAAAACAGATTTTTGTTTTTATGCATGTCAATCCATTTCCTTTCAATGCACATTCTTATCATCCTAAATTTATGTGCATGTAGCAGGAAACAGATTTTTATGCAGCGTATCAATTATAACATGTATAATTTTTAGTTTAAATATATTTATACATTTTAGCTAAAATGTTTGACATATCCATATTGGTAATATAATCATTACTGCATATATAACTTTTTATAGGAAAATTCAATCTGGTTCATAAGCGGGAGAGGCCACGAGTGGCTATATATTTTTTTGTCCATGAGATTCCTTTTACAGTAAAGAAGTGAATCAATCAAATATTAATAACCTCTTGAGGCTAGCACTGCTACCCATCGAAAATCTAACATAGTTAACTATCACATATCTTAAGAAACATGGCGCATGATCCAAATAATTGCTTGTGTTATTATAGTATTTAAGAATGCATTCAGTGACTTAAAATGTTTTTTATAAAATATACAGAGGGGATTTAATAAAAGGTACAAGAATAAGAGTTTCAACTTAATAATAATATAACAATCAACACGACAAATAAAAAATAAGTAAAATTTTAAAAGACATACACCTATATACACACACTACAAATCCTAGAGTATCTATTTTGTATATTGTATTAGAAAATAAACAAAGAGAAATATGCAGTTTATTTAAGTGCTTTCTAGATTAGTTATGTGCATTAAATCTTTTATGATTCTAGGCCATTCGAGAATATGGATTGAAGAATTTTATTGCAAAATCTTTAGATAAATATGGGAAGAGATATCGAACTCCATTCTGGGGTCGGGAGAGACGAATGGCCTGGATTACAATAACACAAACTGAGTTTACAATAACACAAACTGAGTTTACAAAACCCAGCTGAGATTTGTTGTTGTCAGCTAACAATAATGAAATAGTCAAAACCCGCGTGGAGGACGCTATCTAATTTCAAACGTATATAATATATATATGCTAAATCTAGTAATCAAATTGGCTAATCACGATTCGTTCAGACAAATAAAATACAATGAAGAGGAAGGGGCAGGGATGATGTACGCACCTTCAATTTGGAGATGGAGACGACGGAGAGTGAGTTGGTCCTTGTTCGATCGGAGATCATATGATAGATGGTTGGCTAATGGAAACCTGCTTTAATTTGGAACGATGAACCATCCATCCATCTAATATAAGACACCTTGCTTGCTGCAGCTGCCTAGTGTTTTATCCTCTTTTGTTCGCTGCCTGCCTTTTGCTTTTCTTCTAAAGATGGGCCAATTTCCTGTATGCCACTGAAAAATATACTTATTTCTTGTATGCCACTGGCCCCATATGTTATAGACACCAAAAAATATACCTATATGTTACTCAGTGACACACAAAGAATGAATATAAAATCTGATGACATACCAGCAATTTTCTCCCCAAAGATTGCACGAGTCATCTAGTTTGAATATTAAATTAAGTCCCCTATGATGATATGCATAAAGAAATCTTCAAAGATAACCAGCCTCAAAGAAATCTTCAAAGACCATCTAGTTTCAATATCAAATTAAGTCTCCTATAATGACCATCTATTACTGCAGCTTCGTTTCCCAGCTGGAACACAGTCCGATCCTTGAGCTAGAAGCAGAGTCCAACAAATAAATGATTGTCCATAAGGTACTTTACTTGTGAAATGGGATTAGCGCTGATGACTTGCCAAGCCTGTTTCGGTTTGCACTCTTCATTCAGTGTCCACACCCTCTCCCCATACTTGATAATCCCAGAAACGAACACCAGCATCGCAGGAACCAATATACTGAGTTACGGACATTGATATATCCTATCAAATGATTTCCACAAGACATAGAGAGCTCGAACTCCTTGGGTTCCGAGGTTCAACAAGTGCCTCAGCCACATGTTGTTGTCCTCGAGAGAAATGGCAGTGATCGAATCTTGGCCGCCCAGCAGGTGCACAAGGAGAAAGGCGATCCTTCCGGCTACGTAAACCTAAAGCCAAACATCCAAAAGAAGGCTGTAAATCACTACCAGAATCGAGCGCTTTGCCAAGTGCCTGAAGCACTCGACAAAGCCTGAAAAACACTCGACAAAGTCTTTGCCGAGTGTGATACTGAGTAAAGAGATCTCGGCAAATAGTACATCGGCAACGACTTCTTTGCCGGGTACTTTTTATCGGGCACTCGATAAAGTCTTTGCCGAGTGACACTCGGTACTCGGCAAAGAAAAGCGGCCGTCACGATGCCTGGTAACGGAGACGGTGCCTTTGCCGAGTGTTATAAGTGACACTCGACAAAGCACCTAATACACTCGGCAAAGAAATTACCTCTTTGCCGAGTGTCTACCAATCTGCACTCGGCAAAGGGTCTACCAGCGAGGCCCTTTGTCAGCTTCTTTGCCGAGTGCTCTAGGAGACACTCGACAAAGCTTGCTTCTTTGTCGAGTGCTAGGGCCACAACACTCGGCAAAGAAGCTTTACTGATGCCCAGATGTTGCTTCTCTGCCGAGTGCTTTGACCCGGACACTCCGTAAAGCACCTATTTGCCGAGTGTTACACTCGGCAAAGTGACCAGTATACACCTTTTTAATTTGTTTTTGCTATTCCATCCAAACAAACAAAAGATATCACATATACATCACAGATATCACATAATCATCATAGATATAACATATACATCACATATCTCACAAACACCATAAATCAAACAAGTTCTCACAGCATTACCAACATGTTCGGACACAAACATAAGTATCCAACACTCAAGAACATAAGTCTCAATTATCTCACAAATCAATACCAACATCTAAGAACATAAGTCTCAAGAACAAAAACACTTAGAAAGATAATATCTCATCGAGGTGGGCGGTTGGACTGGTGCGGTGATGGGCTGGGTGATCTATGAGGGTTGTTGAATGCCGCCCCAGGTTGTCCCTATATAGAGAAGAGGTTGCATATGTTACACCAGATGCATTACCAACATCTAACTACAATTTTGATACTCACAGGAGTATGGAACAGAGCAGGGTCAAATGTAGGGAACAATGGAGGTGGTGGAGCGAAACCCTGTGCGACGCCAAGGCTCTGCATGTACTAGAACATCTTCGTCATCATCACCTCCATCTCCTGACGTTCCCTCCTCTCTGTTTTTAGCTGGGTCTGTAGTATTCCAAGCCAATGTTATAGTAACTCAAAGAGAAGGTATATAACTCAAGGAATGAAAAATTACAGAAGCACTAACCTCGAGTTGCTGTATGCGATGATGTGAGTTGTCCTGCCGAGGTCATATGGCTAGACTCGAGCCCGTGCTCCTTGCTCACACCTTAGATAGAGTGGGAGTGGACGACGAGTCGATTGCCCCATCGACAATCCAGTACCGCCCATGTCTCTTGCCTCCTCCGACCCTCATGAGGACATCGGGATCGATCTGCTCAGTCCTTGGATCGTATTCTAGGCCATGGACCTCCTGTGCCATGGCGGTGTAGTCATGAAGGCAGCTATAGACGGCGGGGTTGTTGTACGTCTCGGGCCCGTCATCTGGGTTGTAGGTGACGTCAGACGTCGCCTTGCCCTTGTGGGCCATAGCATAGGCCGAGAAGATGGAGCAAGGTTGGCCACCATGTGACGCCGACTGTAAGAAAACCAATGAGATAGTTAGAAATAATATCTAATCCACTGTTATATACCTAAATAAAAAAGAGGGCATACCCATGCTTCTGCATATTGGCCTAGGCTGCGGCTGCCTTGGTGGTGGGAGGGACCTTGCATCATCAGATGTCGTTCCCGGCTAGCGTTGTGCATCTCGTCCCACTCAGGCGAGCACCACCTATCCACCATCTGCTCCTAGCATAGAGGATGTGCGGCGCACCAATATGGAATCATCTACAAAGTAAACACGTACATTGCATATTAGAAGATAAAATTAAGGAAAAATTAAAGTGATGTATATTAAAGTGTTGTATTTACCTGCATGTACTGGTCCCTAGTCAATGACATGGTTCGAGCTTGCTGCTTGGTCACCTTCTCCCCAAGGACGGAGCCGTGGTAGCTGACAATGGCCTGGATTCGTGCCTCATAGTGCATGTCTACGACAAGCTTCTTACAGCTCGTGGTGGCCACCATATCTGCCTTAGCCTCGTATCCAGCCTCGCATCTGAAGAAATCCTGCATAAAAAACGATGTATCCATACATTATTTTAAGAATGTGCAACGAATGCGACATATTTTACATTATAATAAGACTTACCCACAACTCTTACTTCACCTGCTCCGCCTTGTTATTGAATTCCTTGTCGTACCGGTCTACTGCATCGGGGGTGACGGTATAGTGGTCGAAGGTGTAGGCTGGGCCTCTTCTGTCCATCACCAGAGTCTACCTCCATGAACCTAGACGATTTATACTTCAGACAGTACTTTGCCTCCGCGTATTCTTTCCTAAATAACACGCAACCCTTTGGACAAGCATGTATCTGCTCATACGTCATCTTGAGTGCACGAAGGAGTTTCTGTGCCTCGTACATGCTTTTTGACAGAACGTGATCCTCCGGAAGCAGGCTGCCAATAACCATCAATAAGCCATCCAATGTGTCTCGACTCATGCTGTACTGCGACTTGAACGCCATTACACGCCCAATGGCATCCAATTGAGAAACCTTTGTGTGGCCGTGAAGGGGCTTCTGTGCCGCGTCAAACATGTCATAGAACAACTTTGCAATCAGCTCTGGCTAGTCCTCCGTACATCCTCCGATGTATTGTGCCTCGTGATAGTCATTCAACATATCTGCTACCCCTGCCTCGTCATCATAATGCTCGACGAATTATCTCAGCACCTCCTCTCTCGTACGATGCGCTTCACCATGAAAGATCCACCGAGTATAGCCCGACATAAATCCATTCTTCCAAATATGTTCTACCATGGACTTCTTTGATTTTCTTTTCCGGTTGGCATATTTGCTGCACGGGCATGGGACTAGACTCGCTCCTTTAGCAGCTTTGCCATATGCCCATTCCACGAAAGCATCGGTCTTTCTAATCCATTTAGAGGTGACATTGTTCCTTCCTACACAGCCCGTGTACATCCACTCACGGTCCTCCATCCTCTAACATATATAACCGAGAAAAATTCAGCAGCACCTCCCTTGCACCGGGAGGTTTCCAAAACCTGCAAATAAAACTAACAGCATGATGGCTGATATTCACACACATATCAACGATATGATGGCCGAAAATCACATATACTTCAGTCTATGTACTATAAAAGACAATATGATCAAGGCACATGTTCATAGTAGGGGCCTGTGGGGGATAGATATCCCCTGGGTCCACTAGAAGGCTAAAAGACCTCGCGAAAGGCCTGTGGGCTCAATGATTCGCAAGGTCACCCTTTCGTGGGCCTGGAGAGGGACGTCCAGAAAAGGGAATTGACACAAGATTAGATCGGCGCAGGCCTAGACGGCCCGATGAGTTTGAACGGTAACCGCAACAGGGACCCGACCTTCCCACACAGAGGCCTCATACATCGGAACAGAGCAGGGATAGGTCGGCGGAATTATAGGAAGATAAACTTAGTCAGTTCGCTATTACTTAGGAACACGTGGTTATTATATCCGCATGTAACGTCCCACGATCGAATATAATAGGCCTAGGGGCACCCCTTCAAGATTATCTATCTCATTACTTAGTCATCCACCCAGTTCTCTAACATCCTCGATACTAGAGAACCTCCTTGTAACCCACCACGCAAAGTATTCACGCCAGGACGTAGGGTATTACGCATCTCAAAGCAGCCCGAACCTGTACAAAATTGTCCAATGTCTCTCGTGCATCCAGCGCGAACCATCGAGCTACAGTCGGTAACACCGTCCTACTCAAAAAGGACCTCGAGGGGCAACCCTGGGTACGCGGTCGAACCCAAAACACCGACAGCTGGCGCGCCATGCAGTGGGTGTGTCACTGATCCAAGCTAGCTCAATGGCCATCACTTTCTAGCGCAACATCGTCCTCCGCCCCGGGTCCACATTCTGCTTCAGAACCATCTCATCCGTGGCAGATGAAGAAGGAACTCTACATCGCATTGCGGATCCACCGGAGAGAAAGCCTTCCTCAATGAACTCCGGAAAAGCTGGAGTGGAGCAGGGAAGAGCGCAACCTCCAGCGCCCCAAACCAAGACTCCCTCCTGCAAGCCAAGGGCAGAAGGTCTGACAACTCGGAGAACTCCGCTGTCCACCCCTTCCACAGAAACATGGACACATATCACTAGGAGAAAGGAGACGAACAAGGTCAAGAATCGTCAAACTGCTCTTCTAGTACCTCCACCTTCAAAGGAGAACAGAAAGAAGCTCATCACTACAATGGTTCCGTTCTACCCCGACGTCCTCTTCATCGGAGGAAGAGTGGAGTCAACTCCCGTCTCCGACGACGAACCAACCACGCCAGGAGAAGAACCTCTTCAGCGGGAATCTCGCCGATGGAGGAACCGACGCTGAAACGTTCGGCGACATCACGAAGCCGGAGAGCGGGACCCGGCATAGCCCATGTCACGATATGAGGTCTTAGGGATGGGAGAGACTCTAGAAGAGCGGGTCTTCAGGGAAAGGAGGAATTCCCGACGACGTGATCGTTGGCAAGCTCAAGAGTAGGCCGAACAGGAAGCGAGACAACACCGGGAGAACCCCCTTCTCGGCCAAAACCTGAACCCTGACTTCACCCGAGCTATGAACACACCAAGCGAGGTCGGTGGAGTGCTAGCTCGGATAGCCGACGGTCTCCCCCAAACTCCGGACGCTAAGGGCTATCGGCGGCTGCTCACTCGGGCAGCTAATCATCTTCTGCCCCTCACCCATCCTCCGAACGACCTACGACACGCCATCAATAGTCGGTGGGATGCGCGGAGCTCCATCAATGCTTCACGCAAACGACGGTACGAGAACGAGATCCGACGCCGAGAAGAATATGACCGGGATCACGACATCCCTGCGCGGAGTCAGGCCACCAGAACTGAGTCGGTAATGGCTTCGACTGGTGGCACAACCCAGGGACGGTCGAGGCACCACGACAACAACTCCCCTCCCCGGGACAGACATCATCATCGACGACAGGAGGACTCATGTGGAGTATCGGCGCTCACTCCACGCCTCAGGGCCATTCAATGGCCCCTTAACTTCAAAGTCTCCAACGTCGACAAGTACGAACCTAAGTAGGATCCGGGAGGCTGGTTGGCAGTCTACACCACTATCGCCCGGGCTATTGGGGTGACTGAAGATGTGATGACCACATACTTGCCTATCATCCTTGGGTAGGATGCACTACAATGGCTACGACACCTACCCCGACACTGCATTGATGACTGGAGCGACTTCAGTCGACGCTTCATCGCCAACTTTCAATCTCTCTCTGACAAGCCGGCGTAGCCATGTGATCTCAAATCCATCAAGCACCGAGGGGATGAAACTCTCCGGTCATACCTCAAGAGATTTCAGACCATGAGAAATCGTATCCCCGAGGTCGCGGAAGCAGCAGTGATCGAGGACTTCTACCGGGGATCTAATGACTTGGCCTTCGTCCGAGCCATAATGCAGAAGGCGCCGACTACCTCCGAGCAGCTATTCCGGGAAGCCGACCTCTACATCACCGCCGACGAATGAGCTCAGGACCTCATCGGAGGAGCAAAGCCTGCGCCGGCGGCACCACGACGCGACACGAACCAACAACCCGACAAACGTTGGGAGAAGAGGCCTCGTGAAGAAGTCCACACCGCCGGACCGCCCGCCTCTCGCGCCTGAGGAGGACCTCGCGGAGGCGAACGTACACTGGATGACATCCTCGACACCTAGTGCCCGTACCACAAGGACATGCACCACACCCTCCGGAACTGCAGAGACTTCAAGCACTCCGTGGGGAACGACCGACCCTTCCAACCTCTGCCACCTCCCCCACCACGAGGAGGACCCGGAGAACCTCGACAACCCCAACAGTAGGAGGGGGAGGAGGCGGAGCATTCCCGCGCGTCGACGGAGAAGTCAATGTCATCTTCGGCGGACACGGGTCGCAAGAAAGCAAGAGGCAACAAAAGCTCAACGGCCGTCACATACTGGTGGCGACCACTGGTCCTCCCGCCCCGTATCGATGGTCCGAACACCCGATCACCTTCACTCGGACGGATCCATGGCTCAACTTCGACCACCCGGGCAAGTACCCGCTGCTCGTCGATCCGGTGATCCGAGAAAGCAGGGTAAAGAAGGTACTAGTGGACGAGGGAAGCAGCATCAACGTCACCTTCCCCCGGACGCTTCAAGGCTTGGGAGTTCCCCTCAAAGAGCTCCATGAGTCAGACACTCTTTTCTTCGGCATCGTGCTGACTGAAGAAGAATATCCACTAGGACACATCCACATGCCGGTCACCTTCGGAACTCCAGAAAACTATAGAACCGAGTTCCTGAGGTTCGAGGTGGCGAACTTCGACTACGGATACAATGCCATCATCGGCAGGCCTGGATTGGCAAAGTTCATGGCCATTCCACATTACATGTACATGATATTGAAGATGCCAGGACCACAAGGGATCATAACTGTGCGCACTGACTTCCAAGGCGCCGCAGAGTGTTTCCGAGTGGCCATTCAGGCGGCCCTCACCACCAATCCATTAGCGACTTCTTTTGCACAGGCGAACTCAAAGCCTGAGGAAGACCTCGCGGTACCCGCGAATGAGGCTCAAACCATGACCTCTATGCGGCCGACTGAAGAAACCAAAAGAATCAACCTCGAGTTCGCCGATGAACGCAAGACTGCCATCATCAGTTCCAGCCTGGATGACAAATAGGAAGGCGCGCTCGTCCAGTTTCTGCAAGATAACCGAGACGTATTCGCATGGCGACCTGCGGATATGCCGGGAGTCCCGAGAGAACTGGCCGAGCACAAACTGAAGGTCTACCACCAGGCGAGGCCGATCTGATAGAAATTACGCTGTTTCACGCCCGACAAGAGAGCAGCCATCCGTGCAGAGCTGGCTCGCTTGGTCGTGGCTGGATTCATTAGAGAAGTGTTACATCCCGAATGGTTGGCAAATCCTATTCTTGTACTCAAAAAGAATAAAGTGGATTGGTGCATGTGCGTCGACTATACAGATCTCAACAAGCACTGTCCAAAGGATCCCTTCAGACTTCCTAGAATAGACCAGGTGGTGGATTCAACCGTCGGGTGCTCTATGTTGTCTTTCTTGGATTGCTACTCTGGGTATCATTAGATCAGTTTGGCAAAAGAAGATGAAGAAAAAAATGCATTCATCACCCCATTTGGAGCTTTCTGCTATAACTCCATGACGTTTGGCCTCAAAAACGCTGGAGTGACTTACCAGAGGGCTATTCAGACATGCTTAGCTGACCACTGGGGCAAGCGTGTGGAAGCATATGTGGATGACGTGGTGATCAAAACAGAAAACTCAGAAAATTTCATTGAAGATTTACAGTTGGTCTTCAACAGTCTGCGACGATATCAATGGAAGCTTAATCCTAAAAAGTGTCTTTGGAGTATCAGCAGGGAAATTGCTTGGGTTTATCGTTAGCCACCGAGGAATTGAGGCTAATCCAGAAAAGATCGAGGCTATCATGAGAATGGAGGCACCACGATCACAGAAGAAAGTACAAAGACTTACTGGATGCATGGCAGCCCTAAGCAGGTTCATATCGAGGCTGGGAGAGAAGGGCCTACCGTTCTACAAGTTGCTCAAGAAGGTAGACAAGTTCCAGTGGACTTCAGAAGCTCAGGGCGCTCTAGACGCACTGAAGAAATTCCTGACAACACCACCAGTGCTAAAACCGCCTCGCCGAGCCACGCCGAGTCAGCCAGCTGAAGATCTGTTGTTGTACATCTCTTGCACGACTCACGTGGTGAGCACCGCGTTAATAGTCGAGCGAGCAAAAGAAGGACACGCATACCCAGTGCAACATCCCGTCTATTTCATCAGTGAAGTCCTGGGTCCCTCGAAGAAGAAATATCCTCAAGTTCAGAAACTATTATATGCAGTACTTCTAACTGCACGCAAGCTCCGTCACTACTTTGACGATCACAAAGTCATAGTAGTCACCGGATTTCCAATAGGGGATATTCTCCACAACAAAGAGGCCATCGGAAGAATAGCCAAGTGGGCCTGCGAGCTAGGGGCTCACGACATTGAGTTTCGACCTCGTACTGCAATCAAGACCCAAGCACTAGTTGACTTCGTATCAGAATGGATCAAGCAACAAGTGCCAGATAACCCAGAAACTGCAGAAGTATGGAAGATGTATTTCGATGGCTCGTTAAAACTGCAGGGGGCAGGCGCGGGAATCCTTTTCATTGCACTTAGAGGTGAACAGCTCAAATATGCTCTTCAGTTACTGTTCTCAGCATCCAATAATGCGGCAAAATATGAAGCTTTGAGTCATGGACTGAACATTGCCATATCACTGGGCATCAAGAGGCTAATGGTATATGGGGATTCACTGGTGGTCATAAGTCAGATAAACAAAGAGTGGGATTGCTCGAATGACTCCATGGGGAAATACTGCACCACCGTCCGAAAGCTAGGAGACAAGTTTGAAGGGCTAGAATTCCATTATGTGGAGAGGGATCGCAACGCAGCAGCTGATGCATTGTCAAAGCTGGGATCTAGTCGGACTCAGGTCCCACCTGGAGTCTTCGTCCAAGAAGTGCTGCGCCCAAGCATCTCATTAGATCGGGTAGAAGAGTGCAATATTCTGAGCCAACCAGAGTCAGATTCTGATGACTGGAGGGAGCGGATCATCAGATACATAAAAACGAGGAAGAGTCGGGTGACAAAAATATAGCAGAGCGCATTGCAAGGTAGTCAGCTCACTACACCCTTATTGGGGAAACACTATACAGAAGGGGCGTGACATGAATCCTCATGAAATGCATTCCTTCGGCTACTGGGAAGCAACTGCTAGATGAAGTCCACGCTGGACAATGTGGGATACACGCAGCATCCAGAACTCTGGTCGGGAAGGTCTTCAGGTCTGGTTTCTACTGGTCGACGACGAAGAGTGATGCGGCCAAGTTAGTCCATAGGTGTGAAGCTTGTCAATACTTATCAAAACAGCAACATCTACTAGCACAACAACTGCAAACCATACCTGTAACATGGCCATTAGCGTGCTGGGGACTGGATATAATTGGACCCTTCAAGAAAGGTCAAGGAGGATACACTCATGTATTGGTTGCTATCGACAAATTCACTAAATGGATAGAGTTCAAGCCCGTTGCTTCTCTAACTTCAGCTAAGGCAGTGGAATTCATATAGGACATAATATTCAGGTTCGAAATACCGAACTGCATCATAACCGACCTGGGGTCCAATTTCACTAGTTCAGAATTCTTTGATTTCTGCGAACAAAAGAGCATCTAGATCAAATATGCGTCGGTAGCATACCCAAGAGCCAACAGGCAAGTGGAAAGAGCCAACAGAATGATATTAGAAGCACTCAGGAAGAAAGTCTTCGATAAGAATGAAAAGTTCGTAGGAAAGTGGATCAGAGAATTGCCGTATGTGGTCTGGAGCTTAAGAACTCAACCCAGCCGAGCCTTGCATGGAAACACTCCCTTCTTCATGGTTTATGGCTCAGAGGCAGTGCTACCTGCTGATCTCAAGTTTGGGGCACCAAGATTGATCTTCAAAAACATAACTGAAGCCGAAGCTACTAGACTGGAGGATGTTGATATACTAGAAGAAGAACGATTGAATACAGTAATTTAGTCAGCCAGGTACCAACAGACTCTGAGATGCTATCATGATAAGGCCATACGGCATCAATCCTTTGCAGTGGGAGATCTTGTCCTCCGCCGAATTCTAACGGAGGAGGGGAGACACAAATTGTCACCGCTATGGGAAGGACCATTTATAGTAACAGAAGTCACCCAGCCTGGATCATATCATCTTACTCAAACGGACGGCACGGAAATAGGGAACTCATGGAATATAGAGCATCTCAGGAAGTTTTACCCCTAGCTAGATTTCAAAAGCTATTGGGACGACATTGTATTCTGTAATTGAGAGTTACACCATCAATAAAATGACTTCATTCTCAAAGGCACTCGAATTGTTTTCTGCACGTTTACTTAACTCAGGGTGACCACTATGCCCTATTAACGGAGCAATCGGCTTAAGTCGGCAATGACTTAAGGCGGTGCAACATGCTCACGCTTACTTAACACAGGGTGACCACTATGCCCTATTAACGGAGCAATCGGCTTAAGTCGACAATGACTTAAGGCGGTGCAACATGCTCACGCTTACTTAACACAGGGTGACAACTATGCCCTATTAACGGAGCAATCGGCTTAAGTCGGCAATGACTTAAGGCGGTGCAACATGCTCACGCTTACTTAACTCAGGGTGACCACTATACCCTACTAACGAAGAAATCGACTTAAGTCAGCAAAGGTTTAAGGAGAGGTGATAGGCTCACGTTTACTTAACTCAGGGCGACCACTAGACCCTACCAACGGAGCAGTCGGTTTAAGTCGGTCGTGACTTAAATCGGCGCGGCACGCTCACGACTACTCGATTCAGCATAAGCATGTTTTCGATTGCTCGTCTTAAGGCGATCTCTAAGCCCCACGAAATAGGAAAAAATTTCAAAACCATCACATTGCACTTACTTCTGCAATCATAACGACTGATTCAAACAACAGAGAAATAATAATAGCGTTCAGTACCAAGAACATTTTCTAACAGAACATTCGAGCACACTGACCACATACACAATGCATCCAGTGTTTCTACTTAGTAATGTTTTTCTCAGGAGCAACTGATGACAAAGGACGACTCGAAGAGTCAGGAGCAGTGTTGACAGCAGAAATAATGTCATCAGGAACAATCACACCTGGCCTTCTCATCAAGATCCGCCCCGCGCGAATGGCTTTGTCCATAGCCTTGTCGCGCTGAGCCTTCAAGGTGGTAGAAGTGTCTTCAACAGCTTTGTTCATTCTGGGACTCTTGCAGCTTGTAACGATGATTATCCAAGTCTGCCATGGTGAAGCGATGGTTCCTCTCCAAGATAGTCAAAGAATTGTTGGCTTCGTGATACAACCTATCAAGGTTATCACGAGAAGCTGCAAGGGCACGTTTTTCTTCCTGCAGACAAGAATCAGCCCTCAAATACCTAGCAGGCAGTAAGAAAACATCAGAGAAACTCAAAGCAAACTTACCTCTTTAGCTACCCTTTCAGAGTCAAGCTGAGCACTGAGAGAGGAATTCAATAAGTTGGCGTCATCTAAAGAAGCAGAAACTCGAGCCAGGTCCACCTGACCTTGAGAATACTTCCCCTCAAGCTCAAAGTACTTCTCCTTGAGCTCAAAGTACCGCCGAGTCATGTCTAGCAAGAAACAATCAAAGAGGAATATTTAGTTAAAGAGCAGATTAATCAAGCAGATAAGGAGGAAACGAAGACACTGACCAGCGTTTGTCATTTTTAGCTCAGATATCCGCCTCTGAAGCAACATCGAATTCCAATGCGACAGAGACATAGCTCTTTCTGGGACAGAGGCACCTTGTGATCTCAGCTGACCGGCCATCTCGTCAACCAGAGCCTGACGTTGAAAACAAGTGAGTGCAGAGACAATATTTCGCCCGAAGTCTAGCTATATCAGGAAAAACCAAGTTACCTGAAGATTGGAGAAGAATGAAGGAAGCCCCAAATCATGAGAAACCGGTTGGTGACTCGATGAGGGAATATCAGCCGAGGCAATCTGCAGAGCATCATTAGGGATTAACTCAACATCACCAGCAGAAATCAAAACTCTAGCGTTGGGTGTGCTGGTCTCTAAGGCAACTTCCTGATTTGAAGCACGTGCTGCTGCCATGCAATCAGAATGTGGAGGAGAAGACCCAACGTGGACATCCATGGAGGTATGAGAAGGGGAGCCCGCTTGGACACCCTCGGGGGTTGGGTCGTAGCCTGCACTGCCCATCGAAGCCGGACCACCACCGGCAGCACCCTTGGGGGCTGGGTTGTAGCTCGCACTACCCACCTGGGCCGGATCATTGCCGGCAACACCCTCGGGGGGCTAGGTAATTGCTGGCACCATCCTTGAGGGTCGGGTTCTCTGCAACAGCCACCTCTAAGGTTGAAGGATTCTCAGTTACCTCCATAGGAATGGGGCAACCTAGACCAGCTTCTTAACTCTGAAGACCGCACTCCAAGGTCGATGAGGCTCGAGACGCTACTCGGGATAACTCTAACCCCACATCCGAAGTGTCAGCGCAAACGTCCATCATACCACCATCTGTTGGCTCGGACAGTAGATCTTCAGGAATCATATCCTTGAGAGCCTGATCAAAATTTGCTATGGACAACTCTTGCAGACCAACGAGTGTAGACAAGGCTGGAGAAGGAATATCACTACTCCCCCCACTGACCAGGTAGCGCCGACTGCTTTTCCGAATTAAGGGGATTTCCTCCTCCTCTTCTTCATCCTCGTCAACAATACGAACAACACACCATTGGGATCAGCATCATCAAGGTCACACCCATTGGGGTCAGCGTCAGTTGGATTGCACCCATTGGGATCAACATCATCAAGGTCACACCCATCGGGGTCAGCACCAGTAAAAAGTTCCACTGGCACTTCCTCAGTAGCAGGAGCAGAAGGGCTGGCATCCTGATTCAAACATGACACTCGCCGAAGCCTCCTCTTTTTCTTCTTCTTCCCCTGGGCCGGAGCAGTTGGATGAGTGGTCGGGCGAAGGCGCTTTGAGCGAGCACCATCAGATTTTTGAGAAGTCATGGTCTTTTCAGGCTTGGGGACAGTTGCAGCAGCTATGGTTTCAGCAGAGATGGAGTCGGAGGAATCCTCAGCCAACATGTCTAGCATAGCACTTATCTCTGCATCACTTGGGTTTACACGCATCTCAAAGTGAACTTGCCTTTCATCGTTGGGGAGATCACCAAGTGAAGCAACCAGAGCCTCGACTTCTTTGGGAGAGGGTCGCACTCTAAGACCCAGGCCACTGTCGCTAGCAGGAGGATTAGACACAAAACTGAAAAAAGTCTTGGAAGGTGGCAGATTCCAGGCAGAATATGCAACAGGAGCACCAATATTCGACACTTTGCCTCTAAGGATCATCTCCAGCCGGCTTACCAAATCCATAGTAAGAATCCTCCTGTTGGTAACTCCGGTTGAGTCAGTGACACCACTATACAAATAAGCCGGGAATGCTCTGTCCTTCAGTGGCTGAATGTTCTTGAAAACAAAGTCTATGACTACCGCAGCAGTCAGACCTCTCTCCTTCAACAAGCCAATTTCAGCAAGCAGAACCCTAGCTTCGGTTATCTCCAAATCTGTGGGGGATTCAGTCCAACTTGGAGCACGAACATCCGGCTGTCTCCCCGACCGAGGGGGAGGGAATTGCCATGATTCTCTATAATAAACCACTCCAAGCGCCATCCTTTGATGCTATCCTTGAGTGGGATGTCGAGGTACTCTGACTTCCTCCCACGACGCATCTCCAAACTCGCACCACCCACGAGCTGGTGCTGCCCCCCGGCCGTTCCAGGCCGACAATGATATAAGTACCTCCACAAGCCAAAATGAGGTAGAATTCTAAGATAGGCTTCACACAAGTGAACAAAGACGGAAACTTGCAGAATGGAGTTGGGATTCAGATGAGTCAGATTCAGATGGTAGAAATCAAGGAGACCACGAAAGAATGGAGAAATAGGAAGAGCAAGGCCACGGATGAGAAAAGGAATGTAAATAACGGACTCGCGGGTGTCCTCCGTCGGGACAGTAACCCCACAACTGATCCACCAAGAGCAAAGCTCCTTTGGGGGAAGAACTCCGACAGAGACAAGATGAAGAAGGTCCGACTTGGAAACAACAAACATGTGATTGCCCGCGAAGGGCAATTGACTGTTGGGATCGATGGGGGGAATAATTGCAGCGGTAGAATTCTGGCTCTTTCGCTTGGGCGCCATCTCAGTCTCGCCGACAAACTAAGCGGAAGCAAGATCAAAGGGAAACAGAGGAGGCCTGGAAGCGGAAAGTAAGGCTAGGGCTCAGAAGGCAGAGGCGTGCGACAGCGCGGTACAAATGGGGTTTTCCCGGGCCAAGCACCGATTCTAAAAGTGCCCAGTCAGCACTCGGCTGTTGCTTCTAAAAAATGCCAACATGGCTTGATATAACTCAGCTGTTATTTCTAAAACGCTGACGTCACCAGTCTTCACTCGGCTGTTACTTCTAAAATGCCGACGTGGCTCGATATAACTTAGCTGTTATCTCTGAAACGCTGACGTCACCGGCCTTCACTCGGCTGTTACTTCTAAAACGACGACGTGGCTCGATATAACTCAGCTGTTATTTTTAAAACGCTGACGTCACTGGTCTTCACTATGCTGTTATTCCTAAAAGCGTCGACATGGCTCAGTATGACTCAGTTATTACTTCTAAAACACCGACATCACCCGTAATCACTCGGCTGTTATATCTAAAATGCCGAGGCGGCCCAAAAAGACTCGGTTACTCTAAACACAAATACAGTCGATCAGCTAATTGCAAAGGAAACGGAGGAAAAGCAAGAAACACGCACGAAACGAGGAGAAGTCTTCTGCATTATATAAGAAGGGGAAGTATTTTCACAAACTTAAAAACCAACTCATTATGAGTTGATCTTCTTCCCACTGTTCAGTACATTACACTAATACACTACTACTACACTACTTACACTACACTACTAACTACTACTACATTATTCTACTAATACTAATACTACTTATCTATACTAATATCTAAGCCAGTGGCGCCTAGCCACTGGCCTTGCTGCTGCCGCTGCTGCCCTTGCCGTTGTCGTTGCCGCTGCCGTTGCCGTCGTCGCCCTTGCCGTCGCCCCTGCTACCGTCGCCATCGCCCTCGCCGTCGCCCCCGTCGCTGACGTCGCCTTCGCCGACGTCGCCTTCGCCGTCGTCGTCGCTCCCCTCCTCAGACGAGTCAGAGGAGTCCTCCTCGTATGAGGAGACCTTCGACTCATCCGAGCCCTCGAGCCCAGCGCGCTCGATAGCCCGGATGTAGGTCAACACTTCTACAGCAATCCCCTGGGAATCGTCTAAATCATCAGACGATGCTGGGGGAGAGGCAGGGACCGACGATCCCTCGGACTCGGAGGAGAACTCCTCCTCCGAGTACTCGGAATCGCCGAAGTCCTCCGAGGGAGGAGTCGGCTCGCGCTTTTGTTTGTCGCCGGAATGGTGCGAGGAGCTTCCGCCTTTCTTGCTCTTGCCCATGGTGGAGTGGAAGAAAAGAGAAGAGAGTAAGCAGCAAGCGGCAGAGAGATATGTGAAGACGACAGTGAAGCAAGCGCTCTATTTATAGAAGAAGAAGGCAACCACTCATCTCCTACCACGGCCACTGAATAGTCGCAAATAATCAATAAGCAATTCAAATCGTCTGCAAACAAGTCAGGCGGCTGGCGCCGTTTCACGTAACACGACACCCATTGGGACTCAAGACAACTGCTTAGACGATATGATTACACCCGTGGTCACGTCAAGTTACTACTCAGAGGTAGTTTGCTAAACGCTCAGTGCACCAAGCCGTCCCTTGCCCACACCCATTGGGGGGACGTCCAGGAATTTTTAATAGATTTTCCTAAGCAGTCACATCCATACAGTATACACAATGAATACCTCAAGGCAGATGGAAGATATCGACAGAGATCAGAGGAAAGCCAAATATAGCCGATGAGGTACAAGTCTAATCAACAGAAGCATTGAAGCACGAAGTGATATGAAGACTAGCCAAAGGCCATCTACCGAACGTCCAATCTGCTGCAGATCAAATAAATTTTAAGACCTAACAAGATATGGGCAGATCGCATGCTCGATCTCAAAGGCAAAATTGTATGCTGACCTCTAAGGCATAAAGTTGGTGATATAATGTTGATCTCTAAGGCATTCGACGAAAAGGAAAGGATGATTTCTAAAAAACAACGTGAGATGAAGACCTTTGAGTGGATTATTTTCAGTAATCCACTCAAAGCTTGGAGGCTACACACATTGGGTGCACCTTCGGTGCATCCAATAAATCGTCGACCCCAGAAGACAGAATGCTGATCTCTAAAGCATAAACCCGAGATAGAGCACTGATTTTTGAGGAATAAAGCGAAGGCTGATAAATAAGGGCAGAAGAAAACAACAGAAGATCGTTTTTACCGAGTCATTCAAAGTTCAGAAGCAACAGCTCGATAGACTTATTTTCAAGGCATTCCTTAGCAAAACCAAAAACTGCAAGCTAGACCTAGAATCTTTGGGTCGTTTATTGCAAAAATCAACCCAAAGATTGGGGGCTTGTGGGGGACAGATATCCCCCGGGTCCACTAGAAGGCTAAAAGACCTCGCGAAAGGCCTGTGGGCTCAATGATTCGTAAGGTCACCCTTTCGTGGGCCTAGAGAGGCACATCCAGAAAAGGGAATTGACACAAGATTAGATCGGCGCAGGCCCAGATGGCCCGATGAGTTTGAACGGTAACCGCAACAGGGACCCGACCTTCCTGCGCAGGGGCCTCATACATCGGAACAGAGCAGGGATAGGTCGGCGGAATTATAGGAAGATAAACTTAGTCGGTTCGCTATTACTTAGGAACACGTGGTTATTATATCCGCATGTAACGTCCCACGATCGAATATAATAGGCCTAGGGGCACCCCTTCAAGATCATGTTTAGTGAGCATGGTGCTCGAAGATTCCGGTCTGTTCCTGAAATCGGTCGTAACTTGTGCTAAATAACATACATATCATTTTTGCATGCATGATTTTCCATGTTTCGAGTGACTTACAGTTCAAATCTGAATTATCCGAGGAAATTCCATTAAACGAACTAAATCTAATAGTTATAGGAAACACTTTTATAATTGTGCCAAAATGGTACACGTAGATCTACATAGTGTAGCAACATACCACAAAAAGTTTGATAAGAAAAATAAAAAAATAAAAAAAATACTTTGCCGAGTGTCCAGGAATGACACTCGGTAAAGCGTACTTTGCCGAGTGTCAGACGGAAAACACTCGGCAAAGAAGCTTCTTTGTCGAGCGCCAAAGTTTGGCGCTCGGCAAAGATAACGACCGTTAGCTATGGACGGTTGCTGACGACCCTTTGCCGAGCGCCACCGTTCGCCGAGTGTTCGGCACTCGGCAAAGACTTCTTTGCCGAGTGTATTTCTGTGCCGAAAGTACTGCTCTCGGTAAACACGGTCGTTACCGAGAGCAGGACTTTGATAAGTGCGGCACTCGGCAAAGACTTTTTTGCCGAGTGCCCGATAAAATGCACTCGGCAAAGCGCCGAGCTATCGACAAAGAGCCGGATTCCGGTAGTGAATCTGTAATCTAGCCAAGTTTTTCTTGCCCCTTTTTTGTGGGAGTGCCCTAGGAAACCTTGTTCAAACTCTTCTTTTTAATAGAAATGCGCACTATCTTGTACCGTTCATTTCAAAAAAAATCAGGAGTAACACCAAAATTCTATAAAAATAAAAGGGATCTCTCCGGTTATGTGAGTGTGTGAATTTTTCATTTTTCTTTACCAGTAACAAAAATAAATTAAAACAGAAAAATAATAAATACATGTGCATCATGCTAGGTCTTCTGAACTGTGCATTGAATTTGAATTTGAGATTCCAATTCAGAATTTAATTTAAAAATTTCAAACTAGAATAGAACAGAAATGAAAAACTGAAAAGAAAAAAAAAGAAAGATTACATCTTCTAGACCGAAACATGTGCCGGCCGAACTCACCCCAACTAACTACCACACCTATCGGCCCAGTTTTCTCCACGCGCGTGCCTAGGCCGAGACCCACGTTCCTGGCCCAGCTTCTATTCTACCGGCTCACTGCCTTCCCTCTCCCCTTTCTAATGTGGATAACGCGTGGGCCAGCTCCATCGGATCCGGCTCCCTCACCCGAAGCCACTTACAAGTGGGGCTGGAGCGTCAGCTCCATCCTCTTCACCGGAACACACCCGATCACAACGGATCACGCCAGTATTTATGGAATCCGTTGGGGGTCCTAATTAACTTGCCAATATAAGTTGGCGCCTAGCCTTTTCTTTCCGCTATCGAATGCCAAGACCTCCTTCTACTACTGTCGAGCACCGAGAGAGCTTGCTGAACCGAGAGAGAGAGAGAGTCGCACGTTGCCGAACGTTCGCAACACCATTCGAGGGCCGGATAGGGACCTAGGAGCATCGCGAGTGCGGGAGGAGTCTGCTCGACGCCAATGTCGCACCCGGATTGGAAGGATAAAGCTAGGTGCGTCTCATATGTGCGCGAAAGAATAACATCACATATAATAACAAAGTATATAAAGATAAATGACACAAATAGCATAAATGTTATTATTACATAGCATAAGTCTTAAAAAATAAATGATAATAATAAAACGAATTAAATAGTTATTCCTTGGCACCATCAAGCTAACTGGGAGACGTCACCTAGATCAACTCATACTCCTCATTATAGGGCTCCTCTTTGACCACCTGCTCTTCACCTGTGGGGGGTTTATATATCGCAAGAGTGAGTTTAAAAAAAATCATAGCTCAACAAGTTGGGAATAATATTGATGAACTCACCAAATATGGGAGTTTATGTGAAGTGTAAGGCTAATCAACAAATAAGAGGTTAAAGCTGAGCATTGCTTTTAATAAGTTGGTCAAAATTCTATTAGCAGTTACTAAAAGTAAGTAAACACCAAACCAGAGTAATAATAGATCAAAATAGTAATAAATCCCGATACGATGCAAATGACAAATTGAATTTAATTCCATAAATTAATCGTGTGAGTGTCCGAGCCACTCATGACCATGAACACGACTGATATACCAATTTTACACTCTGCAAAGGTTGCACATCTTTACCCACAAGTCATGTTACCCATCTGCCAAGGGATCACGACTCCCATACACCTCTACCAAGGAAGGGAGGTAGGGTAACACTATGAGGCCTTTACAAAGTTCCACTAGCTTCAAAAAACCCGCTATAGTTCTAGGAAGCTCCAATGCAGGGATCCCTCGCCTGACTGCTATCACAGTAAAATCAACCCGAGGACCTCCCTACACTGACCACTCCCTACTGCCCTTGCCCCTATCGGGTAAGGTAGTCCTCCACTAGCTTTCCTAGTTAGTCAGCCAAGGGCGTCCCATACCAACCTTGTGGTAGCACTGTTTTCTCGGGTGGTCGCTCCATGTTCCAATTAACATAATGATTTTATCATAAACAGTTAATAACAAACTGATAATAAAAGTATGATCCTAAATAATGTGTATCTCTATACCCAAAACCATATAAAGCAATAGCATGTAGTACCCAAAAATTCAGTGGTAAACAAGGTATAAAGATAGCCATACTATGGTAACCTATTGGGTCCCATCAAAATTAACCTATACAGATCATTACAATTAATAAGAACAAGATTGGGTAAAAAGAAGTGATCAATGGCACAACTTGCCTTCAATGAGCTCCTGCTCAGCAGTCTCCACCTATTGAACCCTTGGATCCTCTGTAGCTGGCTCGTCTACTCACAATAATACAAACAAACATGGTATGACAGAAATTAACATCACACCAAACAATAGAACATAATGCATGATAATATTCTACGCGTTGTAACGAGATCGTAGAAACAAGAATCACTAAATTTGGAGTTACGGTTATTAAGTAATGAATTTCTGAAGTTATTTAGTAACTAGAATAGAATAATTCAAGTGGATAATTTTAGTCCAAATTTCATGGCTAAACAGAGACACTAGGTGATAGACAATATTAAAACAAAATTAATACCACTGGAATGAATCAATTTGGAGTTAAAAGGAATTAAATATGAATTTCACAAGTTTCTGGAATTATTTTTATATTAAAAATCAATTTCTATAATTAATTATCTACTTTCTCTGCTCTCTGGGCCGAGCACTAAATACAGGGAAGCACGAGGGCAAAACAATAAAATTTCCCCAGACTCAGAGCAACCCGAGATGGACTGCGGGTTGGTTCGCTAGAAACAGAGGGGCTCATATGAAAATGTGCATTCGCGAAGGGGTATGCGTGAATCTCGGTCGTCCGATCAATGCAGACGAACCAGATTAAATCACGCGCATCGCATAACACATCTCTCTCCACGACCGCCCGATCTAGCATCGACGAATGAAAGGCGGTTAGATCCCATCCACCCGATACCGAATCTACGTGCCAGATTTAATATCGCAAAGAGTTACCCTATGATCTAATCACAACCATTACCATGCATCCTCCCTCCCCCGGTTAAACTCCGGCGACAACATAGATTACCGCGGCGGCGCCATCGCCGGCGACCAGCCCAAACGCGATTCGCATGCTAAAGCTCCTATCCGAAGGTAATTATGGGTAGTAGGAACGATAAGCAATGCTCTGGGAAGGTGCTTACCGGGAATTAAGAGCCGAGCAGAGATGCCCGCGGCGCGCGACGGAATCCAACAACAGCGAGAAATCCCAAGCAGTTGGACGGGCCTTCAGGCTTAATACTTCACGCCAGCGATCCACACACGCCGATGAACGCTCCCGACTCCTCACCAGCCTCCAATCGTTGGTACAGGCATGGGCTCACGGCGGCGGACGGCGGTCCACCCCTGCTGCGTGGTTTTCGCGATGACAGGGAGGGATGACAGGTCATGTGAGGGCGTAGGGGTTTCAGGGTTCGCGGACGCTCGCATTTGTACCAGCTAACACGGGGTTCATTCCACCGACGAAGTCGGCACGTTGGTTGGCGCTCCCGAGCTCGCGCCATGGGCGGTTGTGCTGACGAAGGGGACCCGGTCACCAGTCACACGGGCGCATCTCTTCACATAGGATGAGTGGCTGATACGTGGGGTCCAGCTGATAGCGATTCACGCCATCGATCGGCTGACGAATGGGTCCATGGTGTCAGCGCTCCATTTGAGCGGCGGTCTGGCTGGGCTGGGTGGGCCGCGAGCAAGCACAGGTAATGGGCCGGACATGAGTTTATGGCCCAGCGCAGGAGAATTTCTCTTTTCTTTTTGTTTTATTTGAATTTCCTTTCTCAATTTAAATTCTAGCATTTGAATTCAAATTTTGATTTGCAGATTGCTCCCAAATTATATTGCACAATTAAAGTACTAATTTTGAACATATATATTTTCTTTATATTTCATACTCTTTCTCCTTTTCCATTTTAAATTCCAAATTCTAATTTAGGTTTAATCCCAACTTCCTAAATTGTACTTTTGAGTTAATTCCAAATTCTCCACCCATTTTTTATATTTTGATTCATGTTATTATTATTTGTATTAGCACAAACAAATCAAAACTCCAATATGATTCATATTTTATGGATGTGCCTTATTTAATTCTTTAAATGTGATTATTTCCATGAAGTGATGAGTGAATGGCAAAACATGTAATGAGATCAACTCTTTTATAAGTTTTATAATTTGGGTATTACAAATCCTACCCCCTTACAAAGAGTCTCGTCCTCGAGATTAGGTAGAACTAGAAAAGAGGTGGGGAAAATCTACTCGTAGCTCTTCTTCTCTTTCCCAAGTAGCCTCATCTTCACCATGGTGACTCCATTGCACTTTGCACATTTTGATCTCTTTAGTCCTCGTGACACGAGTCAAAGTATCAAGGATCTTGATAGGATACTCAGTATAAGTCAGATCATCTTGAACACTAAGATCCTCCATCGGTAGCTACTCTTCGGGTACCCTGAGGCACTTCTTCAGTTGGGATACATAGAAAACATCATGTACATTCGCAGGATGGTCGGGTAATTCCAGCTGATAGGCAACTTCCCCCACTCGCTTTAAGATCAAGAAGGGTCCAATAAAGCGAGGGGACAACTTCCCTTTAACTTTAAACCTCTTCATACCCTGGATCGGTGATACCTTCAGATACACATGATCACCCTTCTTAAACTCTAGTAGTCTTCTCCGGGTATCCGCATAACTTTTCTACCTTGACTGTGCAGTTCTCAAGTTCTCCCGTATCAAGCATACTTGTTCTTCTGCCTCTTGTATAATTTCTGGCCCAAAGAACTATCTTTCTCCAGTTTGATCCCAATATAGTGGAGTCCTACATTTTCTGCCATATAGAGCCTCAAACAGGGACATCTTCAAACTGGTCTGGTAGCTATTATTGTAAGAGAACTCTACATATGATAAACTCTTATCCCAACTGCCTCCATGTTTAAGAGCACAAGCTCTTAACATATCCTCCAGTACTTGGTTGGTCCTCTCGGTCTTCCCATCAGTTTGAGGATGGTAGGCCGAGCTGAAGTTCAATCTTGTATCCAAGCACTCATGCAACTTTTCCCAGAACCGAGAAGTAAACTGAGATCCTCGGTCTGACACGATCTTCTTAGGCACACCATGTAGACATACTATCCGTGCCATGTACAACTCTGCTAGTCTAGCTCCTGAATATGTTGTCTTCACTGGGATAAAGTGGGCTAATTTAGTTAGCCTATCCACACCCACCCATATAGAGTCATACCCAGTAGATGTGCGAGGTAGACCTACAACGAAGACCATACCAATCTCTTCCCACTTCCACTCAGGTATCTTAAGCGGGTGCAGCAAACCAACAGGTCTTTGAGGTTCGACTTTCACTCTCTGGCAAACACCACATAGTGCTACATGTGAAACAATATCCTTCTTTAGTCCATACCACCAATACTTCTGCTTCAAGTCCTGATACATCTTGGTACTGCCCAGATGGATGGAATAAGCTGAGTCATGTGCTTCCTTCAATATGATTTCACGAAGACTATCGATCTCAGGAACACAAATCCGGTTCTTGAACCATATGGTGCCCTGCTCATTCTCTATGAAGTCTAGGCCTCTACCTTTAGTAATCAGATCCTTGATCTCCTGAATTTTGACATCACCGATCTAACCCTTTCGTATTTCTTGCTCTAAGGTAGGCTCTACCTCTATGGTAATCCCTTTAGTATGAGCAACTATCCCTAGATTGACCTTCTCAAAATCTTCTTCTAATTCATTAGGTAACTGGGCTACAATAGCTGCATGGACATGCTCCTTCTGACTCAAGGCATCCGCAACTAGGTTCACCTTGCCGGATGGTAGTGAATTTCCAAGTCATAATCCTTGACGAGCTCCAACCAACGGCGTTGCCTAAGGTTGAGATCCTTCTGAGTGAAGATATACTTTAAGCTCTTGTGATCGGTGTAGACTTGGCACTTAGTCCCCATAATATAATGTCTCCATATCTTAAGTGCATGCACTACGACTGCCAGTTCTAAGTCATGAGTGGGGTAGTTCAACTCATGTTTCCACAACTGGAGAGACACGTAGGTGATGACATGTCCTTCTTGCATAAGCACACATCCCAAGCCCTAGCGGCTTGCATCACAATATATATCAAAACTCTTCTGTAGATCTGGCATAATCAACACTGGGGCTGCCATCAATTTAAACCTCAATTGATTGAAACTCTCTTGGCATTTCCAAGCCCACTTAAACTCCTTTCCCTTCTCTAACAATGAGGTCATAGGCTTTGCTATCTTAGAAAATCCTTTAATGAATCGCCGGTAATAACCCGCGAGTCCTAAAAAACTTCGAACCTCCGAGATTGAACTTGGTATCTTCCAACCAACTATCGCGGTTACTTTAGTCGGATCCACTGAAATTCCTCCTTTGGAGATGATATGCCCAAGGAATGGTATTTCATCAAGCCAGAACTCACACTTGGTAAATTTGGCATAGAGCTGATTATCTCATAACTTTTGTAGCACCATCCGCAAATGTTCCTCATGATCACTATCATTCTTGGAATAAATAAGTATGTCATCGATGAATACCACGACAAATCTATCAAGATACTCCATAACACCTTATTCATCAGATTCATGAAGTAGGCTGGTGCATTGGTTAAGCCAAACAACATGACTGTGAACTCATATAGACCATATCAGGTAGAGAAAGCCGTCTTGGGAATATCGGATGGCCTAATCTTCATTTGATGGTAGCCCGACCTGAGGTCAATCTTAGAGAACATCCTAGCACCTCTCATCTCATCAAATAAATCTTCAATACGAGGTAGAGGGTAGTTGTTCTTAATGGTGACATCATTAAGTGATCTATAGTCCACACACATCCTTTGCGAACCATCCTTCTTCTGTACAAATAGAACCGGTGCTCCCCAAGGTGAGGAACTCGGACAAATGTACCCTGCTTCTTGCAACTCGGTTAATTGTTTCTTATGTTCTTTTAACTCTTCCACTGACATCCTATATGGCCTTTTTGAAAAGGGAGCAGTAACAGGTAAGAGATCAATGACGAATTCGACTTCCCTATCTGGTGGCATTCTGGGTAACTCTTTAGGAAAGACATCTGGAAAGTCTCTAACAACTTGGATGTTTCTACCCACGATTTTTCCACTACTAGAAATATGGCAGGTCTGGTAGAGGCGGTTATGGTAATCTCAACTTCAAATCTTTCCCCTTTGGAACTGGTGAGTTCTACGGTTCCCTTATCACAGTGTATAACTGCCTTTGCTTTCCTTAACCAGGACATCCCAGGTATCAGATCTATACTGCTCTCTTCTAATACTATATATGTAGACCAGAAGTCCCTTTCCATAATTGTTAGTGTTAATCTGTGTGTCATATAGTTTGCTTCAACAGGTCCTTTAGGTGCAATTACTACCATTGGTGTTTTCATATTTTGAAGTGGTAATTCATTGGTGGTGGCAAATCGAGTGGAAATAAACGAATGCATAGCTCAAGAATCAAATAATAAGGCTACTCCTAGAATTGCATTAATGTAAAACATGCCGATAGCGATGTCCACTCCATCAGCAGTGGCCTCGGCACTGACTTGGTTAACTCTGGCAATGTTGAATCCCTTGCAAGGAGTCTGTTGCTTATTCGTAGCTGGTGTGCTGGAACTCCCTATAGGACAAGCATTTGCATAGTGCCCAACCTGACTGCACTTGAAGCATGTAGGGCATGTCCTCTATCCTGTGGGTCTCACCGAGGTGCCAGTGGGGGCAGCCTGACGAGTAGGGGGTGTCTGTGGAGTCCCCTATGGAGCATACTGAGCAAGGCGCGGTCCTCCTCCAAGACGAGCTGGTGTACCCTGGGACAGAACATAGCGAGGGCGAATACTGTTGCTACCCTGCCCCTGGGTAATGGCCTTCCTCTTCATGTCACCCAGTTGAACACGCTTGTGTTCAATAGCTAAAGCTTTGTCAAGAAGCCTCTGAAATGATGGGAAGGTATGAGCAACCAGTGCATAATGTAGTGGCCCATTGAGTCCTTCTATGAAGTTCTCTTACTTTCTCTCATCATTAGCCACCTCATCAATAGCATACCGTGATAGCTGAATGAATTTGTCACGGTACTCACTAACTAACATGTTGCCCTGTTTATTGACAGAGATTCCTTCTTTTTAATCTTCATTAGCCCAGCAGGTATGTGGTAATTTCTGAACTGTGTGGTGAATTCCGCCCAAGTGATAGTATCAGCAGCGTCATGGGCAACATTATAAGAATCCCACCAATCAGTAGCAGGACCAGTAAGACGACCAGAAGCATAGAGAACCTTCTCTCGGTCGGAGCATTGGGCAATGTTAAGCATCTTCTCTACTGAGTTCAACCAGTCATCAGCGTGTAGAGGATCTGGAGAGCTGGCGAAGGTTGGCGGCTTGTGGCTCATAACTTCCCTGTGCTTGTCCCGGGGTGGAAGTGGTGGTGGCGGTGGTGGCAATGGAGCTTTCCGCTGTCGCCTCATTCTTTCTTGATGCATCTCCTCCTGCATATCTTGCCTTTCCTGACGCATTTCTTGGTGTTCCTGCCGCATCTGCACATGCATATCTGCCATAGTATCGGCCATTTATTGCATCATCTGCATCTGGGCTGCAACCACTGGATCAGTTCTAGCTGGTGGAGGATTTGGAGGATTTATCTCTGCTTGTTGTTGTTGTCTAAGCACCCTCCGGTTATGTGAATTGGTAGGTAGATCAATTCCGCCTCCCTTCCTGGTATTGACCATCTAGGTTAGACATACATGATAAGATAGAATTGTAGAATATAATAGATGAGTAATTGTGAGGAAAAATCTTTTGGGGGTTTTATTAGCTAAGTAGATTAATGTATCACCTACTCATTCTAATTACCTTATGGTGGTACATGCTAGAATGCCCTACTATACTATTTTAATCAATCAAAGAAGCAAATCAAGCATTTACCATCAGAACAAACAACCAATTACTTCAAGTAGAGAAAATAATTTTAATTTTGTCTTTTGGGTCTCCTATCTCTTTAGAGGGTCATGGGTGTAGGATTCCAAAGTGTGAAATCCTTCTTGTCTTAGAATAGAAAAGGTAAGAGTAATCAGAGTAGAATAGTAGAAGGTGAGACAGGATCAAGAAAAGTATAGAAAGAATCAGAGTAAGGTAAGTAGGTAAGGGTTTTGTCCATGTCTATCTAGATTTCGTTCTACAGTCAACATTTCCTCTGATACCACTTATAACACCCTGTCCAATCCCTGGACCGGCGGTACTTATTCCTAGCAGCTCTCTAGGATCATATACCATCCTCACAGACCAACACGAGTCTTTTATGTGCACTTTGTCCTCACTCATGCGCACCAGAGAAAACTTCCCGATCGGTCACCCATCCCAAATTGCTTCAAGCCAAGCACGCTTAACTTAAAGGTTCTTTCGAGATAAGCTTCCGAAAAAGAAGATGCACCTTGTTGGTATGGATACTCTATTAATTCTATTGAGCCTTGGGCTAGGAAATCACCATCCAAGGGGCCAGGATATCACAATCCACCCCCCTTAGAAGACCGACGTCCTCGTTGGTCAACCCCAATCCAGGAACCTCCCCTCTTAGCCACGTCTGTGTGTCTAGTGTCGTCATATGCTATGCCATATGACCACTCTGGGCCCACATGCACCATGCGCCATATACCCGAACCCCCTAACCCACACACGCCTGTGAAACCGTGAGGGTCCGGCTCTGATACCACTTCTGTCGCACCCGGATCTAAAGGATAAAGTCGGGTGTGTCTCATATGTGTGCCAAAGAAGAACATCACATATAATGACAAAGTGTATAGAGATAAATGTCACAAATAGCATAAATGTCATTATTACTTAGCAGAAGTCTTACAAAAATAAATGATAATAATAAAATGAACTAAATAGTTATTTCTTGGTGCTATCAAGCTGACTGGGAGACGCCACCTAGATCAACTCATACTCCTCATTATATGGCTTCTCCTGGACCACCTGTTCTTCACCTGTGGGGGGTTTATATATCGCAAGAGTGAGCTCACAAAATATCATAGCTCAACAAGTTGTGGGGAATAATGTGCATGAACTCACCAAAGGTGGGAGTTCTTGTGAAGTGTAAGGCTGATCAACAAAAAGGGGTTAAAGCTGAGCATTGCTTTTAATAAGTTGGTCAAAATTTTATTAGCAGTTACTAAATGTAAGTAAATACCAAACCAGAGTAATAGTAGATAAAAATAGTAATAAATCCCAATGCGATGCAAATGACAAATTGAATTTAATTCCATAAATTAATCATGTGAGTGTCCGAGCCGCCCATGAGCGTGAGCACGACTGATATACCAGTTTTACACTCTGCAGAGGTTGCACATCTTTACCCACAAGTCATGTTACCCATCTGCCAAGGGATTGCAACTCCCATACACCTCTACCAAGGAAGCGAGGCAGGGTAACACTACGAGGCCTTTACAAAGTTCCACTAGCTTCAGAAAACCCGCTACAGTTTCTAGGAAGCTCCAATGCAGGGATCCCTCGCCTGACCGCCATCGCAGCAAAATCAACCCAAGGACCTCCCTACACTGACCACTCCCCTACTGCCCTTGCCCATATCGGGTAAGGTAGTCCTCCACTAGCTTTCCTAGTTAGTCAGCCAAGGACGTCCCATACCACCCCTGTGGTAGCACTGTTTTCCCGGGTGGTCGCTCCATGTTCCAATTAATATAATAATCTTATCATGAACAATAAATAACAAACTGATAATAAAAGTATGATCATGAATAATGTGTATCTCCATACCCAAAACCACATAAAGCAATAGCATGTACTACCCAAAAATTTAGTGGTAAACAAGGTATAAAGATAGCCAAACTAGGGTAACCTATTGGGTCCCATCAAAATTAACCTGTGCAGATCATTATGATTAATAAGAACATGATTGTGTAAAAAGAAGTGATCAAGGGCACAACTTGCTGTTGGGACTCGCTCTCAGGTGCAAGTTGATCCAACGGGGGAGAGTAACAATGCAAACAGGGTTTTTTTGAACGAAATGGCAATAGCTCTGTTTTCCTGCTTCTCACGGGCACTGTGCGGGGGTTTTTATAGGTATCCGGGTGCCCAGCGTCCAGTGTTAAGGACGCATGTGCCCTTAGACACCTAGTTTATCCCCGGAATATTCCCATAAAGCAGGGTTACAGGCTGTAATTACAGGGAGACCTTTACAAATTAGGCCCGTAATGCACAGCGGCCACGTAGGGCCTGTTACAATGGGCCGGATCACACGTGGGCCTCCATATCGGACGAGGCCGCAGGGTGTGACGACTTCGTCACCGGCCTTCGCCGGGCGACGCGTGGGACGAAGGATAAGTCTTCCAGTCGCCCTGCCTCCGCCGGTGCGGTGAGTACGGCGAAGGCTTCGAGCGAAGGGTGGCGTTTTCGCCTTCGCCCCAACACTTGCCTTCAACGAGCTCCTGCTCAGCAGTTTCCACCTGTTGAACCCTTGATCCTCTGTAGCTGGCTCGTCTACTCACAATAATACAAACAAACATGGTATGGCAGAAATTAACATCACACCAAACAATAGAACATAATGCATGTTAATATTCTACGCGTCGTAACGAGATAGTAGGAACAAGAATCACTAAATTCAAAGTTACGGTTATTAAGTTATGAATTTCTCAAGTTATTTAGTAACTAGAATAGAATAATTCAAGTGGATAAATTTAGTCCAAATTTTATGGCTAAACAGAGGCACTAGGTGATAGACAATATTAAAACAAAATTAATGCCACTAGAATGAATCAATTTGGAGCTAAAATGAATTAAATATGAATTTCACAAGTTTTCTGGAATTATTTTTGTATTAAAAATCAATTTCTATAATTAATTATCTACTTTATCTTCTCTCTGGATCGAGCACTAAATACAGGGAAGCATGAGGGCAAAACCATAAAATTTCCTCGAACTCAGAGCAACCCGAGATGGACTACGGGTTGGTTCGAGAGAAACAGAGGGGCTCATATGAAAATGTGTGAATCTCGGCCATCTGATCAACACAAACAGGCCAGACTAAATCACATAACGCATCTCTCTCCATGACCGCCCGATCTAGCATCGATGAATGAAAGGCGGTTAGATCCCATCCACCCGATACCGAATCTGCGTGCCAGATTTAATATCTCAAAGAGTTACCCTATGATCTAATCACAATCGTTCATCTAGATCTCAACTTTTACCATGCATCCTCCCTCCCCCGGTTAAACTCCAGCGACGACATAGATTACCGCGGCAGCGCCATCCCCGGCGACCAGCCCAAACACGATTTACAAGCTAAAGCTCCTATCCGAAGGTAATTATGGGTAGTAGGAACGGTAAGCAACGCTCTGAGAAGGTGCTTACCGGGAATTAAGGACCGAGCAGAGACGTTCACGGTGCGCGGCGGAATCTGACAACGGCGAGAAATCCAGGGCACTTGGACGGGCCTCCAGGCTTAATACTTCACGCCAGCGATCCACACATGCCGAGGAACGCTCCCAACTCCTCACCAGCCTCCAATCGTTGGTACAGGCATGGGCTCACGGCAGCGGACGGCTGTCCACCCCTGCTGCGTGGTTTTCGCGACGATAGGGAGGGACGAAAGGTCACGTGAGGGCATAGGGGTTTCAGGGTTCACGTACGCCCACATTTGTACCAGCTGTCACACCCAGGTTTTAGGGACCCGAGCACGAATGCAATCACCAGGTGTGCTGGGACAAAGTCTCACACATGATGAATCATCGTACAGAAACGAATGTCACATCTTCACTATATAAAAGGAGTTATGTACAAAATAAATAAATACATCATATGAAGACAACGATCCAGGAACCCAAAGTTGACTGGGAGACGATGGCCTAGACCTCTCACGAACACATCGCGACATCCTCCATGTGTCTCATCCTGTGATACCTGTTCTTGACCTATGGGGGGTGTGAGACAGCAAGAGTGAGCTCACATATGTTCATCGCTCAACAAGTTGTGGGGAATAATGTGCATGAACTCGCCAAAGGTGGGAGTTCATGTGTTGTATAAGGCTGATCAACAATAGGGGTTAAAGCTGAGCATTGCTTTTAATAAGTTGGTCAAATTTTATTAGCAGTTACTAAATGTAAGTAAATACCAAACCATAATAATAATAGAACAAAATTAATAATAAATCCCATGCAATGCAAATGATAAATTAAATTTAGTTTCATAATTTAATCATGCGAGAGCCCTGAGCTGCTCATGACCGCGAGCATGACTAGTATACCAGTTTTACACTCTTCAGAGGTTGTGCCCTGTACCCACAAGTCATGTATCCCATGTCGCCAGGGTTAGCTAGACCCTTAGACACTACCGAGGTGAATGGCTAGGGATCCACTACGTGTCCTTTACAAAGTTTCAATAGCTTCAGAAAATCCACTACAATTTCTAGGAAGAGCAATGCAGGAATCTCCCGTCTGACCGCCATCGCAGCAAAATCAACCCGAGAACCTCCCTCCACTAGCTTTCCTAGTTAGTCAGCCAAGGGCGTCCTATTCCACCCTTGTGGTGGCACATGTTTCTCAAGTTTAGTTCCATGTTCCAATTAAAATAATGATCTTCTCATGAATAATAAATAAAATAACAGTATAATTGGAATATGAACATAATGTAATATTAAACCCAAAACCATATAGAGCAATAGCAAAACTACCCAAATAGTTTAGGGGTAAACAAGGTATAAAGATAACCAGACTAGGGTGACCTATTGGGTCCCATCAAAATTAAACCTATGCATGATAAAATGATTATAAAGAACATTATTGGGTAACTAAAAGTGATCAAGGGCACAACTTGCCTGGACTTGGGATTCCAGGTACCAACTTGCTCTTCAAGTGACTCGTAACCTCGCTGCTAAACATAGCAATACAAATAAACATGGTATAAGCAAAATTAAGATCACACCAAACATAAGAACAAACTGCATAATAATAATCTACGCGGCGTAACGAGATCGTAGGCTCGAGTATCACTAAAATCGGAGTTACGGTTACCGAGTTACGATTTACGGGGGATCTATGTGGTTGAATATTAAATTATATTATAAATTGATTATTATACAGTATATGAGGAAATATATTCTGAATACCTAATCCAACTTTAATCTAGATTATAACTTGATTAGGGATTACCTTTTACCCAGATTATATTTATAGAAAGATTAACCTAGATTAGCAGAGTTAATCTTGTAGACAATAAATATCTAACTATAAAAGTATGTGTTATGATATAATTAATATTGTTAGTCCATAGAGAATATTTTTATGAAGCTAACGCAATTTGAATGGTTCAAATCAGAGTTAAGGTGTAAAATTTATAATTTTATTAATACTTTAGGTGATGTAATGCCCAAAATTGGTATAAGAGAAAGGAATAATAGGAGTGTGTTCCATATTTAAAACAAATAAATTAATTAAAATAAATACATATCTATTGCATCATAATTGATTTTGAGTATGTATTAAAAATTTTAATTCTTAAACTTTATGTTGGGATTGAATTTGAAATTTGTAAATCAAAAAGAGGAATAGAAAAATAGAAGATGAGAAAGGAAATTGTAATAATCATTTATTACTCCTAGAATTAAATAATGGTTAAAAGAATAAATAATAATAATAAATCTAGTAGGATTTTAGTACCTAAATTATGAAAATTATAAAAGGGTTGATCTCGTTATGTGTTTTGCCATCCACTTATCATATCATGGAAATAATCATATTTAAATAATTAATTAAGGCACATCCTTAAATCAGTGCAACATGTTGAAGGCTTTGGTAGATTGTGCATTTAACAATAATATAATATTAATGAAAAATATGATAGTGATTTTAGAATTTGGATTTAACTCAAAAGTACAATTTGGGAAATTGGAAGAAATATTAGAAGAGAAAAGGAGAGAATACTATACAAAACGAAACAAATTTACAAATAAATACATGTATCCCATACTATGTTCAAAATAAATAGTTAGTGTGAAGGCAAATGTGCAACAAAGATTTGAATTTAAACTTGGAGTTGATTTGAAATTTAAATGTAAAAGAGAGGAGAAAAGAAAAGGAAAATATAAAAAGAAAAAGGGAAAAACTTACCTGGGCTCAAACCTCACTTGTCGGCCCACCAGGGAACTCCCTCCTGTGCAGCCCAACTCTCTCACCGTGGCGCCGACAGGTAGGCCCACCTTGTCATTCACTGCGCGGGCGTAACTCACAGCCACCGCGCACCAGCTCTAGCCGACGTGTGGACCAGTGCTTCTGTTCCTGGGTCCATCGTCAGTCTCTTTGACACTATTCCTTGCACGTCCGTGCCAGTGACATGTGGGCCCGATATCACCACGGATTCCCTAGCCGTCGTGGGCGCGTGGATGGCGTACCAGTCGCCGAGACCTCCGTGGGCGAAGGCTGACCGCGGCTCCTGCTGTAACTACCCAACCGAGTGCTGCTGGTAAGGCTGGACAAAATACTCGTGGCTCGTGAGCTCGCTCGACTCGTGGTCAGCTCAGCTCGGCTCGACTCGGCTCGTTTCAATTTTATCACGAGCTGAGCTAACATCTCAGCTCGGTTCGTTAACGAGCCAGCTCGACACGAGCTCGAGCCAGCTCGTTAGCTCGAATGAGCTAGCATTTATCTGCAAAACAAAGCCTATGTATGTATTGGATGAATTAATAAGTGATAAACTATGTTAATTTAGGGTTTAAATAATGTGATGTATAAAATTATGAGTATTGTTAGTCTTTTCTAGTGTTAAATTAGTATAAAATTAACTAGCAATTGATTATATCGTTGTATATACACATGTATACTATTTATTGTTGTGGCTCGCGAGCTAAACGAGCCAGCTCGAGCTCGCAAACGAGCCGAGCCGAGCTGGTTCTCTGGCTCGATTGCTTAACGAGTCGAGCCGAGCCAGCTCGTTACCTTAACGAGCCAGCTCGAGCTCGGTCGAGCCGAGCCGAGCTGGCTCGATATCCACCCCTAGCTGCTGGGGATAAGATGGAGGGGAGAACGCCGCATCCGCACCTCTCCTTTTCCTTCTCCACTGCCTAGCGATGAGAGGGCGACCGGGAGAGTAGCGGGAGGAAAGTGCCGCGCAGTGGTGAAGCTTCAATTCGGCCGTGGCTGTCCTCGTGGAGGTGTCTGGGGCCTTCACCAGACACGGGGTGGTGCGGCCGAGGTTGTGTCGCTCGTGATTGTCGGCCAGCTTCACCACAATTGCTCGTCGACGAGTTTGGTTAACCATGGATCTGCCCGACGCCATAGACAGCGCTGCTTAGTCGTCGGCCCCCGGTAAGGAACCCTTACACCAAACCACCATGTTCTGTTTCCCGTAAAAGAGCTTCTTACGTTTGGATTGAGACGTTGGGGCGCCGTGAGAGGCCAACTCCGGTCATCCTCCGGCGGGGGTTGGGGCGGCGTGACTGTATATGGCGGGAGGAAGACGACGGTGCAGTGGCCGTCAATCTACGAATGGACGACGAGGATTGCGCCCTGCGTACCGATTCGAGCGGAACAACTGAGACCGTGGATCGTAGGATCGAGGGAGGAGATTAGATTCGGTTGTAGTTCTCCAGTCATAAAATCAGCGCTGTTGATTCATAATCCAACGGATCTCGTAGCGTACCGTTTCGCAACCGCACTGATCTAATCACGACCATGGAACTCAGAGCCAACGGCCCGTATTAGATCATACCCCTTCGCAGAACCTATTTCACAAAAGAACCCCCCTCTGTTTTTAGGGAATAAACCCGCCATCCAGTTTGACTATTTTCTGAGTCTTAGGATCTTTGCGCAGAGGCCCCTGTCTTCTCTAATAATTGAGGCGCAGTCCAGGGAAATGGAAAATCAGATAAATTGATTTATAAAATGAATTTTATAAAAACAATTCCAGAATCTTGTTAAATCCATAGAAAATTCATATGAATTCCAAATTAATCCATTCCAATTTCTATAATTTTGTAATATTATTGTTTATCACCTAGTGTCTCTGTTTTGATATGAAAGTCACATTAAAATTTATATCCTATTTAATCTTGTACAAAACACATAGAATCTTTAAAAATTCATAACTTAAAATCTATAACTCCGAATTGACCCGTTCCAGTTGCGTTAGCTTTATATGAATATTTACTATGCAATAACAACATTTATTGTACCATCTCTCATTCTTTTACAATTAGATCTTTATTTAACTTATGGTGGTTAGTCTTGTTAATCTGCTTATCATCATAATCTGCTAAAATATGATCTGTGGTCAATTTATAATTAATTACAACTTTAGGTTATCTTTTCTCTGGAATTATAAAATAAACATAGAACCTAGTTTTAATCATTTAATCACATCATAACTTGATGACCGTAACTCCAATTTTAGTGGTTCTCGATCCTACGATCTCGTAGCAACGCGTAGATTATTATTATGCAATATGTTCTTATGTTTGGTGTGATGTTAATTTTGTCTATACCATGTTTGTTTGTATTGCTACGACTAGCAGTGAGGTCACGAGGATATGAAGAATCATCCTAGTACCTAGAATCTCAAGTGTCAGACAAGTTGTGCCCTTGAACACTTTTATTACCCAATAATATTCTTTAATATCACTTATTCATGCATAGGTTTAATTTTGATGGGACCCAATAGGTCAACCTAGTCTGTTTACCCTTTTTACCTTGTTTACCCCTGAATGACTTGGGTAGTTTTGCTATTGCTTTATATGGTTTTGGGTTAATATTTCATTATATCTATGTTCCAATTATTATGTTATTTTATTTATGTTCATGTCAAGATCATTATATTATGTAAATTGGAACATGGAGCTTAACTTGAGAAACACGTGCCACCACAAGGGTGGAATGGGATGCCCTTGGCTGACTAATTAGGAAAGCTAGTGGAAGACTACCTTACCCGAAAGGGGCAAGAGCAGTAGGCGAGTTGCATGCAGGGAGGTTCTCGAGTTGATTTTGCTGCGATGGCGGTCAGACGAGGGATTCTTGCAAGTGCTCTTCCCATAAACTATAGCGGGTTTTCGGATGCCAATGGAACTTTGTAAAGGCCTCGTAGTGTTATCCTGCCTCGCTTCCTTGGTAGAGGTGTATGAGATTCATAACCCCTTAGCAGATGGGTAACATGACTTGTGGGTATAGGGTACAACCCCTACAGAGTGTAAAACTGGTATACTAGCCAAGCTCACGGTCAAGAGCAGCTCAGGACTCTCGCATGATTAAACTATGAAACTAAATTCAATTTGTCATATGCATTGCATGGGATTATTTATTAATTTTGTTCTATTATTTATTATAGTTTGGTATTTACTTACATTTAGTAATTGCTAATAAAATTTGACCAACTTATTAAAAGCAATGCTCAACTTAAACCCTATTGTTGATCAGCCTTACACACCACATGAACTCCCACCTTTGGTGAGTTCATGCACATTATTCCCCACAACTTGTTGCGATGAACATATGTGAGCTCACCTTTGCTATCTCACACCCCCCACAGGAGAAGAACATGTGGTTCAAGAGGAGCCACATAATGAGGAGTTCGATTTGATCTAGGTGGCGTCTCCCAGTTGATTTTATGGCACCAAGGATGGACTTTAGTTTGTTTTATATTTATCTTTTATTTTGTAAGACTTCCGCTATGTAATAAGTACTCTGATTATATTGTGACATTTATCTCTATACACTCTGTTATTATATGTGTTGTCTTCTTTGGCACATATATGAGATGCACCCGGCTTTGTCCCTTAAATCCAGGTGTGACAGAAGTGGTATCAGAGGAAATGTTGACTATAGGACAAAACCTAGATAGAAATGGACAAACCCTTACCTACTTACCTTACTCTGATTCTTTTCTAAACTTATCTTAATCTCTTCTCATCTATTTCCGCTTTACTCTGATTATTCTCACTTTTTCCTTCTAAAGACAAATGTGAATTTCACACTTTTGAAATCCTGTGCCTAAAGTGACCTTTAGGAATAGGAGACCTACTCCTAGGAACAAAAAAACTATTTTTATAGGTATCTATACGCTTGAGTGCTTGTTCTTATGATACTTGTTTGATTTGGATCTTTGATTGAGTGTGATGAGTTGTGGAGTAATGTCCACAATTATATCTGCATATACATATAGACATAAATAGAATTCATAAGATAACTAAAACAACCTAGATTATCCTCCATTAAAGTGTATCTATTTTAAATAGATCCCTCTTAACTTAAAGGAATCTATCTCACCCTAATAGGTTCATCTTGTGTTAAAAAATATTTTATCCTCTTAAATTGTTTATAAGATAAACTATACCAACTAAAAGTACCCCCACTATAATATATGTAACACCCGGGATCCACAAACACCCCAGAATGCTACTAAACTACACATCTAACATTCATATATAAAATTTTGACAGCATCTCCTTTGAAAATTGCATAAACAGGAAAGTAACAAAGTATAAATAGATATCATGATAAGAAAACATAATAGACATTAATAATCTGCTAGCAATGGGAAGACAACCATAACAACATGAACTAAATTAACCAGTGCGCACAACTAGTTAGAAACAAACAACCTTTGACAAGAAGTTTCTAATTAAATCATGACTACGCCTAAGCAGCATTATTATGAGAGTGAAGGTGGATGTGCTGCTACTTCCCACTTCCCTTGATGAGCAACAAGCACCTGCATTGAGTAATGCAAGAGTGAGATGAAACATCTCAGCAAGTGAATTGTTTTGACGAGATATTTAAACCACAAATTGAATTAATCAACATTTTAAAAGAATCACAATTAAGATCAGAAATACTTGTAGATATAGAACTCAGTAGTCCCAATATAACTAATACCATCTCATTTCCTCGAACAACCACAATAGGTTGTATAACACTTCCCTGTGTCAACAATACCTGCAAATATCATTTCAATGTATGCATACGAATGCAATGTGTAGGTACTCTGTCTTCATACCTCTAAGGGTATAAAACCACATCATCTCACTTCAATGAATGCATATGAATGCAATGCATATGTCCTCTGCCTTCATACCTCTAAGGGTATGAAGCCGCATCGTACCCCTCCTCAGGCAACGTACGATGCTAAGTTGTACCGGTACAGTCGGACCATAGGTCACTTCCCAACTTCAGATGCAAATGAATCATGCAATATATATGGTATGCTACATTTATCAATATACTTCACTTCCTTCACATACAATACAACCTCAAATAATACTTCATTTACCTTCAGATACAATACAAACCTCAAATAATACTTCATTTACCTTCAGGGGTGTGAATTAATCTCATGAGTCATACTCGAATCATAATCATCATCAATATATGATTGATCATCAGTATAATGCAAGCAAGTAAAGCATCACCATAGAGTCCAATTATGAAAGAATTCAATACTTCTGAATATTAGAGTGTAGGCGATAGAAATAACAGGTCAGAACGGAAGCAACCACCGCTACATTCACTTGCCTTCATCGAAGAAGAAGAAATATACTAGGCATGATCTAGAGTGTAGCCACCTGCTAGCGAGCATAAAACTTAGTACAAATATTTCACAAATATTTGCCATCAATCAACAAATCGCTCCTACACTTGAAACCAAGACCTGGTGGAAAGCCTCCCACCCTGAACCACATGCCATACAGCAGCAATGTTGTGTGTTAATTTTGTATCTTTAAAATTATAACAGTGGTGATATCAATCAAATAATCTAGGAGTATCTACACAAAATACTCTACAACTTTGGTATTCAATGGATAATTAAATTATGCCATTTATAAGTTCTAAAACATCTGACAAGATAACTGACTGAATCTGTTTTAGACAACAGCGTAGTTAACTTCAAAATTCGATATCTCACAAACTACTCAAATAAAAAACATGAAATTATATTGGCAATAAAAACTTTTATCCCTCTACAGAAGTCTCTATAGTTGGAAGAGTCAATTCGGCCATTTACCTGATGAAACCTACCAGTGAACAGATCCACTCATTTTTGTCAGGCAAACAGGAACAGTCACAGTAAAACAAACATAACTAGAGTTTCATAATTCATATGAATGCCCTCTTTAACAATATGGAACGCTTACAAAATTATCTACAACTTTTCTTACAAACCCAAGGTTTAATTCTGTTGATAAAATTGCCTAAATCTTAAGAGAACAGATTCTGCATAGAATTATGAGACTGAAAAACTGCTATAATCAAACTGCAATAACTTTCTGATCTGATGTCTGATTGAGGTGTTCTTCGCGGCCACGGAAAGGTCTACAAATTATCTACGACTCATATATAGACTTTTTATTTTTTGATACCACTAAGACCATGGAAAACTAGTATGAACAGAAACTATCGAATCTGCCATTCTGCAGAAAACTAAATTCGAGATCAAAACCTAACCCCATATCTAATCCAACCTCTAATCCATTAATCCCCATGATCCACAACCTCCAAAAGCACATAATTACAGGGAGGAACAAGGATCCCATTTATACCTAGGGTTTCCCCAAGAAAATCTGCAAGAAGAGATGGGGAAGAACATCTCCTTGATCCTCTCTTCCTCTTCAATTTAACGTGCTCCTGCTCTTCTCGATAACTGCTGTGTGGGGGAAGATCTAGGGAGGAGGAAGCAATGGAGAGTGGCTGCCATGGGAGGAGAGGGCTGAAAGGGAAATGTGCCCTTGGACCATTTCTATAATGTTTTGGTGATTAAGTGCCCAACACGGTTGAATAAGTTCTTATGTGCCAAATAAAGTGAGAAGTACAAATCAAGGCATAAGGAATGTTTCTAGACTTAGTACATTGATTTTGAGTACTACTGTGTTTTGTCTAAGTGCTAGAAACAGTGAGAAAAGGATTGCAAAAGATTTGATTGTGTATAGTCAACTACAGCTCGGTCTGGCACACCGGACTGTCCGGACAGTGTCTGATGGCGCACCGGACAGTGTCCGGTGCACCAGGCTGGTCTTCGGTGAAAAGGCCTCTCTCCGGATTCGATGGTGGTGTCCGACTAAAATTCACCGGACCGTCCGGTGGTGCACCGGACTATCCGGTGAGTCGTCCGCGGCGAACTCGTCGCCCTCGGGAAAAGCAAGGGGGCGACGTGGTTATAATTCACCGGACTGTCCGATGGTGCACCAGACTGTCCGGTGAGCCAACGGTTGCCAGCGCCAACGGTCGGCCGCGCAATCTTCGCACGACCCGTGGCAGCTACAACGGTCAGTAGGGAGCACCGAACTGTCCGGTGTGCACCAGACATGTCCGGTGCGCCAACGAACCCGGAGCTGCAACGGTCGAATATGCCTGATTTGGAAAGCAATCACGCACCGGACAGGCTACAGTAGATGTCCGGTGGCGCACCGGACTGTCCGGTGCGCCACCCGATAGAAGGCAAGGATGGCCTTCCATGTTGGTCTTCAACGGCTCCTAGCTGCCTTGGGGCTATAAAAGGGACCCCTAGGCGTATGGATGAGTGATCTAAGCATTCACTAAGTATTCTAAGACTCCTACACTCCGCCTCCGCGCAATTGATCAACTGTGTTAGTGGTTTGAGCTCTGTTTGAGTCGTGAACTCACTATGCTACGTTTCGAGCTCAGGTCTTGACTTGAGTGCGTGTGTTGCTGCGGATTTGTGTCTTGTGTGTGTTGCTCTTCCCAACCTTACTCCGTGCTTTGTTTGTGATCTCTTTTGTAAGGGCGAGAGACTCCAATTTGTGGAGATTCCTCGCAAATGGGAACAATACTCTAAAGGAAAAACCATGGTATTCAAGTTGATCATCGGATCACTTGAAAGGGGTTGAGTGCAACCCTCGTCCATTGGGACGCCACAATGTGGAAGTAGGCAAGTGTTACTTGGCCGAACCACGGGATAAAAATCGCGTGTCTTGTGTTGTTTTCTCTGTGATTGTTGTGTTCACAAGAACTCGCTTCAAGCTAGTTAGCCGTACTAACATTTATAACTAAGTTTTGTGGTTATTAGTATTTGATTTTAAAGGATCACCTATTCACCCCCCCTCTAGGTGCTCTCAATTGGTATCGGAGCCGTACTCTTCACTTAAGGGACTAATTGCCCGAAGAGATGGATCCTAAGGGAAAGGGGATGGTGGTCAATGACAAGGAAAAGGAGTCCTTCCTCAACGAGTCTAGAGACGACAAGCCAACTGACTCAGGCTCGAGTCACAAGAAAAGAGACGGGAAGAAGAAGAGGCGCATCAAGAAGATCATATACTACGACAGTGATGCCTCATCTTCTTCACCACACGATGACGACGACTCCTCGTCGAAAAAGAAAACGGTTAATCAGAACTACTCTTTTGACTATTCTCGTGTGCCATACAATACAAATGCGCATTTACTATCAATTCCTCTTGGAAAACCTCCTCACTTTGATGGAGAAGACTATTCATTTTGGAGTCATAAAATGCATAGTCATCTATTTTCACTTCATCCTAGTATTTGGGAAATTGTTGAAAATGGAATGCACTTTGATAGTTCTAACAACGCCATGTTTATTAATGAGCAAATTCATAAAAATGCCCAAGCTACTACTGTTCTGCTAGCATCTCTGTGCAGGGATGAATACAACAAGGTTAGCGGCTTGGACAATGCGAAGCAGATCTGGGACACCCTCAAGATATCGCCTGAGGGAAATGACACCACCATGATCACCAAAATGGAGTTGGTGGAAGGCGAGCTGGGGAGATTTGCGATGATCAGGGGAGAAGAGGCAACACAAACCTACAACACGCTCAAGACCCTGGTCAACAAGATTAGAAGCTATGGAAGCACAAGATGGACGGACCATGATGTCGTTCAACTCATGCTCAGGTCATTTACAGTTATTGACCCCCATCTTGTGAATCTTATCCATAAAAACCCCAGGTAAACAAAGATGATGCCCGAGGAGATACTCGGAAAATTCGTGAGCGGGCGCATGATGGTAAAGGAGGCACGATACGTGGATGACGCGTTGAACGGTCCACTACCTATCTACGAGTCGTAGCCCGTTGCTCTCAAAGCAACGAGCAGCAAGGAGGCGCTACCAAGCAAGGTAGCTCAAGTGGAGGCTGCTGGACTCAATGAGGATGAGATGGCGCTTATCATCAAGCGCTTCAAGACCGCACTTAAAGGACGCAAGGAGCACCCCAACAAGAACAAAACAAGGGGAAAGCGCTCCTGCTTCAAATGTGGTAAGACTAGTCACTTTATTGCTCAATGTCCCGATAATGATAGTGACCAGAGACAAGAAAAGAGCGGGAAGAAGGAGAAAAAGAAGAACTATAGGAAGGCTAAGGGCGAGGCGCACCTTGGAAAGGAATGGGACTCGGACTGTTCCTCTTCAGACTCCGACGACGAAGGACTTGCTGCCTCAGCCTTCAACAAATCATCACTCTTCCCCAATGAACGCCATACTTGTCTCATGGCTAAGGAGAAGAAGGTATGTTTTTGGGGCACTCCCAAGTATACTTCTTCTAGTGATGAAGAGACATCTGATGATAAAGTAGATTATATTGAATTGTTTAAAGGCCTAGATAGAAATAAAGTAGACAAAATTAATGAATTAATTGATGCTCTTAATGAAAAGTATAGATTGCTAGAGAAGCAAGAAGATATTTTTTATGAAGAGCATGACAAATTTATTAGTGTTCAAAAATCTCTTGCTTTAGAAACTAAGAGAAATGAAATGCTTTCTTCTGAGTTGTATGCTTGCCATGAATCTATCTCTAGTTTAAAGAGTTTAAATGATGACTTAAACACTAAGCTAGAGGAAGTTAGTAAAACAAGTTCATGTGTAGAGCATGTTAGTATTTGTAATAGATGTAAGGACTTCGATGTTGATGCATGTGATGAACACCTAATTTCTATTAATAAACTAAATGATGAGGTGTCAAGTCTTCATGCTCATCTTAAGACTTGTAAAATTGAGTTTGATAAACTAAAATTTGCTAGGGATGCCTACACCATTGGTAGACACCCCTCAATTAAGGATGGGCTTGGCTTTCTAAAGGAAGCCAAGAACTTAACAAGCCAAAGGACTCCCGTTCCCAACAAGGGGAAAGGGAAGGCCCCTATGGCTGGTAGTCCTCAAAGGAACCATGCATTTATCTATGATAGAAAAGTTGCTAGTTGTTCTCATTATAATAAGAGTTATGTTCATACTGCTTATAATGATTCACATGCTATGTTTGCCTCTAGCTCTACTCTTGTGCATGGTAGAAGTAGGCCTAAGAGAAATCATATTGTGCCACATATGCCTAGGAAAGTGTGCAATAAACCTTCTACCATTTACCATGCTTGCAATACTTCATTTGTTCTTTTATGTAAGAATGCAAAAGTAGTTGCTAGGAAATTCGGATCCAAATGCAAGGGAGACAAGACTTGCATATGGGTTCCAAAAACTCTTTTGACTAACCTTGTAGGACCCAACAAGAGTTGGGTACCTAAAACCCAAGCTTAAATTCCTTGCAGGTTTATGCATCCGGGGGCTCTAGCTAGATAATCGATAGTGGATGCACAAACCACATGACGGGGGAGAAGAAGATGTTCACCTCCTACGTCAAGAACAAGGATTCCCAGGATACGATTATTTTTGGAGATGGGAACCAAGGCAAGGTCAAAGGCTTGGGCAAGATAGCCATCACTAACGAGCACTCCATATTGAATGTATTCTTAGTAGAGTCGCTTGGGTACAACCTTTTGTCTGTAAGTCAATTGTGTCACATGGGTTACAATTGTCTTTTTACAAACGTTGATGTATTTGTCTTTAGAAGGAGTGATGGTTCATTAGCTTTTAAGGGTGTATTAGACGGCGAACTCTACTTAGTTGACTTTTCAAAAGAGGAGGCCGATCTAGATGCATGCTTAATAGCTAAGACTAGTATGGGCTAGCTGTGGCATCGCCGTCTAGCACAGGTTGGGATGAAGAACCTTCATAAACTTATAAAGGGAGACCATGTGTTAGGACTAACCAATGTCTGTTTTGAGAAAGACAGACCTTGTACAGCATGTCAGGCAGGGAAACAGGTGGGAAGCACTCATCACAGCAAGAATGTGATGACTACATCAAGACCACTGGAGCTTCTTCACATGGATCTTTTTGGACCCGTTGCCTACCTTAGCATCGGGGGAAGTAAGTATGGTCTTGTTATTATTGATGATTTTTCCCGCTTCACTTGGGTGTTCTTTTTGCAGGACAAATCAGAAACCCAAGGGACTCTAAAGCGCTTTTTAAGGTGGGCTCAAAATGAATTTGAGCTCAAGGTGAAAAATATAAGAAGCGACAATGGGTCTGAGTTTAAGAATCTACAAGTGGAGGAGTATCTTGAGGAGGAAGGCATCAAGCACGAGTTCTCCGCCCCCTACACACCATAGCAAAACGGTGTGGTAGAGGAAGAACAAGACGCTTATTGACATGGCAAGAACGATGCTTGGAGAGTTCAAGACGCCCGAGCGATTTTGGTCGGAAGCTATGAACACAGCTTGCCACGCCATAAACCAGCTCTATCTGCATCGCCTTCTCAAGAAGACCTCCTATGAACTCCTTACCGGTAACAAACCCAACATTTCATACTTTCGAGTATTTGGGAGCAAATGCTACATTCTAGTGAAGAAAGGTAGACATTCTAAGTTTGCTCCCAAGGCAGTAGAAGGGTTTTTACTAGGTACTCAAATACAAAGGCATATAGAGTCTTCAACAAATCTTCGATATTGGTTGAAGTCTCTAGCGATGTTGTATTTGATGAGACTAATGGCTCTCCAAGAGAGCAAGTTGATCTTGATGATGTAGATGAAGAAGAAATTCCGACGGCCGCAATACGCACGATGGCAATAGGTGATGTGCGACCATAGGAATTATAGGAACAAGATCAACCATCTTCCTCTATTATGGTGCAACCCCCAACTCAAGATGATGAACAGGTTCCTCAAGAAGAAGGGCATGATCAAGGGGGATCACAAGAAGATCAAGTGATGGAGGAAGAAGCACCATGGGTCCCTCTAACTCAAGTCTGAGCAACGATCCAACGACATCACCCCGTCGATCAGATTTTGGGTGACATAAGCAAGGGAGTAACTACTTGCTCAAGATTAGCTAATTTTTGTGAGCATTACTCTTTTGTCTCTTCTATTGAGCCTTTCAGGGTAGAAGAGGCCTTGCAGGATCCGGACTGGGTGTTGGCCATGCAGGAAGAACTCAACAACTTCAAGAGAAATGAAGTTTGGAGCCTGGTGCCTCGTCCAAAGCAAAATGTTGTGGGAACCAAGTGGGTGTTCCGTAACAAGCAAGACGAGCACGGGGTGGTGACGAGAAACAAGGCTCGACTCGTGGCAAAAGGTTATGCCTAAGTCGCAGGTTTGGATTTCGAGGAGACTTTTGCTCCTGTGGCTAGGCTAGAGTCTATTCGAATTTTATTAGCCTATGCCGCTCATCACTCCTTCAGGTTGTTTCAAATGGACGTAAAGAGCGCTTTCCTCAATGGGCCAATCAAGGAGGAGATATACGTGGAACAACCCCCTGGCTTTGAGGATGACAGGTACCCGACCATGTGTTCAAGCTCTCTAAGGCGCTCTATGGACTTAAGCAAGCCCCAAGAGCATGGTATGAATGCCTTAGAGATTTCTTAATTTCTAATGCTTTCAAGGTTGGGAAAGCCGATCCTAGTCTTTTTACAAAGACTTGCGATGGAGATCTTTTTGTGTGCCAAATTTATGTCAATGACATAATATTTGGTTCTACTAATCAAAAGTCTTGTGAGGAGTTTAGCATGGTGATGACACAAAAGTTTGAGATATCGATGATGGGCGAGTTGACCTACTTCCTTGGATTCCAAGTGAAGCAACTCAAGGACGACACCTGCATCTCCCAAACGAAGTACACACAAGATCTTCTCAAGCGGTTTGGGATGAAGGACGCCAAGCCCGCGAAGACACCTATGGGAACCGACGGGCATGTTGACCTCAACAAAGGAGGTAAGTCCATTGATCAAAAAGCATACCGGTCCATGATAGGTTCACTGCTTTATTTATGTGCTAGTAGACCGGACATTATGCTTAGTGTATGCATGTGTGCTAGATATCAATCTGACCCCAAGGAATGTCAACTTGTGGCCGTTAAGAGAATTCTTAGATATTTAGTTTCTATGCCTTGCTTTGGGATCTGGTATCCAAAGGGGTCTACCTTTGACTTGATTGGATACTCAGACTCCGATTATGCCGGGTGCAAGGTTGATAGGAAGAGCACATCGGGGACGTGCCAATTTCTAGGAAGGTCCCTGGTGTCCTGGAGTTCAAAGAAACAGACATCCGTTGCCCTATCCACCGCTGAGGCCAAGTATGTTACCGCAGGACAGTGTTGTGCGCAACTACTTTGGATGAGGCAAACCCTCTAGGACTTTGGCTACAATCTGAGCGAAGTCCCACTCCTATGTGACAATGAGAGTGCAATCTGCATGGTGGATAATCCTGTTGAACACAGTCGCACTAAGCACATAGACACCCGCATCACTTCCTGAGAGACCACCATCAAAAGGGAATATCGAGGTGTACCATATTAACACCGAGAACCAGCTAGCCGATATCTTCACCAAGCCTTTAGATGAGAAAAGGTATTGCAGGTTGCGTAGTGAGCTAAATGTCTTAGATTCGCGTAACTTGGATTAATCTATAACATACATGTATTCTATGCCTTTGATCATGTTACTTTGTGCATTTCAATCCATTAGTTATTTGTGGTGCTCAAGTTGTACAATTGATCCCCGGACCTCACAAGTTCATATGCAAATGATGCACATATTAAGGGGGCGATGTGCTACAACTTGACCCTTTGAGACTAACCTATTTATTTGAGTACTCTTGATGTAGTCTCAAAGGTGCATTGAAAGGGAAAATGGACTTGAACGATTCAAAGACTTCCACTGCACTCCGGTATTGGTGTATTTAATTCCAAGTTCATTATTATGCTCTATTTGCTTTTTTTGCTCTTAATTGACATTTTTGGTGAGACAATGGGGTTAGAAGGGCCAAAAATGATCTCGTTTTGGTGATTAATGCCAAAGGGGGAGAAATTAAGGCCAAAGCAACTGGATCAGCCAACCACTTGAGAATTTTGAAAATAGTAGAGTTAGAATTTGATTCTATCAAAATACTCTAATTGCAAAATTTGGTCTCATTTGGGGGAGAATTTTTGACTATGGGAAAAGGGGGAGTTTTTGGTACTTGATCAATTTTTCTCTTGGAATATCTCTTGATTTGCTCAAACAAGTGTGTTTGACTTAGAGATAGGAAAAAGGATTTGATTTACAAAAACAAACCAAGTGGTGGCAAAGAATGATCCAAATATGCCAAATCATTAGCGAAAACAATTTGGTCGTCTTCAATTGCATTGATTTTGCACTTCTCTTGGTTGCTTTTTGATGTGTTGGCATAAATCGCCAAAAAGGGGGAGATTGAAAGGGAAATGTGCCCTTGGGCCATTTCTATAATGTTTTGGTAATTAAGTGCCCAACACGGTTGAATAAGTTCTTATGTGCCAAATAAAGTGAGAAGTACAAATCAAGGCATAAGGTATGTTTCTAGACTTAGTACATTGATTTTGAGTACTAATGTGTTTTGTCTAAGTGCTAGAAACAGTGAGAAAAGGATTGCAAAAGACTTGGTTGTGTACAGCCAACTGCAGCTTGGTCTGGCACACCGGACTGTCCGGTGGCGCACCAGACAGTGTTCGGTGCACCAGGATGGTCTTCGATGAAAAGGCCTCTCTCCGCTTTCGATGGCGGTGTACGACTAAAATTCACCGGACCGTCCGGTGGTGCACCGGACTGTCCGGTGAGTCGTCCGCGGTGAACTCGTTGCCCTCAGGAAAAGCAATGGGGTGACACGGCTATAATTCACTGGACTGTCCGGTGAGCCAACGGTCGCCAGCGCCAACGGTCGGCCGTGCAATCTTCGCGTGACGCGTGCCAGCTACAACGGTCAGTAGGGAGCACCGGACTGTCCGGTGTGCACCGGACAGTGTCCAGTGCGCCAACGGACCCGGAGCTGCAACGGCCGAATATGCCCAATTTGGAAGGCAATCGCGCACCAGACAGGCTACAGTAGCTGTCCGGTGGCGCATCGGACTATCCGGTGCGCCACCCGACAGAAGGCAAGGATGGCCTTCCATATTGGTCTTCAACGGCTCCTAGCTGCCTTGGGGCTATAAAAGGGACCCCTAGGCGCATGGAGGAGTGATCCAAGCATTCACTAAGTATTCTAAGACTCCCGCACTCCGCCTCCACGCAATTGATCTACTATGTTAGTGATTTGAGCTCCGTTTGAGTCGTGAACTCACTGTGCTACGTTTCGAGCTCAGGTCTTGACTTGTGTGCGTGTGTGTGTGCTGCGGATTTGTGTCTTGTGTGTGGTGCTCTTCCCAACCTTACTCCGTGCTTTGTTTGTGATCTCTTTTGTAAGGGTGAGAGACTCCAATTTGTGGAGATTCCTTGCAAATAGGAACAATACTCTAAAGGAAAAACCGTGGTATTCAAGTTGATCATTGGATCACTTGAAAGGGGTTGAGTGCAACCCTCGTCCATTGGGACGCCACAACATGGAAGTAGGCAAGTGTTACTTGGCCGAACCACGGGATAAAAATCACGTGTCTTGTGTTGTTTTCTCTGTGATTGTTGTGTTCACAAGAACTCGCTTCAAGTTACTTAGTCGTACTAACATTTATAACTAAGTTTTGTGGTTATTAGTATTTGATTTTATTGGATCACCTATTCACCCCCCCTCTAGGTGCTCTCAAGGGCAGCCAACCAAGGGAAAGGGGGAGAGGCGGCCAAGTGTGGGGGGGGGGGGGGAAGGGGGGTGGGCAGCCAAGAAGGCCAAAAGGGGGAAAGGGCCACCACTAGGGTTTCTTTGCGGGAGAAACGAAATGACGCCACAGATGACTCCGACTTAGCATCCAATGGCCCACAACCCTTTTCCCACATCCACGCACCGAAAATCAACCTTTGGCAACATTTTTTTGGGATATTACAATATAGCAAATAGATTCATCTTATCTTGGGGGTTCTCTGTTATCTTAATAGACCCATCTTATCCCGAAAAGATTTTATCTTAGCCTAATAGATCTAACTAATCTCAAAAGATTCTATCTTATTCTTAGAAACTCATCCTGTCCTAATAAGCATACTTATCCTCACCACTTTGCCTATCTCATAATAGTGTAACCAACATGATCTATTCCAAAATAAATTAAGTAGATCTTATCTAGTCTAATCTGATTACACCAATTTAATTCTGATGCCATCTAATCTGATTAGATCCAATCTAATGAACAAAAATGATAGATAATACTGGTAAAATAAGATTGGATCCTACTCTTATAAATATGTTTTAATCTAAATTGGAGTCTTAGTCCAACCTGGCCATGTGCAACTACCTTAACCATTCGATGGTTGCATAACCCCTCTGTTTTAACCCATCAGAAATTCTAACTTACCTACACCATATAATCCATCCTATCTCAAAGGATTCTAACATATCCTAATAAGATATATCCTACCCTGCAGATCTACCTAACTTAAACTAGTCTGATCTAGTTATATCCAATCTAACCTAGATCCTACCTAATTTGATATGATCTAATCTAAAGGAAGTTATTTAAACAAGTCAATTAATATTGGTAACATAGATAGAGCATATTCCTATAAATGGATTTTAGAACCTAAAATTGGCGTCTTAAACCAACTCGTCCGTGAAACCACGATCTAGCCTATGTTATAGGTTGCACAACCCATTTATTCCAAAAGCAAAATAAAACTCTGTTTAACCTACCTACCCCATGTATCCGTAATTGTTATCCCAACTTGGATAATGGCATCTAACACCACGACCGATGGTCCCTAATTCAGACCCCCAAAGGAAGCTCGATTATGCCATAGTACACTCATTCTATGTCAACACTCACCAAATAACTAAAACATGGTGTACCCTTGTTTCTATACCACACCTGCTAATGGCATAAAAAGAATTACAGGTGTATAAAAATACTAGAATTTCATAAAGATAAAGTCAGCTTGTTATGCTCAACTAAATGGTATTCTTAAATGGGATTTTAGAATCTAATGTGGTCCACATAAACAGATTAGTGATATTGGTAGAAGAGATTAAACCCTACTGGCCAGGTGTTATCTTAACTTAGCACATTAGACCAACTCAACCATGAGCATAAGAGCTAACTCAACCAATAGAGTCATGATGGATTGCATAATCTATCTATCCGCACCTAACATCAAACTAGATTTTGACCTACATCATGTAGTCTATCTCACCCATATCTATCTCATCTTGACAAATTCTACCTTACCTTTGGAAATTCACCTTATACGACTAGTTACCTCGATCTGGGCATAAAATAAAGATTAACCCCTGCTAAAGAATCTTCAGATCATAACCAGTTACTAGCCTATTCATTTTGCTGACCAATTAATTTCCCTTGCAAAACTCTTTTACCATATTCTTCTAACTCTCATGGTCAATACCAGGAAGGGAAGATTATCAGGCAACAACAAACAGAAATGAACCCTTCAGACCCTCCACCGGTAGGAATCGATCAAGTGGTTGCCGCCCAAATGATGGTAATACAACAAATGACAAACATAGTTACTGAAATGCAAAATCAAATAAGGGCAAGAACGCCAGGAAATACATCAGGACCGGCTAAAGATACGTCAAGAAATAAGGCAAGCACGGTTGGAAAGACAACAACAACAATGCCCACTACCTCCACCACCACCGGCTCCACCAAGCTATATATATATTATTACTATTTGTAAGACCTAAATGTTACTTTAGTTAGTATTTGGTATGATACTATTTTAGGAAGAATAATAAGGTCTAATTGACCCCATGTGTTGCTAATAAATTATGCATCATGCTGAGATTTTTGTTTGTGCATATGTTTTGAGACAATATGGTTATACACCCTTTTCTTACAAATCTCGAGGACGAGATTTCTGTTAAGGGGGTAGGATTTGTAATGCCCAAAATTGGTATAAGAGAAAGGAATAATAGGAGTGTGTTCCATATTTCAAACAAACAAATTAATTAAAATAAATACATATCTATTGCATCATAATTGATTTTGAGTATGTATTAAAAATTTTAATTCTTAAACTTTATCTTGGGATTGAATTTGAAATTTGTAAATCAAAAAGGGGAATTGAAAAATAGAAGATGAGAAAGAAAATTGTAATAATCATTTATTACTCCTAGAATTAAATAATGGTTAAGAGAATAAATAATAATAATAAATCTAGTAGGATTTGCAATACCTAAATTATGAAAATTATAAAAGGGTTGATCTCGTTACGCGTTTTGCCATCCACTTATCATATCATGGGAATAATCATATTTAAATAATTAATTAAGGCACATCCTTAAATCAGTGCAGCATGTTGAAGGCTTTGGTTGATTGTGCATTTAACAATAATATAATATTAATGAAAAATATGATAGTGATTTTAGAATTTGGATTTATTTCAAAAGTACAATTTGGGAAATTGGAAGAAATATTAGAAAAGAAAAGGAGAGAAATAGTATACAAAACGAAACAAATTTACAAATAAATAAATGTATCCCATACTATGTTCAAAATAAATAGTTAGTGTGAAGGCAAATGTGCCACAAAGATTTAAATTTAAACTTGGAGTTGATTTGAAATTTAAATGTGAAAGAGAAGAGAAAAGAAAAGAAAAATATAAAAAGAAAAGGGAAAAACTTACATGGGCTCAAACCTCACTTGTCGGCCCACTAGGGAACTCCCTCCCACGCAGCCCAACTCTCTCACCACGGCGCCGACAGGTGGGCCCGCCTTGTCATTCGCTGCGCGGGCATAACTCACAGCCACCGCGCACCAGCTCAAGCCGACGTGTGGACCAGTGCTTCTGTTCCTGGGCCCATCGTCAGTCTCTTTGACACTATTCTTTGCGCGCCCGTGCCAGTGACGTGTGGGCCCAATATCACCGTGGATTCCCTAGCTGTCGTGGGCGTTTGGATGGCGTACCAGTTGCCGAGACCTCCGTGGGCGCAGGCTGACCGCGGCTCCTGCGGTAACTACCCAACCGGGTGCTGCTGAGGATAAGATGGAGGGGGAAACGCCGCATCTGGACCTCTCCTCTTCCTTCTCACTGCCTAGCGACGAGAGGGCGACCGGGAGAGTAGTGGGAGGAAAGTGCCGCCGCAGTGGGGAAGCTTCAATTTAGCCGTGGCTATCATCGTGGATGTGTCCAGGGCCATCACCAGACACGGGGTGGTGCGTCCGAGGTCTTGCCGCTTGTGATTGTCGGCCAGCTTCACCACAATTGCTCGCTGACGAGTTCGGTCAACCACGAATCCGCCCGACGCTGTAGACAGCGCTGCTTAGTCGTCGGCCCCCGGTAAGGAACCCTTACACCGAACCACCATGTTCTATTTCCCATAAAAGAGCTTCTTACGTTTGGATTGAGACGTTGGGGCGCCATGAGAGGCCAACTCTGGTCATCCTCCGACGGGGGTTGGGGCGGCGTGACTATATACGGTGGGAGGAAGACGACGGTGCAGTGGCCGTCGATCTACGAATGGACGACGAGGATTGCGCCCTGCGTACCGATTCGAGCGGAACAAGTGAGACCGTGGATCGTAGGGTCGAGGGAGGAGATTAGATTGGGTTGTACTTCTCTAGTCATAAAATCAGCGCCATTGATTCATAATCCAACGGATCTCGTCGCGTACCGTTTCGCGACCGCACTGATCTAATCACTATCGCGGAACTCAGATCCTGTTGGGGTCGTGCTTCGGTGCGCCGAAGGTCTCACACGAAGAAGCAGCTTCGGCTGAAGTCGTCTCCAAAAGATGGCCGAAGGTTTCTTTTCATGGAGCTTCGGCGTTACAAACCGACATAGAAATAGAATGACCTTTTTATCCATAAGAGGTCTGAGTCAATGTTGTAAACTTTTGTAAGGGGCATAATTGTAATTTGTCACAGGCTGCGACCTGTGCCTATAAATAGATGAACAGTACCTCTGTACTGTTCACGCGAACCTGTCATTTGCCTTCGCATCACACTTGCACTCCTGCCTTCCTCAGGACCGAAGGTACATTTGTAATTTGAAGTCATTTGTATTCATTTATATTAGTAGAAATGGAAATGATTCTATGTTAACATTTGAATGTCTATTTTATACCTCATGATTTATATGAATGCTTCATCCCTCGCTATTATGTTTACGAAGGTACGTCCTTCGTAACCTTCGTCCGAAGTCCCTTATATCCCGAAGGGATATAATGTAGTGGAGGACGAAGGACCTTAATATTTAACATTTTTTGTGTTGCCTTGTTCTTAACTCTTAGCATTTGAGAACAAGCCCCCAACAGATCCAATGACCCGTATAGATCATATGTAACGCCCCGAATTTTGCAGTTGAATTTTTTTTCTTTTCTTTACTCGCCAAAATTCGGGCGTTACCTTTTCTTTTCTTTTTCCCCTCGCTCAACCTTGATCTTTTCCAAAGTTAGCGGGATTCGGTTTGGAATTCCCGTGTAAAGAAAAACCCTAGAATTGTTTTATGTTGTTTGATGCACCATGCCGAACTATGCATTCTTCGATTGTTTGAAAGTGCAAATGCATTCATCTAGGAAGATCGGATTTCGAAAGTAAGGAGAAAACATTTTCTTTCTTTTTCTTTTTTCTTCCTCTCTCCTCTTTTTCTCTCTCTCCCGCGCCGTGGGCCGTCTCTGGCCGGCCCAGCCGCCCCTGCGCGCCCCCCTTTGGGCCCAATAGGCCCAACCGCCCCACCCCCTCCCCTTTTTCCCCAATTCCCTCTCTCCCTCCCTCCCCTTCCTCTCATTTTCTCCCTCCCCACCCTAGCCGCCGCCCCTACCCCCTGCTCGGCCGCCCCTGCAGCCGGCCCAACCGCCGCCCTCGGCCGCCCGTCCCCGGTGAGCCCCCTCTCTCCCTCCTCCCTCCCTCTCCCCTCTCCCCTCCTCTCTCCTCGGCCACCGCCCTGGCCGCGCCCCAGCGCCCTCGGCCGCCCCCAGCTCGCCCTGGCCGCGCCCCAGCGCCCCGGCCGCCCCCAGCCCGCCCCGGCCGCCCCCAGCCGGCAGCTGGCCACGCCTGGCCGCGCCTGGCCGCGCGCCCGGCCGCGCCTGGCCCCGCCCGCCTGGCCGCGTGCCCGCCTGGCCGCGCGCCCGCTTGGCCGCCTGGCCGCTTGGCCGCCTGGCCGGCTCGGCCGCCCTGGCCAGCCCGGCTGCCCCCCCCTGCGCGCCGCCGGTTCAACCGCCCCCACCCGGGCCGGTTCAACCGCCCCGGCTCAGCCGCCCCCCCGCGCTCGGCCGCCCCTGCTCGGCCGCCCTGCCCCCGGCCGGTTCAACCGCCCCTAGGGCCGGTTCAACCGCCCCCCCTGTTTTTTTTATTATTTTTTTTATTTTATTTTATTTTATTTTACTTTCTGTGATCATAGTTATTTTATTTCAGGTAGGCTAATCATTGTTCATGCTATTGAAATAGGAAGCTCAATTTAAAATTCCGTTATGCTAGTTGATTCACGTAATTAATTGTTTATCTCATTCAATGTTGATCAACTAAAAATGACTAGGTTTCCATTAGTGTATATGGCAGAATTCTTTTGTTAAGAACCAATTGTAACTGATCATTAGTGCATAAGCTTTACCCCCCCCTGTGAGACCCTTTCCCCGTTTCTTTCTAACCTTAATGAATGCAATATCGAATGTCATACTTGATGCATATTCGCTTTATTTGTTCCCTTGTATGGTGTACTGTTCTTTTGTATTAAATATGTGGATGTATGTATGTTTGCGCTTGCATAGAAAACGATCCGGTCGAAGAGCCCGAGGAATTCGCAGGAGAAGCCCCTGAGCAGCAGTCGGTTGGTGGAGGCAAGTGTCCTTTGACCTATTCCTGTCCTATATATTCTTTAATTCACCTCCCGCATTACACATTTATACCTAAGGATTGACTAGCTTTTGTTATCCATGTCCTTGTTTACCTATTTGGGTCGGATTATTACTGCTTAGTCTGATGCTATTGCTCAACTCTAATCAATGAACATGATGTGATTATCTATGATACGCTGTTTTTCCCCTTCTTATTTATGATCATACTTGTGGCATTTAAGGGGACTCGAGCGGTTTCTCGAGTGCCTCTCCGTAAGGACCTGTTCAATGGATGACCGCCCGGGAAAACAGTGCAACCATGAGGGTGGAATGGGACGCCCTTAGCTGAATAATTAGAGGAACCGGGGTGTAGTTCGCTTAGCCGTTGTGCCGTCAATGGGGCTCGGTGTATGCGGCTCGCTCTGCCAAGGTTGATTTGTCCCTTGGGGAGGAGTGCAGTACATTTAGGAAACCTAACGGGTGGCTACAGCCCCGGGGAATCTTTGTAAAGGCTACGTAGTGAGACCCTGCCTATTCACCTTGGTAGTGTTTAAGGGTTTGATCAGCCCGAGGCAAGAGGGAATCACGGCTTGTGGGTAAAGTGCGCAACCTCTGCAGAGTGTTATGAAACTGATATATCAGCCGTGCTCACGGTTATGAGCGGCCAAGGGAGCTCCAGAGATTAGTGATACTTGATCAGAGACATTTTGGTACAGGTGGCAATGAGATTGATGATTCTGATTATGATTATGGTGCTGGTCAGTGGTATTCTTTCCGTTTGGAAAGGATACATTGGGCTAATAACTTGGGTTAATGTTAAAACCTGGCTTTCTACTAGTAAGTAATGACCTGACCAACTAAAAGCAACTGCTTGACTTATCCCCACATAAAGCTAGTCCACTACAGCCAAACAGGATGCTTGTTGAGTATGTTGATGTGTACTCACCCTTGCTCTACACACCAAACCCCCCCCAGGTTGTCAGCATTGCAACCACTGCTCAGGAGAAGATGAAGCTGTGGAAGGAGACTTCCAGGAGTTCCAAGACTACGACGAGTTCTAGGCGTGGGTTAGCGGCAACCCCCAGTCGGCTGCCTGTGAAGGCCGCGTTATCTACGTTTCTTTTCCGCACTTTGATTTATTGTAAGAACTATATGGACGTCTCAGACGTATGATGTAATCGACTATTATTTCCCTTTTAATACTATTTGAGCACTGTGTGATGATGTCCATGTTATGTAACTGCTGTGTACGTGAATAACTGATCCTGGCACGTACATGGTTCGCATTCGGTTTACCTTCTAAAAACCGGGTGTGACATAAGTGGTATCAAAGCCGTGCTGACTGTAGGACCGCTAACCTAGAGTAGAATGGTCGTTCTAAGGACTATAGACCTCTGTCCCTGCCTTGACTTTGGTATCCCTTCAAAAGTTGGTCCTACTGACCAAACCTATGTTCTACTATATATTATACCTTGCTGAAAATTTTGTTTTATTCTGATCCTTCATCTATTTATGATTCATTACTTGCTGGTCATATTAATTCTGTTCTCACCCTTTTACTTGCGATGTCTTTTGTAGATGGCTCGACTTAGACACACTGCACGAAAGTCCGTCATCCCCTTCTTACCCTCCCGCCTTGCTGAGCGTCCGCTTCGCCGTCCCATGGCCGGACAGTCCAGCCACATGGAGAGACTGCACCACCGCCTGCATGAGGAGCAGGAACGTCGACGACAGGAGCAGCGGGGCTCTTCCTTCTCGCTCCAGCAGGAGATAGAGTCTGTGAGGAGCTGCTCCCCTGTGCTTCCCCTGGAGGCGCCCCCTGCACCACCACTGGGCGCCCCAGCTTCTGGAGTAGCTGCTGGAGGAGACCCAGACGACGGAGGTGGCGACGACAGCTTGAGCCACGACATCGACTTCTCTGCTGACCATGAGCCGGAAGGATGGGTTGCTCGACCCATCACTCGCGACGCTGCTCGCGGGTGTCACTTCCACGACGCGCTCGACACCCTGCTACGTCGGGCACTTGACCGGCGTACTTGGTCCATCGAGTATCGCTGTGTGGTCTACCAGCATAGTCGCGGGGTCTACCCGGACCGCTGGGAGGCGACCTGCTTGGTGCGCCGTCCGGAGAACAGTCTCCAGGGCGCGGAGGCTTGCTCAGAGCACTATTCTATCTCTGAGCGGGACTCAGCTGAGGCAGCCATGCAGGATGCTGCACGGCGTGCGCTTTCGCACTACTGCTCGGTTCTCGGTGGGGTAGCTGACGGTCTTGACCTGAAGTATTACCCCCGCCGTCCATCTGGCAGCACAGGAGGCGTGATTGTTTCACCTGCTGGTGAGGACAATCCTAGGTTGAGCAACACAGTCAACCTAGCCGCCGTGCTAAACACGGAGCTGGACCATGCATTAGACGAGCTGAGTAGGGCTCGTGCTGAGATCGCCCTGCTGCGGGCTGAGCGCGCGGAACGTCGTCACTTGGATGATGGTTCCCCCGCTCCCGTTGGGACTCAGCACCCGTACCGCTCACCTCGGCGTGGACTCCAGTCTTATGGCAATCCCGACTGCAAGACCAAGATAAATCTAGAACCATAGCTCGTTAGAGTTGGATCTTGTAATTAATACAAAATATATACATAGAAGCTTCAGTCTTAGCGTTAGTCTCGGTTTTAGTTAGTCTTAGTTAGACAGGGTAGTTTGCTATATCCTGTGCATTTATGTTTGTCATGATGGACTATGTTTGGTTTGGATCTTTGTAATGATTGTCACCAGAGTGTGGGTATCCCCTGCATTTTGGCTTACCTATTATATTAATGGAGTTAGTTATATAGTTGGGAAAACCTTTATTCTACTTTCCTCTTTATCTGAGAAGCTGTGTGGTCTGTGTGGGAGATCAGTGAAGATGCTCATCTGTTCAGTGCTGTTGGAGAATTCTATACTCTTTTCTTATGCTGCAAGATTTGCCAGATCAGTTCTGATGTGTAGTTGCGTTCTGCAGATGTCAGAGAACAGGCGCAGAGGAGGAAGGCGTGCTCAGCAGGAGCAAGCCGCTCCGCAGGATGAGGTGCCCCAGCAGCAGCACCTGCCACCCCCCGCCCCCGATGTCGATCGAGCAGATGTTTCTGATGCAGACTCAGGCAGTTCAGGCCATCGGTCAGACTCTGGCCGCCATTCAGCAGCAGCAGCAACAGCAGCAGGCTCCACCCCAGCCTCAGATGCCTCAGATGCCCAGAGACAAGCGTGCTGAATTCATGAGAGGTCATCCCCCAACGTTCGCTCACTCTTCTGACCCCATGGATGCTGAAGATTGGCTGCGCACTGTGGAGCGGGAGTTGCATACCGCTCAGTGTGATGACAGGGAGAAAGTCTTGTATGGTCCCCGTCTGTTGAGAGGAGCAGCCCAATCATGGTGGGAGTCTTACCTCGCCACCCATGCCAACCCCGATGCCATCACCTGGGAAGAGTTCAGAGGTAGCTTTCATCAGTACCATGTGCCTGCAGGTCTGATGACAGTGAAGAAGGAGGAGTTCTTGGCCCTTAAGCAAGGGTCATCGTCTGTCAGTGAGTATCGAGACAGGTTTCTGCAGTTGTCTCGCTATGCTCCTGAGGATGTCAACACCGACGCCAAGCGACAGTACCGTTTCTTGAGAGGCTTGGTTGACCCTCTGCAGTACCAACTGATGAATCATACCTTCCCGACATTCCAGCACCTGATTGACAGAGCAATCATGACAGAAAGGAAGCGTAAGGAGATGGAGGATCGTAAGCGCAAGATCAGTGGACCCCAGCCTGGAAGCAACAGCCGCCCTCGTTTCTCAGGCAATCAACCTCAGCAGTTCAGGCAGAACCAGCGTCCACCTCAGCAGCATCAGCAGCATCAGCAGCGTCAGCAGTATCAGCAGTTCCAAAGGCAGTATCCTCAGCATCAGTACCAGAACCGTCAGAGCAATCAGTCAGGAGGAGGCCAGTTTCAGAGGCAAAATCAGCAGACACCTCGTCTTCCTGCCCCAGCAAACCAGCAGAACAATCAGGCAGCACCAGCTCAGGTTGGAAACAGAGCGTGTTTCCACTGTGGAGAGCAAGGCCATTGGGTGATGCAATGTCCGAAGAAGGCAGCCCAGCAGCAGTCAGGCCCCAATGCCCCAGCAAAGCAGAATGTGTCTCAGCCTGGAGCAGGCAACCGCCCTCAGCAGCGCTACAATCATGGAAGACTGAATCACTTGGAGGCCGAAGTAGTTCAGGAGACCCCCGGCATGATAGTAGGTATGTTCCCAGTCGACTCCCATATTGCAGAAGTGTTATTTGATACTGGAGCAACGCATTCTTTCATTACTGCATCATGGGTAGAAGCACATAATCTTCCAATTACTGCCATGTCAACCCCCCATTCAAATTGACTCAGCTGGTGGTAGAATTCGAGCTGATAGCATATGTTTGAATATAAGTGTGGAAATAAGGGGGATAGCGTTTCCCGCTAACCTTATAGTAATGGGTACTCAGGGAATAGATGTCATCCTAGGGATGAATTGGCTAGATAAGTATCAGGCAGTTATCAGTTGTGATAAGAGGACAATCAAGTTGGTGTCCCCACTAGGAGAGGAAGTGGTGACCGAGTTAGTCCCGCCTGAGCCGAAGAAAGGAAGTTGTTATCAGATGGCTGTCGATAGCAGTGAAGCAGACCCAATTGAGAGTATCAAGGTTGTGTCTGAATTCCCAGATGTGTTTCCAAAGGACTTACCGGGTATGCCACCAGAGCGGAAAGTTGAGTTTGCCATAGAGCTTCTTCCTGGAACCGCCCCTATCTTTAAGAGAGCTTACAGAATATCTGGACCAGAGTTGGTTGAGCTTAAGAAGCAGATTGATGAGCTGTCAGAGAAAGGTTACATCCGGCCAAGCACCTCGCCTTGGGCCGCCCCTGTCCTGTTTGTGGAGAAGAAAGATGGCACCAAAAGGATGTGTATCGATTATCGAGCTTTGAATGAAGTCACGATCAAGAACAAGTATCCCTTGCCCAGAATAGAAGATCTGTTTGACCAGTTGAGAGGAGCCAGTGTGTTCTCCAAGATTGATCTGAGGTCAGGTTATCATCAGCTCAGGATCCGACCTTCGAACATACCGAAGACGGCATTCATTACCAAGTATGGTTTGTACGAGTTCACAGTGATGTCTTTTGGTTTGACCAATGCACCAGCGTTCTTTATGAACTTGATGAACAATGTGTTCATGGATTATCTTGATAAGTTTGTGGTGGTATTCATTGATGACATTCTGGTTTATTCTCAAAGCGAAGAAGAGCATGCAGATCATTTGAGGATGGTATTTCAGAGATTGCGAGAGCACCAGTTGTATGCAAAGTTGAGCAAGTGTGAGTTCTGGATCAGTGAAGTCCTATTCTTGGGTCACATAATCAACAAAGAAGGATTGGCTGTGGATCCGAAGAAAGTGGCAGACATTCTGAACTGGAAAGCGCCAACGGATGCTCGAGAAATCAAGAGCTTCATTGGAATGGCCGGATATTATCGGCGATTCATTGAAGGGTTTTCGAAGATTGCGAAACCAATGACAGCGTTGCTAGGCAACAAGGTTGAGTTCAAGTGGACCCAGAAATGTCAAGAGGCCTTCGAAGCGCTGAAAGAGAAGTTGACAACAGCGCCTGTCCTAGTCTTGCCTGATGTGCACAAGCCCTTCTCTGTGTACTGTGATGCTTGTTACACAGGTTTGGGATGCGTGTTGATGCAAGAGGGAAGAGTTGTGGCTTACTCGTCCCGACAGCTGAAGGTTCATGAGAAGAACTACCCAATCCATGATCTAGAGTTGGCAGCAGTGGTTCACGCACTGAAGACATGGAGGCACTATCTGTATGGACAGAAATGCGATGTTTACACAGATCACAAGAGTCTGAAGTACATATTCACTCAGTCAGAATTGAACATGAGGCAACGAAGATGGTTAGAATTGATCAAAGACTATGAGTTGGAGATTCATTACCATCCAGGCAAAGCAAACGTAGTGGCAGATGCTTTGAGCAGAAAGAGTCAAGTCAATCTGATGGTCGCTCGTCCGATGCCTCATGAGTTGGCCAAGGAGTTCGACAGGTTGAGTCTCGGATTTCTGAACAATTCGCGAGGAGTCACAGTTGAATTGGAACCTACCTTGGAGCGAGAAATCAAAGAAGCGCAGAAGAACGATGAAAAGATCAGTGAGATTCAGCGACTGATTCTAGATGGCAGAGGCAAAGATTTTCGAGAAGATGCAGAAGGCGTGATATGGTTCAAAGACCGCTTGTGTGTTCCCAATGTCCAGTCCATTCGGGAGTTGATTCTCAAGGAAGCTCATGAGACAGCCTATTCGATTCACCCTGGCAGTGAGAAGATGTATCAGGATCTGAAGAAGAAATTCTGGTGGTACGGAATGAAGAGGGAAATTGCAGAGCATGTGGCTATGTGCGATAGTTGTCGAAGAATTAAGGCAGAGCACCAGAGACCAGCTGGATTGTTGCAACCGTTGCAGATCCCTCAGTGGAAATGGGATGAAATCGGTATGGATTTCATAGTCGGATTGCCTCGCACTCGAGCCGGCTACGATTCCATTTGGGTAGTAGTGGACCGTTTGACCAAGTCAGCCCACTTCATACCTGTCAAGACCACCTACAGCAGTGCAGTATTGGCAGAGCTGTATATGTCTCGGATCGTTTGTCTTCATGGTGTGCCAAAGAAGATAGTGTCGGACAGAGGAACGCAGTTCACCTCTCATTTCTGGCAGCAGTTGCATGAAGCTTTGGGCACACATCTGAATTTCAGTTCAGCTTATCACCCGCAGACAGATGGCCAGACCGAAAGAACCAATCAAATTCTTGAAGACATGTTGAGAGCCTGTGCGTTGCAAGATCAGTCCGAATGGGACAAGCGATTGCCCTACGCAGAGTTTTCCTATAACAACAGTTACCAGGCCAGTTTGAAGATGTCACCGTTTCAAGCGCTCTATGGAAGGAGTTGCAGAACTCCGTTGCAATGGGATCAGCCTGGAGAGAAGCAAGTGTTTGGGCCAGACATTTTGCTTGAAGCCGAAGAGAACATCAAGATGGTCCGAGAGAATCTGAAGATAGCGCAATCGAGGCAGCGAAGCTATGCAGACACAAGGAGAAGAGAGCTGAGTTTTGAAGTCGGAGACTTTGTCTATCTGAAAGTTTCACCGATCAGAGGAGTCAGAAGGTTCGGAATCAAAGGCAAGCTAGCACCCCGCTACATTGGTCCATATCAGATTCTTGCAAGACGTGGAGAAGTGGCCTATCAGCTCAGTTTGCCAGAGAATTTGTCAGCTGTGCATGATGTCTTTCATGTGTCTCAGTTGAAGAAGTGCTTGCGTGTACCAGAAGAGCAGTTGCCAGTGGAAGGTCTGGAAGTCCAGGAGGACTTGACCTACGTTGAGAAGCCAGTGCAAATCCTTGAGGTTGCAGATAGAGTCACCCGAAGGAAGACCATCAGAATGTGCAAAGTCAGATGGAATCACCACTCTGAGGAAGAAGCAACCTGGGAGCGTGAAGATGATCTGATGGCTAAGTACCCAGAGCTCTTTGCTAGCCAGCCCTGAATCTCGAGGGCGAGATTCTTTTAAGGGGGATAGGTTTGTAACGCCCCGAATTTTGCAGTTGAATTTTTTTTCTTTTCTTTACTCGCCAAAATTCGGGCGTTACCTTTTCTTTTCTTTTTCCCCTCGCTCAACCTTGATCTTTTCCAAAGTTAGCAGGATTCGGTTTGGAATTCCCGTGTAAAGAAAAACCCTAGAATTGTTTTATGTTGTTTGATGCACCATGCCGAACTATGCATTCTTCGATTGTTTGAAAGTGCAAATGCATTCATCTAGGAAGATTGGATTTCGAAAGTAAGGAGAAAACATTTTCTTTCTTTTTCTTTTTTCTTCCTCTCTCCTCTTTTTCTCTCTCTCCCGCGCCGTGGGCCGTCTCTGGCCGGCCCAGCCGCCCCTGCGCGCCCCCCTTTGGGCCCAATAGGCCCAACCGCCCCACCCCCTCCCCTTTTTCCCCAATTCCCTCTCTCCCTCCCTCCCCTTCCTCTCATTTTCTCCCTCCCCACCCTAGCCGCCGCCCCTACCCCCTGCTCGGCCGCCCCTGCAGCCGGCCCAACCGCCGCCCTCGGCCGCCCGTCCCCGGTGAGCCCCCTCTCTCCCTCCTCCCTCCCTCTCCCCTCTCCCCTCCTCTCTCCTCGGCCACCGCCCTGGCCGCGCCCCAGCGCCCCCGGCCGCCCCCAGCTCGCCCTGGCCGCGCCCCAGCGCCCCGGCCGCCCCCAGCCCACCCCGGCCGCCCCCAGCCGGCCGCTGGCCGCGCCTGGCCGCGCCTGGCCGCGCGCCCGGCCGCGCCTGGCCCCGCCCGCCTGGCCGCGTGCCCGCCTGGCCGCGCGCCCGCTTGGCCGCCTGGCCGCTTGGCCGCCTGGCCGGCTCGGCCGCCCTGGCCAGCCCGGCTGCCCCCCCTGCGCGCCGCCGGTTCAACCGCCCCCACCCGGGCCGGTTCAACCGCCCCGGCTCAGCCGCCCCCCCCCCCGCGCTCGGCCGCCCCTGCTCGGCCGCCCTGCCCCCGGCCGGTTCAACCGCCCCTAGGGCCGGTTCAACCGCCCCCCCCTGTTTTTTTTTATTATTTTATTTTATTTTATTTTATTTTACTTTCTGTGATCATAGTTATTTTATTTCAGGTAGGCTAATCATTGTTCATGCTATTGAAATAGGAAGCTTAATTTAAAATTCCGTTATGCTAGTTGATTCACGTAATTAATTGTTTATCTCATTCAATGTTGATCAACTAAAAATGACTAGGTTTCCATTAGTGTATATGGCAGAATTCTTTTGTTAAGAACCAATTGTAACTGATCATTAGTGCATAAGCTTTAACCCCCCCTGCGAGACCCTTTCCCCGTTTCTTTCTAACCTTAATGAATGCAATATCGAATGTCATACTTGATGCATATTCGCTTTATTTGTTCCCTTGTATGGTGTACTGTTCTTTTGTATTAAATATGTGGATGTATGTATGTTTGCGCTTGCATAGAAAACGATCCGGTCGAAGAGCCCGAGGAATTCGCAGGGGAAGCCCCTGAGCAGCAGTCGGTTGGTGGAGGCAAGTGTCCTTTGACCTATTCCTGTCCTATATATTCTTTAATTCACCTCCCGCATTACACATTTATACCTAAGGATTGACTAGCTTTTGTTATCCATGTCCTTGTTTACCTATTTGGGTCGGATTATTACTGCTTAGTCTGATGCTATTGCTCAACTCTAATCAATGAACATGATGTGATTATCTATGATACGCTGTTTTTCCCCTTCTTATTTATGATCATACTTGTGGCATTTAAGGGGACTCGAGCGGTTTCTCGAGTGCCTCTCCGTAAGGACCTGTTCAATGGATGACCGCCCGGGAAAACAGTGCAACCATGAGGGTGGAATGGGACGCCCTTAGCTGAATAATTAGAGGAACCGGGGTGTAGTTCGCTTAGCCGTTGTGCCGTCAATGGGGCTCGGTGTATGCGGCTCGCTCTGCCAAGGTTGATTTGTCCCTTGGGGAGGAGTGCGGTACATTTAGGAAACCTAACGGGTGGCTACAGCCCCGGGGAATCTTTGTAAAGGCTACGTAGTGAGACCCTGCCTATTCACCTTGGTAGTGTTTAAGGGTTTGATCAGCCCGAGGCAAGAGGGAATCACGGCTTGTGGGTAAAGTGCGCAACCTCTGCAGAGTGTTATGAAACTGATATATCAGCCGTGCTCGCGGTTATGAGCGGCCAAGGGAGCTCCAGAGATTAGTGATACTTGATCAGAGACATTTTGGTACAGGTGGCAATGAGATTGATGATTCTGATTATGATTATGGTGCTGGTCAGTGGTATTCTTTCTGTTTGGAAAGGATACATTGGGCTAATAACTTGGGTTAATGTTAAAACCTGGCTTTCTACTAGTAAGTAATGACCTGACCAACTAAAAGCAACTGCTTGACTTATCCCCACATAAAGCTAGTCCACTACAGCCAAACAGGATGCTTGTTGAGTATGTTGATGTGTACTCACCCTTGCTCTACACACCAAACCCCCCCCCCCCCCAGGTTGTCAGCATTGCAACCACTGCTCAGGAGAAGATGAAGCTGTGGAAGGAGACTTCCAGGAGTTCCAAGACTACGACGAGTTCTAGGCGTGGGTTAGCGGCAACCCCCAGTCGGCTGCCTGTGAAGGCCGTGTTATCTATGTTTCTTTTCCGCACTTTGATTTATTGTAAGAACTATATGGACGTCTCAGACGTATGATGTAATCGACTATTATTTCCCTTTTAATACTATTTGAGCACCGTGTGATGATGTCCATGTTATGTAACTGCTGTGTACGTGAATAACTGATCCTGGCACGTACATGGTTCGCATTCGGTTTACCTTCTAAAAACCGGGTGTGACATCATACCCCTTCACAGAACCTATTTCACAAAAGAACCCCTCTGTTTTTTGGGAATAAACCCGCTATCCAGTTTGACTGTTCTCTGAGTCTTAGGATCTTTACGCAGAGGCCCCTGTCTTCTCCAATAATTGAGGCGCAGTCCAGGGAAATGGAAAATCAGAGAAATTGATTTATAAACTGAATTTCTTATATAAAAACAATTCCAGAATCTTGTTAAATCCATAGAAAATTCATATGAAGTCCAAATTAATCCATTCCAATTTCTATAATTTTGTAATATTATTATTATCACCTAGTGTCTCTGTTTTGACATGAAAGTCACATTAAAGTTTATATCCTATTTAATCTTGTACAAAACACATAGAATCTATTGAAATTCATAACTTAAAATCTATAACTCTAAATTGACCTGTTCCGGTTGCGTTAGCTTCATATGAATATTTACTATGCAATAACAACATTTATTGTACCATGTCTCATTCTTTTATAATTAAATCTTTGTTTAACTTATGTTAGTTAGTCTTGTTAATCTTCTTATCATTATAATCTGCTAAAATATGATCTGTGGTCAATTTATAATTAATTACTACTTCAGGTTATCTTTTCTCTGGAATTATAAAATAAACATAGAACCTAGTTTTAATCATTTAATCACATCATAACTTGATGACCGTGACTCCAATTTTAGTGGTTCTCGATCCCATGATCTCGTAGCAACGTGTAGATTATTATTATACAGTATGTTCTTATGTTTGGTGTGATGTTAATTTTGTCTATACCATGTTTGTTTGTATTGCTACGACTAGCAGTGAGGTCACGAGGATCTGAAGAATCATCCTGGTACTTGGAATCTCAAGTGCCAGGCAAGTTGTGCCCTTGACCACTTTTATTACCCAATAATATTCTTTAATAGCACTTTTTCATGCATAGGTTTAATTTTGATGGGACCCAATAGGTCACCCTAGTCTGTTTACCCTTTTTACCTTGTTTACCCCTGAATCACTTGGGTAGTTTTACTATTGCTTTATATGGTTGTGGGTTAATATTTCATTATATACATGTTCCAATTATTCTGTTATTTTATTTATGTTCATGTCAAGATCATTATATTATGTTAATTGGAACATGGAGCTTAACTTGAGAAACACGTGCCACCATAAGGGTGGAATGGGACGCCCTTGGCTGACTAATTAGGAAAGCTAGTGGAAGACTACCTTACCCAAAAGGTGCGAGAGTAGTAGGGGAGTTGCATGCAGGGAGGTTCTCAGGTTGATTTTGCTGTAGTGGCCATCAGACGAGAGATTCTTGCAAGTGCTCTTCCCGTAACTGTATCGGGTTTTCGGAAGCTAGTGGAACTTTGTAAAGGCCTCATAGTGTTACCCTGTCTCACTTCCTTGGTAGAGGTGTATGGGATTCATGACCTCTTGGCAGATGGGTAACATGACTTGTGGGTACAGGGTACAACCTCTACAGAGTGTAAAACTGTTATACTAGCCGAGCTCACGGTCAAGAGCAGCTCAGGACTCTCGCATGATTAAACTATGAAACTAATTTCAATTTATCATATGCATTGCATAGGATTATTTATTAATTTTGTTCTATTATTTCTTATGGTTTGGTATTTACTTACATTTAGTAATTGCTATTAAAATTTGATCAACTTATTAAAAGCAATGCTCAGCTTTAACCCCTATTGTTGATCAGCCTTACACACCACATGAACTCCCACCTTTGGTGAGTTCATGCACATTATTCCCCACAACTTGTTGAGCGATGAACATGTGTGAGCTCACCCTTGCTGTCTCACACCCCCCACAGGAGAAGAACATGTGGTTCAAGAGGAGCCGCATAATAAGGAGTTCGATTTGATCTAGGTGGCGTCTTCCAGTTGACTTTATGGCGCTAAGGATGGACTTTAGTTTGTTTTATATTTATCTTTTATTTTGTAAGACTTCCGCTATGTAATAAGTACTTTGATTATATTGTGACATTTATCTCTATACACCCTGTTATTATATGTGTTGTCTTCTTTGGCGCATATAGGAGATGCACCCGGCTTTGTCCCTTAAATCTAGGTGTGACAGGTGCTTTCATAAAACAAAAATGAGTGTGATTTTTGTAACTAAGCTACATACTAAAATAAGGTTACTGAATGATAGACAATATTATCATGAGCCTAATGCAATTGGAATGGATCAATGGAGTTAAAATGAACTAATTATGAATTAAACAAGATTCTACATTTATTTCTATATTAGAAATCATTTTCTAAATTGATTTATTTACTTTAGTCACTCTCTGGCTGCGAGCATGAATATTAAAGACTTCAGGGTCGGTTTTGTGAAACCATAGGGACCACCCCGCGACTAATTTTAATAGGAGAGGGACGATAGGTTTATTTAACACAAACCGAGGGTCTCTTACATAAAAAGTCTCGTCGAAGGGGTATCCAGCCATGTGAGCAGTCCGATCCGAAATGAACGGCCATGATTACATCACATTAACACCGAACCGATATACACCCTCGACCGCCAGATCACGATCCTACAGTCCAGATTTTAAATACCCGAGATCCAGCCTGAACCATCCGATCAACATCCAACCGCCTAGATCTGAACAACCGAAAAGGTATTCCCTGCTCTAATCTCCACCATTTATAACCCGATCTACGGACACGGTTTTCTCCCCCAGATCCGAGCGCATGGCAAAGAACCCACACCTAATATGAGCCGTAGATCATCACGCCAACGGCCCAAAGCTGTCTTCCTCCCCTATGGCCGCCCCTGAGCAGCCACGCACGACAGATCTCGCCGGCGCGTGAGGACCCGAGCCACGCCGGTGTTCAAAACTTCTTGCGGTTGGCGCTATACGCGTAATGAACGACTACGAACACAATGGGAGGGTTATTACCGCGGATTGTAGAGGAAGTGCCACTAGCCATATGAGCAGCAAAGCCGCGGCGACGATCTTCCTCCGGCGAAGAATTTCTGGGCCCAAGGTCGCTTGTTCTGCCCGGCGAGGTCGCTGCAATCTTCCTTGCGAACTAGTGGAGCTCCTCGGCTTGACCCTAAGGCCAGGGCAACGATGAGGACACGAGGGCAAGGGTGCAACCTACTTGGTCGTGTCTTTCCTGGTGGCTATCACGTCTTCGCGAGGGTCATGGGATGGCAGACGGGGGTCATAGGGGGGCGGCCCAGCTTTTATAGCGCGACAGCCGATCTGGTTCCAAAATTAGCATAGATTTGGGGGAAAGAATCGGTCGGAGGAGCGCTAGATGCGCGCGTCGTCTGTTGCGAACGGTCAGCAGAGAAGGAGGAGTTGACCGGAGTGGCCCACCGGTCAGTGGTGTGAGCGGCGCGTGAAGGTGTGAGGCTGGCGCGAGTGACCCACACGGCAATGAAACAGGCTGTGGGAAGGACTCTGGTGCGCGCGTGTGGGAGGCACTGACAGCGAGGACCCGTGTGTCAGTGGCCGCGCCCGGAGGCGAGATGGGCTGGCGCGCGCTGAGAGGAGTACGTGGGCCGAGAAGGCTGTTTCGGCCCAGACGCAGGTATGAGTGTTACTTTTCCTTTCTTTTTTATTTCCTATTTTCTTTCTATTTGCTTTTTCAGTTTTCCAATTCACATAAAAATACAACTTCGAATTTATGTTCAAATGCTACCATCCAAACTATTGGTATGAAATGCAAAGTACACTTTTCTATATTTTTATATTAATTATTTTATTCCTTTGTTTAGTTAAAGGCTCAAAATGTGCCATGCATACTTTCATTTTATTTTAGGAGAATTATTAATTTTGAGTATGTGATCAAATTCTAAAATGAATATCTTTTATTTCACTTATTTTAGGGGAAAATAATGTATTCTCTTTTACCGAGAGTCACATAATTCAATATGGAGGCCCCATCCACCATGTATATACACTATATATAATTATAAACATAAATTATTGAACATTCATTGGAAAAAAATTTCTATCCCATGCTTTAAGTTTATAAGATGACAAATATAAATTAGAGTCATAACACTTACTTGTCATATGTCACATGATATCATGCTAAAAATTTCTTCTAACATTTTGTGATACAAAATCGTCGATTATACTATTAAGATCAATCTCATCCAACAGCTTCTTCTCAATGCATAGAATTGCCAAACCATTTAATCTATCTTGAGTCATTGTTGGTCTCAAATAGTTCTTCAATAATTTCAATATCATTCAATATCTTCTTCTCAATGCACAGAATTGTCAAACCATTTAATCTATCTTGAGTCATTGTTGATCTCAATAGCTTCTTCTCAAATAGTTTGGTGCAAGACTCTTCTAGTTCAGTATCATTCAATGACTTCAGGATAGTTGATTTCAATAAAAAACCAAATATATTTTTGAACAGCATGAGTTCTTCAAATCTAGTTTTCAAAGAAGTGATTGCCATATTGTCGGGGACCATAATTAGGGGTACCCTCAAGACGCCTAATTCTCAGCTGGTAACCCCCATCAGCATAAAGCTGCAAAGGCCTGATGGGTTTGATTAAGTCAGGGATCAGTCCGTACGAGTGACTTGACCACGCCACGCCCGAGCCTAGCCTCGGGCGAGGGCAGCCGACCCTAAGATGACTCCGTCTCGCCTGAGGCCTCCTCTTTCACGGCAGACGCATCTCCGGCTCGCCCTAGGCCCCGCCTTCGATAAGAAGAAACCCTGACTAAATCACCGCGCCAACCGACCGAGTCACCGGGGCGTTTAACGCAAAAGGTAAGACCAACGGGCGACCAGACTTCGCTAGAGGTGCCATAGGAGACTCCGCCCGACCCAGGGCTCGGACTCGGGCTAAGGCCCCGGAAGATGGCGAACTCCGCTCCGCCCGACCCAGGGCTCGGACTCGGGCTAAGGCCCCGGAAGACGGCGAACTCCGCTCCGCCCGACCCAGGGCTCGGACTCGGGCTAAGGCCCCGGAAGACGGCGAACCCCGCTCCGCCCGACCCAGGGCTCGGACTCGGGCTAAGGCCCCGGAAGACGGCGAACTCCGCTCCGCCCGACCCAGGGCTCGGACTCGGGCTAAGGCCCCGGAAGACGGCGACCTCCGCCTCGCCCGACCCAGGGCTCGGACTCCGCCTCGGCCTCTGCCGAATGATCTCCGCCTCGCCCGACCCAGGGCTCGGACTCTGCCTCTGTCTTGCAGGACGGACTCAACCTCGGCTTCGGAGGAGCCTCCACGACGCCCGACCTAGGACACGAGACCGCCACGTCAACAGGAAGCGTCATCATCACCCTGCCCTGAGCCGACTTGGGTCGCAGAGAACAAGACCGGCGTCCCATCTGGCCAGCTACGCCAGATAGGCAATGATGGCGCCCCGCTAGATCATGACGACGGCGGCTCTCAGCTCCCTTACGAAAGCAGGAGAACGTCAGCAAGGGCCCAGCCACTTCGACAGCTGTCCCCCCCGTCCGGCTCCGTTACTCCTCCAACGGCCACGACGCCACACCAACAGGGTGCCAAGATCTCTCCGGCTGCCACCTTGGCATGTACATAGGGCGCTAGCTCCCCCTCGCTAGACACGTAGCACCTTGCTACACCCCCATCTTGTACACCTGGATCCTCTCCTTACGACTATAAAAGGAAGGACCAGGGCCTTCTTAGAGGAGGTTGGCCTCGCGGGGACGAAGGGCAGGGGCAGGCGCTCTCTCGGGGCCGCTCTCTCCCCTCACCTCGCGCGGACGCTTGTAACCCCCTACTGCAAGCGCACCCGACCTGGGCGCGGGACGAACACGAAGGCCGCGGGAATTTCTCCGACTCCCTCACGACCCGGCTCCGGCCACCGACCTCTCTCTGTTCCCCCCTTCGCGCTCGCTCCACGCGCTCGACCCATCTGGGCTGGGGCACGCGACACTCTCACTCGTCGGCTCGGGGACCCCCCGGTCTCGGAACGCCGACAGTTGGCGCGCCAGGTAGGGGCCCGCTGCGTGTTGACGTTCGATTTCCCGTCAAGCTCCAGATGGGCAGTCTCCAACAACCTCTTCAACCCGGGACGGTGCTCCGTTTCGGGAACCTCGAGTTCATGTCTCTCGACAGCGACTACGACATGATACTCCTTCCACCGCCGCGCGACAGCGACATCGGTGGCGGACAGCCCGCCCGCCGGCGGCGGAATCGACGACGTCTTTCCCGCGTGGGGGAAGGACAACTTTCGAGCTCGCCCCATCCTCTCCCTCGCCATCGGAGGAGGAGGAGGCGGGGCAACCGGGGCCGAGCGGGAGGCCGCGCTCCGACGGCTGTCGAGCAAATCGACATCCCCGGCGCCCCAGCGGAGGACACGCCAAGCGTTGCCCTCGCGTTCGAGGCGAACGCGAGCGCCATCCCCCCGCAACACGTCGACCCCGAGCAAGTGGACGACGCCAGCACGCTCACGGAGGGCCTGCAGGACGTCGCCCTCGTACCCAAGACGACGGCGCGGTCAGCCCCCGACGTGACTCCATCGCTCCTCGTCGACAAAAAGGTACCGACTGCTCCCCATCTTTCGTCATTTCGACTCGGCCTCAGCCCGCCTGGCGACCTCGCTTTGGCGGGCGCTCACATTGAGGCGAGTGCAACCTCTCTGGGGTTTCGTGTGCGGTCGCCTTGGGACCGATTGACGGGTGTCTCGACCTACGGACCTTCTGGGTCCGAGGAAGATGACGACCCCAGCATCTGCTGGGATTTCTCCGGATCTGGCAACCCTAGTGCCATGCGGGACTTCATGACCGCATGTGACTACTGCCTCTCCGACTGTTCCGACGGCAGCCGCAGCCTTGGCGACAAGGACTGCGGCCCGAGTCGCGAATGTTTCCACATCGAGCTAGGGGATCCCTCCGGAGGCGGCTGTCTCGGCATGCCGGAGGATGGTGATCCCCCTAGGCCAGCGCCTCGCGCCGACATCCCACGGGAGCTAGCTGTGGTCCCCGTTCCGGCGGGGGGTCACGACCCACAGCTCGAGCAAGTCCGCGGGGCGCAGGCCGGGCTCGATGAGGGAGCAGGAGCGCTCGAGGCAATCCGCCAGAACATCGGGCAGGTATGGGCGAGCCAACCCCCGGCCGGAGGAATACGTCACCTGCCCCAAGGTCTCCAGCACCACATCGCCAACGATGCCAGGGACAGACCGCCACCCGCGTCCGGCGGAACCGGTCAGGACCTGGCCGCTGCAGCGATGCTCCTCCACGCGATGCCGGAGTCATCAACCACCGAGGGTCGGCGAATCCAGGGAGAACTCAAGCATCTCCTGGAAGGCGCTGCGGCCCGGCGGGTCGAGAGCTCTGCCTCCCGCAGGCAGGGATACCCCTCGGAACCTCGTGCCGCGACTTCCCGACTCACGCGGGAAGCCTCGGTCTTCACCGGGCGCACGCGCAACACCGTGCCTGCGGCCCCGGGCCAATTCGGCGACGAGCACCCTCATCGCGACCGTCGGGCACGCCTCGACGAAAGGGTGCGCCGAGGCTACCACCCCAGGCGTGGGGGACGTTACGACAGCGGGGACGGACGATGACAACCTCATCATCCGAAACCTCCCCCTGTTTCTCTCCGACACCGCTCGTGCCTGGTTGGAGCACCTGCTCCCGGGGCAGATTTCCAACTGGGAGGATCTGGTCCAGGCTTTCGCCGGGAACTTCCAGGGAACGTACGTGCGCCCCGGGAATTCCTGGGACCTCCGAAGCTGTCGGCAACTGCCGGGAGAGTCCCTTCGGGACTACATCCGGCGGTTCTCGAAGCAGCGCACCGAGCTGCCTAACATCACCGACTCCGATGTCATCAGCGCGTTCCTCGCCGGCACCACCTGCCGCGACCTGGTGAGCAAGCTGGGTCGCAAGACCCCCACCAGGGCGAGCGAGCTGATGGACATCGCCACCAAGTTCGCCTTCGGCCAGGAGGCGGTAGAGGCCATCTTCCGAAAGGACAAGCAGCCCCAGGGCCGCCCGTCGGAAGATGCTCCCGAGGCGTCTACTCCGCGCGGCGCCAAGAAGAAAGGCAGAAGGAAGTCGCAAGCGAAACGCGACGTTCCCGATGCAGACCTTGTCGCCGCCGCCGAGCGCAAGAACCCTCGGAAGCCCCCCGGAGGTGCTAACCTCTTCGACAAGGCACTCAAGGAGACGTGCCCCTACCATCAGGGGCCCGTCAAGCATACCCTCGAAGAGTGCGTCATGCTTCGGCGTCACTTTCATCGGGCCGGGCCACCCGCAGAGGGTGGCAGGGCTCACGACGACGACAAAAGGGAGGATCGCCAAGCAGGAGAGTTCCCAGAGGTCCGCGATTGCTTCATGATCTACGGAGGGCATGCGGCAAACGCCTCGGCTCGGCATCGTAAGCAAGAGCGTCGGGAGGTCTGCTCGGTGAAGGTGGCGGCGCCAGTCTACCTAGACTGGTCCGACAAGCCCATCACCTTCGACCGGGACGACCACCCCGACCACGTGCCGAGCCCGGGGAAGTACCCGCTCGTCGTCGATCCCGTCATCGGCGACGTCAGGCTCACCAAGGTCCTGATGGATGGAGGCAGCTGCCTCAACATCATCTACGCCGAGACCCTCAGGCTCCTGCGCGTCGACCTGTCATCCGTCCGAGCAGGCGCTGCGCCCTTCCACGGGATCATTCCCGGGAAGCGCGTCCAGCCCCTCGGACAGCTCGACCTCCCTGTCTGCTTCGGAACACCCTCCAACTTCCGAAGAGAGACTTTGACGTTCGAGGTGGTCGGGTTCCGAGGAACCTACCACGCAGTGTTGGGGAGGCCATGCTACGCGAAGTTCATGGCCATCCCCAACTACACCTACCTGAAGCTCAAGATGCCGGGCCCCAACGGGGTCATCACCGTCGGCCCCACGTACAAACACGCCTTCGAATGCGATGTGGAGTGCGTGGAGTACGCCGAGGCCCTCGCCGAGTCCGAGGCCCTCATTGCCGACCTGGAAAGCCTCTCCCGAGAGGTGCCGGACGTGAAGCGGCATGCCGGCAACTTCGAGCCAGCGGAGACGGTTAAGGCCGTCCCTCTCGACCCCAGTGGCGACACCTCCAAGCAGATCCGGATCGGTTCCGGGCTCGACCCCAAATAGGAAGCAGTGCTCGTCGACTTTCTCCGCGCAAACGCCGACGTTTTTGCGTGGAGTCCCTCGGACATGCCCGGCATACCGAGGGAAGTCGCCGAGCACTCGCTGGATATTCGGGCCGGGGCCCGACCAGTCAGACAACCTCTGCGCCGATTCGACGAGGAAAGGCGCAGGGTGATAGGCGAGGAGGTCCACAAGCTGATGGCAGCAGGGTTTATTAAAGAGGTATTCCATCCCGAATGGCTTGCCAATCCTGTACTTGTGAGGAAAAAAGGGGGGAAGTGGCGGATGTGTGTAGACTACACTGGTCTCAACAAAGCATGTCCGAAGGTCCCCTACCCTCTACCTCGCATCGATCAAATCGTGGACTCCACTGCAGGGTGCGAAACCCTGTCTTTCCTCGATGCTTACTCAGGGTATCATCAAATCAAGATGAAAGAGTCCGACCAGCTCGCGACTTCTTTCATCACGCCCTTCGGCATGTACTGTTATGTCACAATGCCGTTCGGTTTGAGGAACGCGGGTGCAACGTACCAGCGGTGCATGAACCATGTGTTCGGCGAACACATTGGTCGCACGGTCGAGGCCTACGTCGATGACATCGTAGTCAAGACGAGGAAAGCCTCCGACCTTCTCTCCGACCTCGAACTGACATTCCGGTGTCTCAAGGCGAAGGGCGTCAAGCTCAATCCCGAGAAGTGCGTCTTCGGGGTGCCCCGAGGCATGCTCTTGGGGTTCATCGTCTCTGAGCGGGGCATCGAAGCCAACCCGGAGAAGATCGCAGCGATCACAAACATGGGGCCCATCAAGGACTTAAAAGGCGTACAGAGGGTCATGGGATGCCTCGCGGCCTTGAGCCGTTTCATCTCGCGCCTCGGCGAAAGAGGCCTGCCCCTGTACCGCCTCTTAAGGAAGGCCGAGTGCTTCACTTGGACTCCCGAGGCCGAGGAAGCCCTCGGGAACCTGAAGGCGCTCCTCACCCAGGCGCCCATCTTGGTACCCCCAGCTGATGGAGAAACCCTCCTGGTCTACGTCGCCGCAACCACTCAGGTGGTCAGCGCCGCGATCGTAGTCGAAAGGCAGGAAGAGGGGCATGCTTTGCCCGTTCAGAGGCCAGTCTACTTCGTCAGCGAAGTGCTGTCCGAGACCAAGATCCGCTACCCACAAGTCCAGAAGCTGCTATATGCAGTGATCCTGACGAGGCGAAAGCTGCGACATTACTTCGAGTCCCATCCGGTGACTGTGGTGTCATCCTTCCCCCTGGGGGAGATCATCCAGTCCCGAGAAGCCTCGGGGCGGATCGCGAAATGGGCGGTGGAAATCATGGGCGAGGCAATCTCGTTCGCCCCTCGGAAGGCCATCAAGTCCCAGGTACTGGCGGATTTCGTAGCCGAATGGGTCGATACCCAGTTGCCAACGGCTCCGATCCAACCAGAGCTCTGGACCATGTTTTTCGACGGGTCGCTGATGAAGACGGGAGCTGGCGCGGGCCTGCTTTTCGTCTCGCCCCTCGGAAAACACCTGCGCTACGTGCTCCGCCTCCATTTCCCGGCGTCCAACAATGTGGCTGAGTACGAGGCTCTGATCAACGGATTGCGAATCGCCATCGAACTAGGGGTTCGACGCCTCGATGCGCGCGGCGACTCGCAGCTCGTCATCGACCAAGTCATGAAGAACTCCCACTGCCGCGACCCGAAGATGGAGGCCTACTGTGAAGAGGTTCGACGCCTGGAAGACAAGTTCTACGGGCTCGAGCTTAACCACATCGCCCGGCGCTACAACGAGACTGCGGACGAGCTGGCGAAGATAGCCTCGGGGCGAACGACGGTTCCCCCGGACGTCTTCTCCCGGGATCTGCACCAACCCTCCGTCAAGATAGGCGACGCGCCCGAGCCCGAGGCACCCTCGGCCTCGTCCGAGGTAACCTCGGCCCAGCCCGAGCCATCCTCGGCTCAACCCGAGGAACCCTCGGAGCCCGAGGGCAAAGCGCTGCGCATCGAGGAGGAGCAGAACGGGGTCGTGCCAGGTCAAGATTGGAAAACCCCGTACCTACAATATCTCCGCCAAGGGGAACTGCCCCTCGACCGAGCCGAGGCTCGGCGGGTAGCGCGACGCGCAAAATCGTTCGTCTTGCTGGGCGATGAGAAGGAGCTCTACCACCGCAGCCCCTCGGGCATCCTCCAGCGATGCATCTCCATCGCCGAGGGTCAGGACCTCCTGCAGGAAATACACTCGGGGGCTTGCGGTCATCATGCAGCACCTCGAACCCTCGTTGGGAACGCTTTCCGCCAAGGCTTGTACTGGCCAACGGCGGTGGCTGACGCCACTAGAATTGTCCGCGCCTACGAAGGGTGCCAATTCTATGCGAAGCAGACCCACCTGCCCGCTCAGGCTCTGCAGACGATACCCATCACATGGCCCTTCGCTGTGTGGGGTCTGGACCTCGTCGGCCCTCTGCAGAAGGCGCCCGGGGGCTACACGCACCTGCTGGTCGCCATCGACAAATTCTCCAAGTGGATCGAGGTCCGACCCCTAAACAGCATCAGGTCCGAGCAGGCAGTGGCGTTCTTCACCAACATCATCCATCGCTTCGGGGTCCCGAACTCCATCATCACCGACAATGGCACCCAGTTCACCGGCAAAAAATTCTTGGATTTTTGCGAGGATCACAACATCCGGGTGGACTGGGCCGCCGTAGCTCACCCCATGTCGAATGGGCAAGTGGAACGTGCCAATGGCATGATTCTACAAGGGCTCAAGCCTCGGATTTACAACGACCTCAACAAGTTCGGCAAGCGGTGGATGAAGGAACTCCCCTCGGTGGTCTGGAGCCTGAGGACGACGCCAAGCCGAGCCACAGGTTTCACGCCGTTCTTCCTGGTCTACGGGGCCGAGGCCATCCTGCCCACGGACCTGGAATACGGCTCCCCGAGGACGAGGGCCTACAACGAAGAAAGCAACCAAGCCAGCCGAGAAGACTCGCTGGACCAGCTGGACGAGGCTCGGGACAGGGCCTTACTACACTCGGCGCGGTATCAGCAGTCCCTGCGACGCTACCACGCCCGAGGGGTCCGACCCCGAGATCTCCAGGTGGGCGATCTGGTGCTTCGGCTGCGGCAAGACGCCCGAGGGAGGCACAAGCTCACGCCCCCCTGGGAGGGGCCATTCATCATCGCCAAAGTTCTGAAGCCCGGAACGTACAAGCTGGCCAACAGTCAAGGCGAGGTCTACGGCAACGCTTGGAACATCCAACAGCTACGTCGCTTCTACCCTTAAGATGTTTCCAAGTTGTTCATATACCCCGCACCCACGCAAAGTTTAGTCAACAAGGAAGGGTCGGCCTCGCCTCGGCAGAGCCCGACCCTCCCTCGGGGGCTAAAAGGGGGGAAACCCCCTCTGCGTCAAAATTTTCCTCGAACAAAAAATCTCTTTCACCAGAACATCTTTCGTGCTTTTTGACTACTTCGGAAAGTGGGTCCTGGAAACGACGGGGTACACGTAAGCAGTCAAGGCTGACCGAGCCGAGGGACTCCTACGCCTCCGGGATACGGATACCTCACTCATCACCTTCTGCGATAAGTAACTCGCGCTCGGATAAAGTGACTCCGCGGATCGAACGAGTCTTTACGTACGGAAGCTCTTCTGTTGAAGCGGTTCTTCGAGCCTTCTCGACCGAGTCGGTAACAGGGCCTCATGGATGGGTAAAAGTACGCGTAAGCGGCGAGGCCGACCGAGCCGAGGGACTCCCACGCCTCCGGGATACGGATACCTCACTCATCACCTCCCGCGAGAAGCAACTCTTGCTCGCACTAACATCCCTGCTACCGACAAAAAGTCCAGATACTCGAAACAAGAGGAAAAGTGACACAGCTTTATAACGTAACAAGGGTATGTGTTCTGGCCTCAACGGCCGCACAAGGCCCACGCTACAAGACGATTTGACCCTGCAGGCGCGGATCTTGACGCTGGAAGAGGGCGACGACACCCTCGGCATCAACAGCACCTTCGGCAAGGCCCGACCTAGCCTCGGGCGGCGACGCGGTCCGAGGGCCTCCGCTCCGAAGGACGACGTCATCACCGCGCTCGAGCAATCTCTGCCAGAGACTTCCCCGAGAACCCGGCCCGAGCGGATGGCTCGGCCGGCCACCTTCGGGGCCTCGGCCGACCACCTTCCGAGGGCGCCCGCTCGGTCCGAAGCCTCGGCTAATCGGCTCCGACGTCGATCCTGCCAACAGACAACCCGGCTAGGCTCCGGCCAACCAGGTTCCATTTCCGAGCCGACAACGCCTCTGCTCATGCTGATATCGCTACCCCTGGCCCCGGCTCGTCGAAGAGCGGCCGAGGGGTCTCTTTAACTAAGCTAGAGGAGCCTCGGACAACAGGTCCGACCGAGCCGAGGGATTCCTACGCCTCCGGGATACGGATACCTCACTCGTCACCTTGACACGGGGCGACTCATGCTTGGTGAAGCGGTTCAGACAATCGACAGGCGAGTCTTAGTGCTCAGAAATGAGGAAAAAACACGGCTCTGTGCCGGAGCTACATACATGTTCAGGCCCCGAAAGCCGAAATGAACAAAAAACCCGGCACTCGAAACGGAACTCTGGTTCCGTCCCCGCGGGTACGGACAACCTCCCCGCCTGGGAAGCCCGTGGAGCAACAAGCTCTGGGCGAATCACCAGCAAACGCGGGACGCCCCTAACCACCCCGGCAGATCCTCGCAGCCGTCCTCGCCGCGAATGCGAGGGGAGAGACGGAATGTTGCATCCTAGCTGGGCAGCAACAGTTCTCCTTCCCCGGCATGACTGGAGGATGTCTCCGCCGTGGGGCCAAAAGGCGATTGCCACCACCAGAAGCTGGAAAATGAGGTGGCCCGCCGACCCGCGTAGGAGGTGGGGCCCCGGCTCGCCTCGCTCCCCGCCCCGGCGAGGATGATGAACACCCTCAACACTGAGGGCGGGGCCGAGACCGCAGCCCGGTTTGCCCCTCCCCATTCGGGAGCTGGAGGCCACCATCTTGGGTGGCCACCGGCGGAGGGAAGCCGCTGGGCTGTGTGATGAAAATCCTTGAAGCCGAACGATGGCTGAAAGGTACCAACTCCCGCGGAGTTGTGTTCCTCCGGCGATGGAGCGAAAAGACGGCGGTTCCCCCCCATCCGGGGGCTCGGAAGATGGAGAGACACAATGCATAGGGGAGGAAGGAAACATGGTCACCTTACGAAGGGGGTCGCCCTCCTTTTAAAGGCAGCTCCCCCTGCTTGCGCCCTCAACCGTCACGGGCTGAGTCTTCTCCAACACGCCTCCAAAGTCCTCCCCTGCGACACGGGGGCTGGGGCCCGCCTGTCATGCGGACCGGCTCCAAGCAGAGAAAGCCGAACCGCCGCGCACGACGCACGCAACCACCCAGCGGTTACAAGTAACCCTCCACTTTTGCCTAGACCAGCGGGCAAAGGAGGCAAGCGGCCATGCAGGCGGCATGCAACCGCGCCAAGTGGACGCGCCTCTCCGACTCCTGACAGGCCAGCGCGACGGCTCAAGCCCACGCGTCGTGCAACTGGCGCGCCGGGCGCTGCATGCGAACCGCTGTGCCTCTCGCTCCCCCACCGCACCTCCTCGATTGCGGAACCAATACCGTGACTCGAGGCCGCCCAGCCTGCGATCCAGTGGCGCCAGCCTGGCGCAGCGGTCAAGCGCGGTCAAAAATGGGCCGACAGTAATGACGGTGGCAGGCGCGCGAGAGCAGAGGTCACGCCATCGGCCAGGCTCACGTCCCATCCGGAGGCAGCAAGAGAACTCCCTCTCACGGCGTGAAGACGACGCACCCGTGACCCGTACCTCGAACGGCTCGCGCACGCAACGGCAGCTTCGCCGACCGCTTACCCCGGCGCATTAACTCCGCGGCGAAACAGGTGACGTTTCTGGCAGGGGCAGCTGGCGACGCTTCGCCTTCGCCAAAACGACCACGCCGAAAAAGGTACGCCACGACGTTCAATTTCGAATCCTTTTTCCCTTTTCCTTCTTTCTCTATCTCTTGCAACAGGGAACGAGAAGGGGGATAACCCCAAAGGGATCCTTCCCCGTGAAGGAACTAGGCTCCGAGCCTCCCTACTGATCAGGGGTTCGAAGGCTGGCCCCCCGAAGGGTTCAACAGCCGCCTCAGATCGCGTGGGCCCGACACCCACTACTGGTCAGGGGTTCGAAGGTCGGCCCCCGAAAGGTCCCACGACCGCCTCAGGCTACTCGGGCTCCGTGCCCCCTACTGATCAGGGGTTCGAAGGCTGGCCCGTCGAAGGGTTCACAGTCGCCTCAGACGCCGAGCGAGGGATGACCAGGGGTACGTTCGATACATAACCAAGGCTCGGGCTGCGCTCCCGAGGTACCCTAGGACATTTCCGAGACTAGCGGGAACGACTCTGTAACGGAATCCCATCGGAGGGAGGCAACGAGCCCTCGGACCCCGTCGCTAGGGGACCGGGTCCGGCAGATCACCCGCAGGTACTTTTGGGCGTGCCTCCGGGCCCCTAGCCGACCCCCAACGAACGGGGCACGGACGTCCACTCGGATTACCCGATTGCAGCTCACCGGAGACACCATGTTCGATGCCCATCGAGGGTAACATGGCGCACTCCCCCCTCCTCCTTGCGGAAAGGCGACGTAGGGGCGTATATAAAAAGTCAAGTCTGTCCCTGATCGTCCTCTCGCTCCGTGCGAAGGCTCGGGGGCTGCTCTCGCAAACCCGGCTCCGGCCGAACCGTTGACAGCGTCAACATACCAGCCCGAGAACTTGGGCCCCGACAGTGCACCTGGGTTGCGCCCTGCTCGCATGAGGGAACTGCCAGACCAGCCGAGGCATTACGCAAGGCATTAAGACCTCGAAGGAGTGAAACCACTCCTCCGAGGCCTCGGGGGCTACACCCGGCGGGTGCGCTCGCGCGCACCCACCGGAACAAAGTACCACCGAGAAAGGCTGGTCCCCTTGCAAAAAAGTGCGACGCAAGCCTCCAAGTGAGTGTTAACACTCTCTTCGAGGCTCGGGGGCTACTGTCGGGGACCATAATTAGGGGTACCCTCAAGACGCCTAATTCTCAGCTGGTAACCCCCATCAGCATAAAGCTGCAAAGGCCTGATGGGTTTGATTAAGTCAGGGATCAGTCCGTACGAGTGACTTGACCACGCCACGCCCGAGCCTAGCCTCGGGCGAGGGCAGCCGACCCTAAGATGACTCCGTCTCGCCTGAGGCCTCCTCTTTCACGGCAGACGCATCTCCGGCTCGCCCTAGGCCCCGCCTTCGATAAGAAGAAACCCTGACTAAATCACCGCGCCAACCGACCGAGTCACCGGGGCGTTTAACGCAAAAGGTAAGACCAACGGGCGACCAGACTTCGCCAGAGGTGCCATAGGAGACTCCGCCCGACCCAGGGCTCGGACTCGGGCTAAGGCCCCGGAAGACGGCGAACTCCGCTCCGCCCGACCCAGGGCTCGGACTCGGGCTAAGGCCCCGGAAGACGGCGAACTCCGCTCCGCCCGACCCAGGGCTCGGACTCGGGCTAAGGCCCCGGAAGACGGCGAACCCCGCTCCGCCCGACCCAGGGCTCGGACTCGGGCTAAGGCCCCGGAAGACGGCGAACTCCGCTCCGCCCGACCCAGGGCTCGGACTCGGGCTAAGGCCCCGGAAGACGGCGACCTCCGCCTCGCCCGACCCAGGGCTCGGACTCCGCCTCGGCCTCTGCCGAATGATCTCCGCCTCGCCCGACCCAGGGCTCGGACTCTGCCTCTGTCTTGCAGGACGGACTCAACCTCGGCTTCGGAGGAGCCTCCACGACGCCCGACCTAGGACACGAGACCGCCACGTCAACAGGAAGCGTCATCATCACCCTGCCCTGAGCCGACTTGGGTCGCAGAGAACAAGACCGGCGTCCCATCTGGCCAGCTACGCCAGATAGGCAATGATGGCGCCCCGCTAGATCATGACGACGGCGGCTCTCAGCTCCCTTACGAAAGCAGGAGAACGTCAGCAAGGGCCCAGCCACTTCGACAGCTGTCCCCCCCGTCCGGCTCCGTTACTCCTCCAACGGCCACGACGCCACACCAACAGGGTGCCAAGATCTCTCCGGCTGCCACCTTGGCATGTACATAGGGCGCTAGCTCCCCCTCGCTAGACACGTAGCACCTTGCTACACCCCCATCTTGTACACCTGGATCCTCTCCTTACGACTATAAAAGGAAGGACCAGGGCCTTCTTAGAGGAGGTTGGCCTCGCGGGGACGAAGGGCAGGGGCAGGCGCTCTCTCGGGGCCGCTCTCTCCCCTCACCTCGCGCGGACGCTTGTAACCCCCTACTGCAAGCGCACCCGACCTGGGCGCGGGACGAACACGAAGGCCACGGGAATTTCTCCGACTCCCTCACGACCCGGCTCCGGCCACCGACCTCTCTCTCTGTTCCCCCCTTCGCGCTCGCTCCACGCGCTCGACCCATCTGGGCTGGGGCACGCGGCACTCTCACTCGTCGGCTCGGGGACCCCCCGGTCTCGGAACGCCGACACATATCAACTACAACAAAAAAATATTTCACTTTAAAAACCCTTTCGGCCTCTTGAATTTTTTCTTGATCATTACTTTTATCTAGATCGCTATTCTGCAGGGTCCGTGGAATAGAGAATTAGAGATGTGGGGCCACTGTTTTTTGAAGGGGTGGGGGCCACTAGCTTTGGGGGCCCGGTGCGGTGGCACCCCCGGCACCCCCAAGAGCCGGCCCTGAGTATACACTAGTTGGCACATACTTCAAACAGACACATTTTTTTACATTTGGTTCCAGGTGTCACTCCCTCTCTTTGGAATTGTGCATTGCATTGCATTGCATCATTTGCATTATGGAGTATGCTTGTGAATTTTCTTTGTGATGTAACTTCTGTCTTAGTTATCATGCTATCGAAAGTTAATGCTTAATTAAGCTATCATTTAAATAACTCTGTTAGGGATATTAGCTTGCTATGGTTTTCTATAAATCGTATAAGTTTGTTCTCCTACCTCAAGGTACATGAACTCCATATGCATGGTTCTTTGGCGGGATGTGAGTAGCAGCATGAGTGTACACTAGTTGGCTCATACTTCAAACAAACACATGTGTTACAACAAGAATATTGGGTTGAGTCTTTTCCTTGTACATTATAACAGACACCTTATGTTTACTGGTTATCGTCTTTAAAGATTTTTTTAGGGCTTATTCGGTTAGCTCTCAATCCATGTGGATTGAGTGAGATTGGGTGGGTTTAAATCCCAAGCAAGTCAAACTTATTCTTAATTTTTTTAATCCCATCTTATCCATGGGTAACGAGATTAACCGAACAAGGCCTTATGTGTATCATCATAGGAAGACTTAATTTAATATCCAAACTATTGATGATCGTTGACGTGGTAATATATACTTTTGTTTTGCTTCTGAGGTACGGTGTCACATCTTTACTACTTATTAAGACAGTAAGGGTAGCCTGCCATTCTGTTATTATGCGATCTCAGCCGTCCATTCTATCCCGTAAACAATCTCAGTCGTCCAATCCCGTCGTCCGATCCGTGACATAGGGCAAACCCTAATCTTCAGCACCCGCGGCCTCCAGCGCCCCCGCCGCTTGCCAGCCGCCATCCCAATCTCCAGCGCCCGCGGTATCTGCGTACTCTTCACCGCGTGGCGGCCTCATCCACGTCGGCGAGCCTCCACCGCCCCCTTACAAAATAGGTCGATGGGCTCCGCTCCACCGGCAAGCCTCCACCGCCCCATCGGTCGCTCCTCACCCGTCGGTGGCCTCCCCTCGGTGGACAACCTCGCCTCACCAGTCGAGCGGTTGTCTGGAGGTGACGCACACAACGGTAACAAATCCAGCCCAGGTCAAGGTGAGCCCCTCAACCCCTGATCCGACATGAAGCGCAGAGCGTCTCATGGGCGTGCTCGCTGCCGTGGAGGTTGAGCCAGCACTCGAGCGGTTGTCTAGAGTTGACGCGCGCGGCGGGAACAGATCCGGTACCGAGGGTGCCCACGCCGATGAGGTGCTGGTTCTTGACCGTGAAGGTGACCACCGTGGCGGGGTAGGTGCAGTGCAAGCGGAACGATTGGTTCTAGGCCAGGTTGGTGTGGCGAAAGTGGAACTCCACCTCGCGGGTGCGCGCCACCCACGCCGCGCCGACGTCGACGTCTATGTAGAGCCGGCTGTGCTGAAGGCAGTGCACGCGCAGGGACTACTGCATCTTCTCCATGGCATGTCTGTCATCAATAGAACATGTGCCGCCATTAGTCACTGACTCATTGTGCATAAGATCTTCACAACACAAGGTTTCCAGTTCACTCTATTTTCTTTCAAAAGTCTGGTCCTTTTCAACATTTCATTAGATTATGTAGTACTAAAAACATTCTAATTTTTTTGTTTCTTTCGTTTTTATAACCGCATCTGCAAAGTAAGCATTACTCCCCATGTATCCAGTGGCCGACCAGATTGGACAGATTGCACGCTGGGATTCATGATCCATCGTATGGTAGGCGTGGGGTGAGATCTGAGCGTGGAATGAATGAACGATTGGTGATTCTGTAGGTGCTCAAGGCAAGTCCGGAGGAAAATGGGGCTCGTGTTTGGGAAGCTCTTCAGCCGGCTCTTCGCCAAGAAGGAGATGCGAATCCTCATGGTCAGTCTCAATGCCACCGATAAAACCACCATCCTCTAGGGGAGATCATCACAACCATCCCCACCATCGGTGAGCCCCAGCCTTGCCTTTTCAACATTGTTTGATCATTTTGGAGTCGATTGTGAAGAATGCTCTGTTAAATGATGGATCTGTACGATGCACCATCTATCCATACCTGATTGGTTGGGGGTCTTCATATTCGGTTTGATGGAACAAAATGCAACTAATATCACCCTAGAGAACACAATTCATTGTCTTTTAATTTTAACGTTGATGTTTCATGGATTCTTTGAGGTCAGGAGGAAGGACACAGGTGGATGGCGTCAACCGTGGGTTCCGACGAACCTACAGGCTTGGCCTGCCATAAAATCAGAGATAAGATCCGCGAGAGGAAGCTGATCCAGGCGATATAGGGTTCAGGTCTGCATCCTTGCTCGTCTATGATCTTGTCAGGTTTTTTTCTGTCAGAGGTTGCGGGTGGCATTTTGGTGCTTGTCTCGTCATATAAATGACTGCAAAGTTTCTATTTCATTTGTGGACCTGAGTAAATTTTCCACTCTCCCCTATATGTTGCTAGCATGACTGCACAAGCACCACAGTACACATCATATAAATGATGGTCAGTATACTTGCTTGGTCTACAGCTGATCTGCATTTATCTGTCTTCAGTATGTGTCTGCAAAGTTTCTTTTTCATGTTTGTTTTCTGCTTACCTCAGAATGGGAAAATACAATGTTTGCATGTCATATTTACTTGATAGGAGACAATGGATATGAAAGGGGCTGTGGCGATAATAACTTGAGTTTGAATTACATCACATGATGATGCCTTGTATGGGTTTTTGAGCTTGCAGTTCACATTGCATACTTCATTCATGTTCATAACAATTACTTTATAGTACGACCTATGGATCTTTAAATGTGAGCTTCACATTTGTCAATGTCAGATGTATTCAAGGTGATCTTCCAGTTTTTTGCACTCCAGTCACACTCTACATGGATTTAATTATGACTTCATTTAGACAGCACTAAACTTTCAAAAGTAGGAATAAATAAAATAAGAAACATTCACGAGGGTGGGGGACATGGTGTCAGCACATGCTGTGTTTGATAGGATGCCGATCAGGGAAGCCATCTCTTGGAATCTCATGATCTCAGGGTATGCAGCAAGAGGCAATGTTGAGTCTTCATGGTCACTTTGATACTCGGAAGGATGTCATTTCCTAGACTGCTATGGTCTCTGCTAATGCAAAGATTGGGGATCTAGATTCAGCTAGAGTGTTGTTTGATTAGATGCCTGATAATAACTTTGTTTTGTGGAATGCAATGATTAGAGGGTACAACCACAACTCGAGGTATAATGAGGCATTGTGCACATTTCAGCAGATGATGCTTGAGGGAAGATTCATGCCTGATGAAGCAACATTATTAGTAAGTGTTGTCTCAGCCTGCACTTAGCTAGGCAGTGTTGAATACTGCAACTGGATCGGTTCTTACATTAGTAAAAGCAACACTCATATAACTGTTGCATTAGGAAATGCACTCGTAGTTTGCAAAATGTGGAGATGTAGGAAGACCGCGGTTAGTTTTTAATGAAATGAAGACAAGATATACCATTACATGGACAACAATGATATCTGGTTTTGCTTATGTGGCAGGAGGTTCCACTATCCCTATTCTCTTGCCTTTTTACCGGTGCCTTGTGCTCCGAGCATGTCAGTAGGTAGAGGTCCAGGATTAGTGGAAAACCTTAATATTTTCTACAAGCATCTGTGTGGAGCTAATTTAGATAGTTAGGTATCATTCTATTTTTGATTCATCGAGTGACCTAAAATCTTACACAAATATATGGTAAAAATGAAACTTGTTTTCACACAATATTTTACTAATGGTGCAGCATGTACATTGCTATGGACAAACTCACGAATATATCACACAACATTGTACATGCTACGGTTCCGATAGTGGATGTCGAAGTCAAATAGATTTTTTTTAAAAAAATGATTATAAAAAATCACCCAATATTTTTTATATCCTAAAATGTGGTTTAATCTTAGATAAATACTAGCAGTTGCCCATGCTTTGCTACGGTTGTTATATCTCTACTGCTTATTAAGTCAGTAAGGGTAGTGTGTCATTTTCTGTTCTGTCATTCTCATTCATTATTCTGCTTTTCTCATTCTCCCTCCTGTACAACCCACGCCTATTTTCATTCTCATTCTCATTCCCCGCACAGCCCACACCAATTCTCATTCCCCCCTCCCCGCAACAGCCTACACCCATTCCCCTTCCCTCGCACATCCCACACCCATTCTCATTCTCCCGCATAGTCCACGCCTAGCTAAAATAAAAAAACACATGGCCACAAGGGGATTTGAACCCACGCCCCTCAAGTCAATGCGAGCAGTAGCTACCAATACACGACATGTGTATTTCTGTCTACATCTACGATAGGAAAAATATCTACTACATCTCTCTTCAAGCCCACCTGCTACAATTGCACAATGTGCAGTAGTAGATAAATATCACTAAGATTTTTGAATTATATTTTTGGATGGAGGGAGTAGTATTTAAATAAGAGCCTTGTATGCAATTTCTTTTGTTTGAATAATGTTTTCAACTTAAATTCCTTTTTTGCATGTGTGGCATTTATTCTCCGTAATATTTTTCCATGAATCTAACTTGTGAGTTATTTTCATAAACCAGTGCCAAGGATGAATCCATGTTTGTTATTTGGAAACTCCGAACAAACACCATTAGCAGGAGGCGCTCGCGTTGGCGTCGCTCATCGACGACGAGAAGAAGCTTGGCGACTGTCAGTTCGACCTATGGAAGGAGTCCTACGTGGCCGCATGCGCCGCTATGGATGACAAGCTTTGGCACAACCATCGCTTGAACGCTGTACAAAGCGGCTGCACTGCGTTGTCCATCATCAAGCAGGGGGACCTCATGGTCATCACCAACGTCGGCGACTCTCGGGTTGTTCTGGGCACCGCATCCGATGATGCGCCATCACGACCGTCCAGCTCATCGTCCACCTGAAGCTCAACCTGCCACGAAAGTCGCTACTGACCGGCCATGAATTATTGTGCGCTAGGACGACGACCCTTGCTGATGTTGTGTGAGTGTCCTCGAACATGATGTATACAGAGTAGTAGCACGTTCGGTGATGCAACGACCAGGTGTACTATCTCGCCGATGAGCCCGAGGTGCACTTCGTTTGGCAGCCCAACCAAGAGTCATCCTCGGCGTCGGAGGTGACGCAGAGGAGGACCGGTAGCAATGACTAATTCGTCATCCTCGCCACCATCCGTCAGGGTAGGTTTTGTGCTAGCATGCCTTTAATTCTCTTCGTAATCACATTCCCTTGCCTTTTTGTTTAAGCAAGCGCGTATAGTGGTGCGTGTCTGATGACTGATAATGTATGAGGGAACTTCTTTTGACATGTGTGAGACGTGCTCTACAACTACGAGACCATGTAGATTGTGGCATATATAGAAGTCTGCATGGTACTGATGGTTGTAATGTAGTGGTGAAACAGCTAGATTAAAATAACAAAATTTATGTATGGTCAGGATCACAAATGGATTATAAAACCTTTATAACACACATTTTATATATAATTTATCATGGTATTATATGACCCCGTAGCAACGCACGAACACTCACCTAGTATATAACATAGGACTCACAAGCAAGCTTTGGGAGAAAAACGAAAGACACATTCAGACCCCAGGCCCGTCGATCCCAGGAGAATATGAAGCTAGCAGGCAGCAGCATGCAAGCAAGCAAGGTATCGTAAGATCCCTGCTGGTGTGTGATCGAGTGTGCATGCTTTTGCTTTGTTAGGTAGGACGGCAACACGCTGTGCATCTCCCACTTTGAGCTGCGTCTTATATTAGATGGATGTTTCATTGGTCTAGAGGCTTTCAAGCCAACAATCTATAATACTCCATCTATCCTAAAATATAGTTTTTCTAGCCCATCATTTTTATCTATATTCATTAAATGACAATGAATATAGATATACATATATCCTACGTATAGTTAATTAGTCTAAAGCGAATTATATTTTAGAACGGAGGGAGTATAATATATCTCCGATCTAGGGCCAACTCACTCTTCATCGTCTCCACCTCCAACGCTACATAGAAATTAAAGGTACATTATATGAAGCTAGCAGGCAGCAGTATGCAAGAAAGGTATAGTAGTATCCCGGTGTGTCATTGGTCCAAAGGCTTCCAAGCCAACAATCTATAATACAATACTAGGTGAGTGCCCGTGCGTTGCAACGGAAACATATAATACAACGATAACTTATGTGTACTTCAACTTAACGTTAAGCATTGATGTCACTAAATAAATATCTCAAGTCTAAAACAAGTTAGAAATTGCCTGCAAGGCATTGTAGACTATGTCCATCTCTGCATCAAAATTAGGTTTCTCCTTGTTTGTGACAAGTTCAAGAACTGCACTACAAGAACCTTTAATGGGATCGTAAACTGGCATATCAAATGACTCTTATTTAATGAAGAAGAGCATGCTCCGTTCTAAAATACATTAAGGTTCTAAACAAGAAGAAAAATACTCAATACGACAATACATATACATAAATCAGCCATAACAAAATTCAAAAGCAAATTGATATTAGTGAATTAGCCATGCTCCTATGCAGTAAACCATCTAGAGAAGCAACGTAAATTATACTGATAAAAAACAACTGTCAAATAGACATTGTATAGTTTGTGCCATATACACATTTAACAAACCTCCACCAAAGGAGGGGGATGCCCCCCTCGACATTGCAATAAGAAACTACCAGGATTCGAACATAGACCAGCAAGGGTAGAACCCAAGCACACTGCTCTAACCAGTATAACAAGCAAAAAGTTCATTGGATCATAGCAAATTAGCCACGCTCCGATGCAGTTGTACATTTAAGAGAAACCATTTAAATGTTTAAATTGGCTGCTTAATACAACTGTACAAATTAAGACTACAAGAAGCATGTATGAAGGCAAAAGCCAGAACAAGGAGAATGAAACACTATAGTAGTTTAACATATCAAGCAGCTTTGATGCATAAGCATAAATCTAGCTTCACGCCACTATTTTCTTGCACAAGTTCAATGAGTTAAACAACCAAATGGGAAATGCTTAGTATTTAGTGCAAACAAGACAAATTTGGTTTTTTCAAAAGACTAAACATAATCTCAAAACCAGAGAGACCTCACTTAAAATAAATGGTGCCTGAAATATAAGTCATGGAGAACACATCCTCTCTTGCCTTGTATGGTGCTAGAGCAATCCTTGCTATCTGAACATCCTTGATTGTAGTGAGATCTCTTGACTCTGAAAACGATTTTCACCGACCCATCAGGAAAATCTCGAAGAACAAACACGGCAACAAATAGATGCTAGACAATAAGGCATCAATGCAAGGAAGAAGAACCCTAGCGCAGGGTGAATCGGTGCCCACCCCTCCTTGCCCTTCAATTCGCGTACAACAAGCTAGCCTTGTCCTTCACACAAGTTATCAGTGAGCTCCAAGTGTCATTCAAAATTTGAACAAAAATCTCCTTCAACATCCATGTGCCAGAAATCTGAATAAAAACAGATCTCCTTGGTCCATCTGAACAGATTGCATGAAACCTGCGAGCTTGGTTGTGCAAATTATAACTTGTCTCTAGCCATGAAATAAACCAGTACAAGTTTGGTGAATATGAACAGGTATATCCACACCTACCTTGAGCATATTGTAAGTTGTGCAGGACTCCTCGGTCTCAGTGGTCAGACCTTCAGCTAAGCGCTTTCGATCGGACCCGATACAAGCCATCTTATAGTTTAAGACATGACATATCTGGAAGGAAAAAACTGTGTTGGCATGGAAATTCAAAAGGCTATCAGTCGGAAAGGAAAAATGATTAGGAAATATCATTTAGCATTCAAAATTATTATAGAGACAACAAAGTTGTTATAGTGTTAATCAGCTGGTGCAGATGGTGTAGATATGCTTGTTAAGTACAAAAGATTCAGACAGAATTGTAGCGAAAGATGCATCAGCTACATGCAGTCGACCAGACAGGAAGGAGTTGAGACTGTCAGGGTTCAGAGTTCCAGACCTGCACAACAAGCAAACCTAGGAAGCATGGTCGAGGCCGCCGATGGAGTCGAAGTCGATGTCGATGCTGTCGGGGTTGTTGACGCCACACGCAATCACGTCTTGTCGGTGAGGGAGACACCAACGAGGGCTGAGGCCAAATGAGGTGTACCATATCTGTGGGGAGGCGGGGGGAGGAAGATATGGATAAGAGCAGGGGGAGGTGAGGTGCAAACGGACCTCATAGGGCATGGTGGAGACGAGGGACCAGCCGAGGTGCTTGGAGTCAAGCTGATCGAAGGTTGGAGCTAGGCTAGATCGAGCAAACCAGCGGGATGCGGGTTGAGGGAGCGGTGGGGTGGGGGGTGAGCTGGCGCTGCACCCACGGGGGCTCGCGGGAAGCCGCTGGTGGCCCTCCTCCTGAGAACGGCCAGGCTGCGGCGCTCGGTAGCGTCAGACCCCTCCCCTCCCCCATGGCGTGGTCACAGAAGAAGAGCCTCTGGTCCCTGGCGCCCGCAAAGAACCTGCGTGCGGAGGCCGCCTCGGGCGCGCACACTAGGTATCGCGTGGCGTTCATGCTGGTGAGGCAACCAGGGTAGTAGCAGATGTCCCCTGTGGCCGCGCGTGCCACTCATGATAGGATGATGGATGGTAGCGTCCCCATGGACGTGGAGGCAGACGCGTGGGCGGATGGGTGAAGTTGGCGGAGCACGAGGAGGCCGTACTGGAGCCACGAGACGTGGTGGGCGTCCATCACCGAATCCATCTCCCTCCTCTCGTCCATGGCCATCACGGGGGATGTGCGGGGTGGGCATCTCGTGGGGGTTACGACCGGTGCAGACATCGATTGGAGGCGGGGATCACGGTCAGGGAGGACGGGGGTGGGAGGCGGAGGCATGGCAGCGCGTGTGGATTGGTAGAGCGCGAGCGAGGATGGAAGGGACGCGCGTGTGGATTGGTGGAGCACGGGTGGGGATGGAAGGGCGCAGGGAGGAGTATGGAAGGGGCGGGCAAGGATGAAAGGGAGACAGGAGAGGAGGATGATGGTCGGGTTTGCTGGCGGGAATCACGGTCGGGGGCAGGGTAGGGCAAGGGGGTCACAGAGGTAGGGGCGTCTGCGAAGGGGGCAGAACATTGCACCATTGTAAGGCCCAAAATCTGTATAAAAATTTTTAATTATTATTAATGATAATAAAATAAATATATGAAGAAAATAAAATAGCAAATTCAGATATCTTAAAATATACTTGAGTATTAAAAAATTGAGGATTGGATTTTGAAAACCAAGAATTATATTAGAAAAGAAGTAGTAGAAAGGTTACAATTCAACTAAATGAATATTCATTTCATTAAATGATGCACTAAAGGCATTTTATACTTATGAATATGTGGTGAAACATTTTAATAAAGATCCATAATATAAACTTAGGACCTTAAAGTATAAATGAAAATGAAATAAAAACTAGGAAAGGAGATTCAATGGAACCATTTATTTCTTCCATAAATAAATAACAAGGAAAAGAGTAAATAATAATATTGTAAACAGTAGATGTTATAATCATATTAGTGTTAACTTTGACACTTGGGAATTTGAAGTTCAAAATGGGAGTTTGAAATTGAATTTGATTTGAATGGAGAAAAGAGAATAAAGAGAAAAGAAGGAAAATACAATGCAAATGGGATAAAATAAATATATACATAAGAACATACTTATCTTCCATTAATATTTGAATCAATACAGTTTTATCACGGGTGAATTTCATAACCGAATTCAAATTCAAATTTGAATTCTAAAAACAAAGAGAAAAAATAGATTCATAAAAAAAGAAAATAAAGGAAAAGGTGAAAATCGCGTGTGGGCCCAAACCCACTCTCCTCGGCCCATCAAACCAAGGGTGTGCGCGGCCTAGCCCCTCTTCCGCTGTGCCACACAGGCTGGCTGGCATGCGGGCCCGCTTGGTCAGCCGCGTGCCCACAATGCCACTTACGCATGGGTCCCATGCCACAGCCCAGCAAACCGTTTTTCACGCCTGGCTCGGTCGGTGGTTGTGCCACTGTGCTGGGGACCCCATGATGTCAGCTCTCTTCCCCAACTGATTGCCGAATATGGCGCGGTCAACCACGGATCTCGGGCTCCCCTCCCCTTCTCCCCCCGAACCGACCCACTAAGTGCACGCGCTAGGCGGTCGACCATTCCTCTTTCCGCCAGAGACCTACCACTACCACGCCGCCGCGCGAGAGAGGGTCTTTTGGGGTCGACTCGCCATTGCCGCCAACCCCGCCGTCGGCACAACCATGCAGCCATCGCCATTGCACCATTCATATAGATCTGTGCGCTTCATCTCAGCCCACCAAGGGTGTCCGCAGACTCTACATGGCGGATTATCGGCTGGGGTTGACATGAAAATTGTATTAAAATTAATCTCTTGGTTAATCTTGTATTAAACACATAAAACTTTAGGAAATTCATAATTCCTTCATTATAACTCCAATTTGATCCATTCAAGTTGCATTAGTCTCGTATAAATATTTACTATGAAATAACAACATTTATTATACCATGTCCCATTCTTTTATAATTAGATCTTTATTTAACTTATGTTGGTTAGTCTCGTTAAACTACTTATCATTATAATCTACTAAAATATAATCTGTGGTCAATTTATAACTTATATTTAAGTCGAGATAATTATTTATAGAATAACCTCTCGTATGATTTGTATTAACCAAATTATAATATAGTTTAATATTTTAATCACACAGAGCTTTTATAAAATCATAACTCCATAATCGTAACTCCGATCTTAGTAGTTCTCGATCCCGCGATCTCATAGCAACGCGTAGATCATTATTATTCAGTTTGTTCTTATGTATTGTGTGATGTTAATTTTATCTATACTGTTAGAGAGAAAATCCTTCGACCGGGTGGCGGAATGCACCCACCCTAATCCTAAGATGAGGAGGGGGCTTAAGCATTTTGCCTGTTATGTGGTTTGGTGGATGAACACATGAGGACACGAGGGATTAGAGTGGTTCAGGCCGCCGGAGCGTAAAACCCTACCTCCACTGGGTATGTTGTATTGAGTAAGTGTGTAAGTGTGTGTACTTGTGAGCCTGTGAGCTTCGAGATCTTGTCCCTATAACGTTGTGTGCCTTCCCTTTTATAGTTTAATGGAGGTACATACAAGGATGCTGAGCCCCAACATGTGGGCCCAGGAGCATAATGGATGGAATACATTATGTGGGTAATTAATACTAATAACACCTGAGTAATCACTGAGCGCCGCAACCCACGCAGTATTGATAGGCACCGACCGTTTTCTTGGTAACGTGCGAGTAATGATGAGTAATAGCGCAGCCCACGCAATGTAGACTAGGCGCGCTGCCTGCCACTGGAATGGACAGGCGCTCGTCTTATCCGGAATAAATGCAGGGGCAGCGAAGCCTAGAGGCTTTACGCCACGCTCCGCCTATTGGCTTACGTCACGTGCAGTAGGCCACATGGCAGCATCGGGTCTCTGCCTGGGCGGGGAGCAGAAGTGTATGCGGACAGGTCCGGAACCCACCAGACTAGGTCCAGACATGTGTCGGCACCGGACCTCGCCTGGGTCCTGTTCAAGGCCCGAGTATGTTCTGTCCTGGGACCTTGGGACCCCATTGTGGGCGACCCGGACCCCATACTAGGGGGTCCGCATCCCATTCCAGGGTCAGGTTTGCACACGTGGAGGTCCTGAACCAACCTTTGAGGTCTGGACTGTATATCTAGGGGTCCAGCGCTCTCCCATGGGGGTCCGGACTTACTGTTGATGCCTTGGAGTATATCACCTTCTTTGGACACGTGGCGGCTCTAGACCCGCCCATGTGGTGGAGTCGGGCGCTGCTGTGGACCCAGAGTAGTCGCCCGAGACTGGGGCGAGTCATGGCCTGGTCCCACACACAGCACCATTACCACACGACTAAGAGATAGCCACGTGGGCACTACGTCTTTATACAGTAGTAAGGGGTACCCTAGTTTCAGGGTACCGATAGTGGCCCCCGGGCCTGCCTCAGGGGAGGATGCGAGCCTACAGGTAGGGCCAAAATTTGTACTTCGCCTCAACATGGCATGACCGATGATTGGGGCGCCATCTTAGCACGCCTGCTAACGCGCCGCATTAATTTAGCGCATCTGCCGATGCACGCGCTGTCAATCTGCCTTCGGTCACGTCAACTGCCATATCTGTCCCCGCGGCCGACTGACCCACGGCCCCCACGTCTGGTGGTTTCGTCAGGCTATGCACGAGGCGCCTCGTTGCCACTGCCTAGGTTAAAAATATCCCTTAGCCGTGGCCCCGAGGCGGCGCGTGATCGTGTGTGGCGGTTCGCTCCCCACGCGGCGGTTCGCTCTTTTCGCACTCAAAGTCTGGCACACAATCCGTATGACTTGTGGGCCCGGGCCTGCGTGTCATAGACTGGGTTGTCTTGGTCCTTGGTGCTCGTCGGGCGAGATCTCATGCAGCAATAGAGGGGCGCGTGGAAGGGTTTCCTTGAGTGAGGACTCTGGTTCCATTGAAAATGGGTTCACCTCCACGTGCAGCAGTTACCCTTTCGCATTCTCTCCCAATCGCTTGCACCCCCTTTGCCTTCGTGCTTCTTCGTTCCACACCCGCGCCACCAGCTGTGCCCTTTTGCCTTCGGGCTCCTCAGTTTTACGCTCGCTCCGCCGTAGTTGCCATGGCTTCGCTAGCTCATCTCGACTGCTTCCAGTCTGAGGCAGCGCTCAACCTGGTGCACGGCCTGCTTGGGTGGAGCGCGCCAGGGCTCGCCGGAAGAATCCGCGCCGACGCGGCTCCCCTTGGCAACCTTGCCGTCGGAGAGTTCGTGCTATTCGTCTCCTACATCTCCTGCGGGTTGGCACTGCCGATCTCGCCTTTCTTCCTGCTGCTGTTGGAGGAGTTCGGGCTCTAGCTTCAGCACCTTACGCCCCACTCCATCCTCCAAGCGGCCATCTTCGTCCACCTCTGCAAGATGTTCGTAGGGGTGGCTCCCTGTACTTCCCTCTTCCACCACTTCTTCGTGCTGGTCAAGTCTGGGAAGGCTAGGGACCATCTTGGTGCCTACTAGTTTCAGACGAGGCCGGATTCGGTCGTAGCCTACATCTCCACCTTCGGCGGCGCGAGGTCGGAAAACTGGCACGGCGACTGGGTGATCGCCAATGCCGAGGCCACGACCGCCTCACCCTGCCGAGCGACGGGCCATCCCTCGACCGCAAGCACTGGAGGACCAAGCCATCGCTATCGCTAGAACTCTTGCCCATACTGGACAGGATCAAGACCTTGGCAACCGGTGGTCTGACTTCCATGCATGTGGTCGGTGACTTCCTGAAGCGCCGGGTCATGCTGCTGCAGAGGAGGCCGCACCTATGCTGCTGGTTCACTAGCCCAAATGACATCAGCAGGATCCAGCGCGGGCCGGGTACCAATCTGTCCTGGGAGGAGCTGGAACTTCTGGTGAAGGGGATTACTGGTGAGTCCTTTGTCCTTGAATCCTTGATACTCACCAAGGACATCCCGGCGCTTTGTGATGATCGAGGGCTGCGAACGGCGGTTTTGGCCACGCTGCCGACCCTCGATGAGAGCGGCATGGCAGTTCGTCAGACCGGTGTTCAGGACCCCCTCCGCGGGATCCAGATCCTCGGTGTACCGGCTGGGGGTCCTCAGCCTGCCGGTGTGGCCCCCAGCGCCCCCGCCGTGGCCCCTATCCCCTTGGACAAGGGTAAAGGGGCTGCAAGCAGCACCTCCGCCCTAGTTGGTTCTAGGGGGTCGAAGGAGGAGAGGCGACGGACGCTGCGTCACGCTAACCGGTCGCTTATCTTGGACCCCCCAAGAAGCGCCAGAGAACTGCTGGTGGGGTCGAGGAGGCTAGCTCCCAGGCTCAGGGAGCGCAGAGGCGCGTCAGTCCTCCGATGCCGTCGCCACCGCCACCCTCTAGGGGTGATCACCCTCAGGGGCACCTGCAACAGCAGCAGCAGCAACAACAACAACAACCGCCGCCAGCGCAGCAACAACTGCAGGAGCGGCGGTCGTCCCGCTTCCAAGGTCGCTGGAAAGACCAGAGCCTCAAGTAAGTGTAGCCCTCTTTTTTCCAGGAGTCTAGTTATCATGCCAACGGGTCATAACCCATCCTTTGTTTGCCAGGGCTTCCTCCCCCTCTGCTCCCAAGGTTGCGTCCCCTCCGCTAGATACCAGGTCTGCCGACGGGTCTGGCTCTCAGTAGCAAGAATCTGCTGAGAGTGGTGTCGGCGGAGTGCACCTAGCTGCCGTCGGGACAGCGCCACTGGCCTCCCACGTCCCAGCTAGGGGTCCGGCTGCGGCAGCGCCAGCGCTAGGCGGTGCCGCAACGGCGGAGGAGGTCCCAACTAGGGGACCTACGCCTGCTCCCGACACCAGGGGTGACCTAAGAGGTGCGTCTAGCTCTGTCCCTCTGCCTGCTCCGAAGGTGGAGGTGATTTTTGTGCGGCGGCTCCGGTCAGGTGCCAAGCCGAACATGGCGCCAATCCCCTTTTGTCGGGTGTTGTCTCGCGCCCACCAAGCCCTCAATGAAACCGAGGCAGCCATCCGGTGGGAATGGGAGGCGCTGGAATTTGAGCACTAGCGTCTCAGTGACTGGCGGACCCAGCTGGAGGAGCGCACCAAGGCGGCATCCCACCAGTTCACCTCTGAGCGGTCCGAACTGGCGCGGGAGTGCAAGGAATATAAAAGGGACCTCCAGAAGGTGTTCGCCAGGGAGCTGGAGGCGTCCCGACGGGAGAAGAAGCTGGCCAAGAGGGAGGAGGCCCTGAGCCAGAGGGAGGCCCTAACAACAGAGCTCCAGGCCAAGCTGAATGCCCTGGACCAGACCCTGGAGGCCCAGCGGGTCCAGCAAGTGGAGGCCATAGAGAGGATGAAGAAAGGCAGCAAGAGCTAGAGGACAAGGCCAGCGACATTACCCTTGCTGAGGAGAACCTCAAGGAGAAGGATATGTCCTTGAACAGGCGGGAGACGGACCTCGCCAGGTGGGAGAAGGATCTCGCCTTCAGGGAGGAAATGCTCGAAAGGCGGGGCATGTTGCTGGCTGAGCACGAGCTGGAGGCGGAGGAGAAGGAGCGGAAGCTGGAGGAGTGGATCCACCGGTTCGAAGTGGCGCAGGCGGCGCCGGGTCCCCAGGTGACAGAGGCCACCAAGAAGGCACTGGAAGATCTCTAGGCAGAACACCATGCTGGGGTCCAGCGGATAGCTGAGTGGGCTAGTGAGGCGAGCACAGCGCTGGTGCCACTAGGGATAAGTCCTATCCCAGTGTCAGAGCCACCAGCGTTGATATCCGACGCCATCCCGGTGCTAGACTCCGCCGCCGAACACCTTCGTTGCCTAGACCAGATCCTCAGTGCCCGCCTAGAGGCAGAGGGCAGCAGGCTCTGCCGGGCAGTGGTGGATTACGTGCTGACGTGCTTCTGGAGCCATGACCTAGCTATGTCCTTGGCGCCGGTGCTCGATGGTCCGGTGGCCGCCATAGAAGACGCCGCTCGGGAGAGCGTCCAAGACGCCGTGGAGACGGTGGCTGCGTGCTTCCAGCGTGACCCTACCGATGCCGAGTAGCTCGTACCTGCAGAGATAAGGCTAGGGCTCCGCTTGAAGGCGGATGTAATAATCTTTGGTTTTGTAAGATACTTTTGAAAACTATTAATCAAACAACACTTATTTGTATGATATTTGTCCTCGCTGTGTGTAGCGTTACCAACTTCTCCCTAGTACTTGGCCCCCCTAGGATGTAGGCTTGACGTGTCGAGGCTAGATACCAGTATACCTGAGAAAGAATTGGTGACCCAGCCCCCAGGAGGTAGTCTCAACTGGGACTGGACCTGTACATAGCCTTGGCTAGGAAGTTTTAGTAGCACACCCATAGGACCCACTAACTGGTATCTTCTATCCTTTGATTCATGCAACAGGACCTGCAGGATTTAGCCTGGGAAGCCAAGCCATATGCCTGGGCCCCCTAAATCACAGCTCCAGATACTAGGACACCCATCGCAGAGTGGTGGAGCGTGCAGGCTTAGGGTACGAAACCAGGCTAAGCGGCTACACAACTCTGGACCACCCCAGGAGACGAGTGTCCATTCTCTAGAACCAGACCCCAAGTTGTCGGACCCACAGGACTATAGTTCCAAATACTAGGATACTCGTCACAGAGTGGTGGAGCGTGTAGGCTTAGGGTATGGAACCAAGCTAAGCGGCTACACAGCTCCAGACCACCCTAGGAAACGAGCACCCATTCTCTAGAACTGGCCCCTAGGCTGCTGGACCCCCCTGCCTTTGAAGAGGGGTCCTAAACTACAAGCCTGGCTACCCAATTCGGACGTCAACATACCAATAAGGGTGGGAAACTGTATGGGTGGGTTAGATAAAAATAATGGTTGTAAACTGAAGCAGAATAAAACCATCACAAAAGCAAATCTGGGGGTGAATCTTTTTCTTATAACTTGATATACATGAGTGTAGGCCAACAGATCAGGTTTATGAGGGCAGACCTCACCGGGTTGACGTACATATATGCGCAACCTAGTTACAAAGGAAAAAACTGAATTCCCCAGTTTTGCTTTTTTGGGTAAAACTTACGGGGATGCTCTATGTTCCAGGGATTGGGAAGAGGCACTCCTTAAGTTGTGGCAAGGCAGACTCACCCGGGTCGGCATATTTCCGTCACCTTGAAGGGTCCCTCCCAGCTGGGGGAGAGTTTGTGGAGCCCTTCTCGGTTTAGTACTCGCCTTAGGACCAGGTCCTCGACCCTGAGCTCCCTACTGTGCATGAACCGTTGGTGGTAGCGCCGGAGCGCTTGGTTGTACCGTGCATTTCGGATCGCCACTCGCCATCTGCGCTCGTCGATGAAGTCCACGTCCTCACGCCGTAGCTGTTCCTGCATAGACTCATCGAAAGACTAGACCCGTGGGGAGCCCATAATAATTTTCAGGGGAAGGTAGGCTTTGGCCCTGTAGACCAGGAAGAACGGGGTCTCCCCAGTAGCTCGGCTGGGTGTGGTCCGGTTCCCCCATAGCGCGGACGGTAGCTTGTTGACCCAATTTGCACCATGCTTTTTCAAGCAGTCATAGGTGCACGTCTTAAATCCTCTGAGGATTTCTGTGTTTTCCCTCTCAACCTGGCTATTGCTCTTGGGATGAGCCATAGACGCGAAGCAGAGCTTGGTGTCGATGCCCTCGCGATACTCCTGGAAGAGCCGACTTGTAAACTGGGTCCTGTTGTCCGTAATGATACGGCTTGGGACCCCAAATCTACAAACAATCGACCTGAGGAAAGCAACAACAGCACCCTGGGTGATATTGACCACAAGGGTGAACTCTGGCCACTTTGTGAACTTGTCGATGGCGATGAAGAAGAAACGGTACCCGCCAACGGCCCTAGGAAATGGTCCCAGGATATCCACCCCCCATACGGTGAATGGCTAGGAGGGTGGAATCATCTGCAGAGCCTGAGCTGGTGTGTGTATCTGCTTTGCATGGAACTGACACGCCTTGTAGGACTTTACCATCTCAGCTGCATCCTGGAGAGCGGTTGGCCAGTAGAAACCATGCCGGAAGGCCTTACGTACCAGCGTGCGGGATGAGGAATGACTTCCTCACTCACCTCCATGGATCTCCGTGAGTAACTCACGGCCCTCCTCCTGGGTAATGCACCGCATGAGAATACCGTTGGCGCCACGGCAGTAGAGATCCCCTTCTACCACCGCGTATTGCTTAGCCAACCGCACTATGCGCTCTGCGGTGACATGATCTTCAGGAAGGATATTTTCCTTCAGGTAGTCCCGGATCTCAGAGATCCATGCATCGGGACCACTCTGAGATACTGGCTGTGGCGCTAAGAGGTTGGCGGGACCCCCTGTAGCACACACAATCCTTGGTGGGTTCTATAGATGCAACACCACCAGGACCGCTAGCTTCGAGGTGCTAGTCTCACCCCCTTCGCCCAGTTCGGCAGGCTAGGCGGTAGGTCTCAGCAGCCGCCTTTCGAAGACGCCCTCGGGCACGGGTGCCCAAGTCGATGCCCTCGTAGAGAGTTCATCTACCGCTGAGTTGTCAGCCCGAGGAACATGTCGCAGTTCTAGGGCCGTGAAATCCTTTTCTAGCTTCCTTATGTGGAGGAGGTAAGCTGCAAGCCTAGGCTCGTTGCAGCTACATTCCCCGCAAACCTGCTTGATGATCAGCTGGGAGTCCCCCTTCACGAGGAGCTGGCGGATCCCTAGGGATAGGGTCACAGACAAGCCGAAGATAAGTGCCTCGTACTCCGCCATGTTGTTGGTGGCCTTGAACTTGAGGTGCACCATGTACTTGACTTGATCTCCAATTGGGTCGACAAGGACCACCCCAGCACCGCCACCTTGCTGGCGAGTGGACCTGTCGAAGAAGAGCGTCCAGTGGGGCTCGGTGAAGACCGGGACCCTAGGCTCCACAGGTGTGGGGTCCGAATCAGGATCTGAACCCCCAGGAACGCTCGGAGGAGGAGTCCACTCCACGATGAAGTCAGCCAGGACTTGGCTCTTGATAGCGTGGCGAGGCTAGAAGTTGAGCTGGAACTCTACAAGTTCTGTGGCCCACTTGGCAATGTTTCCTGTGGCATTCGAGTTGTGGAGGATGGCCCTTAACGGGAAGGAGGTCACCACCACAACCCTATGTGCTTGGAAATAGTGGCGCAACTTCCTGGACGCAACAAACACAACATAGAGAAGCTTGTGCGTCTCAAGGTACCTGGCCTTTGCTTCATGGAGGACCTCGCTGACGTAGTAGACCGGCCTTTGTAAGGTCCGGACCCCTACGGTTGGGCCCAAGTCCTCAAGGTCCGTGGTGGTCAGACCACCACCTTCTTCTAGGGGAACCTACTGACTCCTCTAGGGATGTTGTGATGTCCTTTCGATGACCAGCACCATGCTCACCGCTTCTGCAGCCACAACAATATACAAGTACAGCGGCTCCCCTAGCTCCGGAGCTACAAGTATCAGCAGGGACACAAGGTGCTGCTTCAACTCTTGGAGGGCCCGCTCTGCCGCCTCGATCCAAGAGAATGGACCGGACTTCCGCAGGAGCTTAAAGAAGGGTAGCGCCCTCTCAGCCAGTCGTGAGATGAAGCGGCTAAGGGCGGCTAGGGACCCCGTAAGCTTCTGGATGCCCTTGATCCGAGCCGGAGGCCTCATCGCCTCAATTGCCTTGATTTTCTCCGAGTTTGCTTCAATGCCCTGGTGCGAAACCAGGAATCCCAGCAACTTCCCAGCGGAGACAGTAAAGACACATTTGTCCGGGTTCAGCTTCGTGCGTGTCGCCCACAGCTTGTTAAAGACTAGGGTTAGGTCTTCCATTAGAGTCGACCCCCTCTTAGTCTTGACTATGATGTCATCGATGTATATCTCTATCATGTCCCTAATCAGGTCCCCGAAGGTCTTACTCATCGCCCGTACAAATGTCAGCAAGGCGTTTCTCAGACCGTAGGGCATTACAACATAGGAGTAAAGCCCATCCACTGTTACAAAAGCGGTATGCTTCCTATCTTCCCTAGCCATCTGGATCTAATGGAAACCAAAGTAAGCATCTAGAAAGGACAATAAGTCGCACTAGGAGGTAGAGTCCACGATTTGATCTATGCGTGGAAGTGGATACGGGTCCTTGGGACAAGCCTTATTAAGGCTGGTGTAGTCGATGCACATCCGAAGCTTCCCGTTCGCCTTTGGAACGATGACTGGGTTAGCCAGCCACACTGGGTGATGAACCTCTTCGATGAAGCCAGCGTCTAACAACTTCTGGACCTCTTTACGGATGAAATCCTGCCGTTCAACGGACTATCTCCGAGGCTTCTGACTCACCGGTTTAGCGTCAGGGTGGATCTTCAGATGGTGCTCAATCACCTCCCTGGGCAACCCCAGGCATCTTCAACGGTTCCCATGCGAAAACGTCGACGTTTGCCTGGAGGAAGGCGACGAGCGCGAGTTCCTATTTCTCCTCCAGATTGCCCGCGATGTGGGTGGTCTGGGAAGAATCCACGCCAACCTGGATGGTCTTGACGGGGATGCCATCTACTCTGGATGGCTGCACCTTTGGCACCTTGTTAGGCGCCTTGGTACCGGAGGTCAAGGGGTCCCTCCCTCCATCGTCTGGGCGAGCAGCTTCTGCCGCCAGGGCGTGCAGCTTTTCGACAGCCGCAAGTGCAGCGGCGCGATTGCCCCGCACGGTAAGGACCCCAGCCAGGGATGGCATCTTAAGGACCAAATACCCATAATGGGCAATGGCCATGAACCGGTACAGGGCCGGTCTGCCAATGATGGCATTGAAGGGGAGGTTAACCTCCACAACATCGAACTAGACGTTCTCTGTGCGGAAATTTTCCTTGGTCCTGAACGTAACCGGGAGTGCGATGCTCCCAAGGGGATACACCGGCTGTGGGCCTACTCTGGAGAATGGACGAGAGGGTCCTAGTCGGGACCCCGGGATTTGCAGCTGCTTGAACGCAGCGTGGCTGATGACGTTGAGACCAGCCCCACAGTCGATCAGGACATGATGCAGCTGCATGTTGGCGATGACAGGAGCGGTAATGAGTGGCAGTATATCGGCCCCTACCATGTAGTTGGGGCAGTCAGATGCCCCGAAGGAGATAGTGGTGCTCCTCCACCGCTGATGTGGAGCAGCCTTCGGGACTCCCGGGACCGCCGAAAAGATCTCGCGACGTAGGGACTTTATGTTCCTACGGGAGGTGAGCTCCCAGCTCCCGCCATACATAACGTACAGCTTCTTGTGGCGGTCGCTCTCGCCACCGGAGTCAAAGTCTCCAGTGAAAACATCCTTAAGGACCCCCTCAGGTGACTGATACTCGAGGTCCTATTCTCCCACGGTCGCGTCACCTTCATCGACCTTCTCCTTGCCAGGCCGGCGACGAGGTGGCGAGCCATCCCTGGAGGCCTGCTCGCGCTGCTCACTGACGCGCTTTGCGAGCTTGATGATCTCGCGGCACTCTGAAGCGCTGTGGCGACTGTTGGGGTGCACAGGGCATGAGCCACTGTTGCCTCCTTGTGGCCGTGGTCGCTTGTTGCGCTCATTCCGGCCCCCAGTCGCAGCTGCGACGACCGGAGCAGCAGACTGTGGCCTCTCGTGGCCGCGGTTCTTATTCTTCTTCTTGCTACCGCCCTGGGTAGCGGGACCCGAGCCACCCGTCTGGGTAACTCTGGTCTATGGTGTCGAGTGCCATGCACGGCCCTCGGCTGCTCTAGCACACTTGTCAGCCAGAGCGAAGAGCGTGGTGACAGTTTCCATGTCGTGTGTCGCCAGCTTCTCAAGCATCTTCTCATCACGCACCCCCTGTCGGAAAGAAGTGATGATAGAGGCATCGGAGATGCAAGGTATGGTCCCGCGTACCTTGGTGAAGCGAGCGATGAAAGCCCGGAGAGTCTCCTCGGGTTCTTGTCTTACGGCATGGAGATGAGCCTCCACGCCATGCTGCTGATAAGCATTAGCAAAGTTCGCTGTGAACCGTGCATAGAGCTCTTCCTAGGAGTAGACGGACCCCGAGGTGAGGTTCATGAGTCAGGTCCGGGCCGGCCCGGTCAAGGTTACATGGAAGTAGCTCGCCATCATAGTGGTGTTTCCACCAGCTGCCGTAATGGCGGTGACATAAACCTACAAAAATTCCAACGGGTTTGATGTACTGTCGTACTTCTCTGACAGGTGTGACTGAAACTTAGGCGGCCAAGTCACCGTGCGGAGGTGGTCCGCTAGCGCGGCACAACCCACGCCGACCAATGGGACACCCATGTGGGTTCGAGCACTCCTTGGAGTTTGTGGCGCAAGCGGAGGGAAGTCCTGGTCGAGGCTGTGACCTTCAAAGTTTAGCCGGCGCTCACGCGCCCTCTCCAGAGAGACTCGTGTGTCCTCGCCCGCACGCCTCGATTGAGTTTTGCCCGTAGGTCATCAGGTCTCTCCAGAGAAATTGGGGCATCCTCGCCTGCACGCCGGCGATTGAGCTCCGCTCGCAGGTCCTCAGTCGGTGCAGCCTTCACCGAGGGTGAGCGCACTGACGCTGACGCCTCACGTTGACGCTGGAATGACCGAGGCCTAGGCCTGGCCGAGCCAGAGTGCGCCATGCCAAGGATTCGGTCAATATCGTCACGCCACTGCTTCATGGCCCCCGGCGAGGCCATGGAGCTCAAAGGGTGGCACAACAACTCCCTGGCTGCAAACAGCGCACTAGGAGCAGCCCCCTTGACGGAGCCCGGGATGACTGTGCGGGAGTGTGCTGCCGCGCAGCGTGCACAGCAGTAGCACCAGGCGCAGGGCGGTTGGAGCCCCGTGGCATGGAAGACGCAGCCTCTTCCTCCATCAGGAAGTCCTCAGGAGTCAGGCCGCGGTGCTCGGTGATCTGGACCATCGTGTTGAGTAGGTAAACAGGCAAAAACCTAATGCCAAAACCTCCTAGCTGGCGTGCCAAATGTCGAAGAGAAAATCCTCCGGCCGGGTGGTGGAATGCACCCGCCTTAATCCTAAGATGAGGAGGGGGCTTAAGCGTTTTGCCTGTTATGTGGTTTGGTGGATGAACACACGAGGACACAAAGGATTAGAGTGGTTCAGGCCGCCGGAGCGTAAAACCCTACCTCCACTGTGTATGTTGTATTGAGTATGTGTGTAAGTGTGTGTACTTGTGAGCCTTTGAGCTTCGAGAACTTGTCCCTGTAACATTGTGTGCCTTCCCTTTTATAGTTTAAGGGTGGCACATACAAGGATCCTGAGCCCCGATATGTGGGCCCAGGAGCATAATGGATGGAATACATTATGTGGATAATTAATACTAATAACACCTGAGTAATCACCGGGCGCCGTAGTCCACGCAGTATTGATAGGCGGCGACCATTTTCTTGGTAACGTGTGAGTAATGATGAGTAATAGCGCAGCCCATGCAATGTAGACCAGGCGTGCCGCCTGCCACTGGAATGGACATGCGCTCGTCTTATCCAGAATAAATGCAGGGGCAGCGTAGCCCAGAGGCTTTACGCCAGGCTTCGCCCATTGGCTTACGTCACGTGCAGTAGGCCACGTGGCAGCATCGGGTCTCTACCTGGGCGGGGAGCAGAAGTGTATGCGGACAGGTCCAGAACCCACCAGACTAGGTCCGGACACGTGTCAGCACCAGACCCCCGCCTGGGTCCTGTTCAAGGCCCGAGTATGTTCTGTCCTGGGACCTTGGGACTCCATTGTGGGCGGCCCGGACCCCATACGGGGGGGGGGTCTGGATCCCATTCTATGGGTCCGGTTTGCACACGTGGAGGTCCTGGACCAACCTTGGAGGTCCGGACTGTATATCCAGGGGTCCGGCGCTCTCCCATGGGGTCCGGACTTACTGTTGATGCCTTAGAGTATATCACCTTCTTTGGACACGTGGCGGCTCCGGACCCGCCCATGTGGTGGAGTTGGGCGCTGCTGTGGACCCAGAGTAGTCGCTCGAGACTAGGGCGAGTCATGGCCTAGTCCCACACACAACACCATTACCACGCGACTAAGAAATAGCCACGTGGGCACTGCGTCTTTATACAGTAGTAAGGGGTACCCTAGTTTCAGGGTACCAACATATACCATGTTTTTTTGTATTGCTACGACTAGCGCGAGGACACGTGTCATCTGAAAAGCAAGTTGGTAACTGGAATCTCAAGTGCCAGGCAAGTTGTGCCCTTGATTCACTTTTATTACCCATAATGTTCTTATTCTCACTATTCAATGCATAGGTTTAATTTTGATGGGACCCAATAGGTCACCCTAGTCTGTTTATCCTGTTTACCTTGTTTACCCTTGAATCAATTGGGTAGTTATGCTATTGCATTATTTGGTTTTGGTTAATATTTCATTATATCCATGTTCCAATTATTATGTTATGTTATTTATGTCAATGTTAAGATCATTATATTATTGTTAATTGGAACATGGAGCTTAACATGAGAAACATGTGCTACAACAAGGGAAGAATGGTACCCCTTGGCTAACTAATTAGGAAAGCTAGTGGAAGACTACCTTACCCGAAAGGGGCAAGGGTAGTAGGGGAGTTGCATGCAAGGAGGTTCTCGGGTTGATTTTGCTGCGATGGCGGTCAGACGAGGGATTCTTGCAAGTGCTCTTCTCATAAACTGTAGCGGGTTTTCGGAAGCTAGTGGAACTTTGTAAAGGCCTCGTAGTGGATCCCTAGCCATTCAACTCGGTAGTGTCTAAGGGCCTTGCAAACCCTGGCGACATGGGAAACACGACTTGTGGGTACAGGGTACAACCTCTGCAGAGTGTAAAACTGGTATACTAGCCGAGCTCATGGTCAAGAGCAGCTCAGGACTCTCGCATGATTAAATATAGAACTTAAATTCAATTTGTCATCTGCATCTGCATGGGATTATTTATTAAATTTTGTTCTATTATTATGTATTATGGTTTGATATTTACTTACACTTAGTAACTACTAATAAAAGTTTGACCAACTTATAAAAGCAATGCTCAGCTTTAACCATTCTCTTTGGTAATCCATACACTTCACATGATCTCCCACCTTTGGTGAGTTCATGTCACATTATTCTCCATAACTTTTTTAGCGATGAACATGTGTGAGCTCACCTTGCTGTTCACACCCCCCACAGGAGAAGAACAGTTGGTTTAAGAGGAGCCACAACGAGGAGTTCGATTCGATCTAGGTGGCGTCTCCGAGTTGACTTTCTGGCGCCAAGGATGAATTTTAGATCCTGTTATATTTATTTTTTATTTTGTAAAACTTCCGCTATGTAATAAATACTCTGATTATATTGTGACATTTATCTCTATATACTCTGTTATTATATATGTTGTTTTCTTTGATGTATGTATAAGATGCACCTGGCTTTGTTCCTTAAAATCCGGGTATGACAACCATGTAGACACCTACATTGTATTCTTAAGAGTAGTAGAGATAATGTCTGAGATCGTCCAGGAGCCACTCACAACGATACAGAGAAGGTGCGTACATTATCTCTGCACCTTCATTGTTTGTTTGAACGAATCGTGCTACAGGACAACACCCCCTTGATGAACCTCTTGGAACCCAAGGAGTTTTTGTGGAGATCATTTGACAGGATTAGTGACAGTATATTGGCAGGGATGGATTATTGTATAGATACAAAATTTGGAAATTTACTTTATATGTATTTTTATAATGGGAGAGGAGGGCAATTTTTTTTAAATAGAATATATCCCACGGCTATGATCATTTTGTTGGTATGTGAGCCGGCCGAAACGACGTTGACAAGTCATCAGAGCTAATATCGATCATTTCACAAGTAAAATACATTGACAATCATTTTGTTGGTTGTAATACCCAATTTGTAAGAGATAATATAAAAGGAGAAAAGTTATTTCCTTTATTTATATGTGTGTTGTATCTACTTATCATCACAGGTGAACACTATATTTAAAAACAAATAATTAATAAATGATATACCACTAAATTGTGCATCATGCTAGATTTTATTTTATGTGCATTTTTTGACAACACAAAAATAACGTGACAAGAAATATATTAAAGTCCAAGTGGAATTTAAGACTTAAATTGGAATTTTAGATTTAGAAAAAAAAGAGCACTAGTACCACAAAATAAATATCAAAATAAATAAATAGATAAAATTTCTTTATAACATGTCTAAGATGTACATTTTATGAGGAAATAAATGTACTAGGAAGTTTAAATTTGAAATTTAAATTTGAAATGGGAAAAGAAAGAAAGAAAAGGAAAAGGAAATATAAAAGAAATAGAAAAAAGGGGGGAAGCCACACTGGGTCATTTTCGTCAGTTCGGCTCACCTAACCACTTACCTGCGCAGCCCAACATTCCACTCCCGCCGTTCTCGGTTGAGTCGCTATCACGTGGGTCCAGTGTGTCATCTTCAAGTTCCTACACGCTGCGTGCCCGCTGAGATTGCCAGGTGGATCCGTCCGGTCATCTCGCACACGCGCGGGACAGAAACCATCCGCACTCTCTCGCTGACAAATCGGTCGTGCAACCTGTTCCGCCCGCGTCTCGCGTCCCACCTTCACTGTCTTGCGGGCCCGGCAAGTCAGAGCTTTCTTCCTCGGAAGAATCGCGCGCGCCAGTAACAGCCTCCACGAAATTCCGGGCGCCGTTGGGGTAGTGCTTACTTGGTCGTGGCTATAAGCTAGCTGTCGCACCCACGATTCCCTTCGTCAAAGCCACCACCTGCGCCTCAACCCGTTTCACGACGCAGCCCGTGAGGAATACTGCGCCGCCGCCGCCACTGCGAATCGCCTCACCCATCACCGCGAGGGCCCCCGTTGAGGTTCGTGTGCGTTCGTCAGTGTGCCAGCATTGCGTGTGTGGCTTCGGTGGACAAGGGCGCGACCCAAAGGCTCATCGATTGTTCGCTGTCGCGCCAGGGTCGCCGCCAACCGCACAATCACCGGGAGGGAACCAGCACCGCTTCAATTCGAGGTAACAACGCCTCCGCAAGCTTTGTTAAGCTCTATTACGCGCGTAGCACCTCTCGGATTCGGGTCTGGGCGCGTTTTGAGCGATCTGGCCGTGCGCCGGTGGGGATCCACCGCAGCCAGGCGCGGCGCTGCCGTGCGCAGTGTTGGATTGGGGGAAGAAGTTTGGACCGTCGGATTTGGTGACAACAGCCGCGATTAGATCTAGGATAACGCTTCGGTTAGATTCAGTGTGGGCCGTAGATATCTGATCGTATGGTCTTTGGGCTCAAGGCGCTCGAGATTCACTTTAAACCGTCGATCGCCGATCCGATGTCTCATGTTGTGTACCGCTTCGCGGGCGGCCAAATCTAATCTGGTATGCGCATCTTAGATCAGTCGGTCGAGAGCGCTACGTACCCCTTCGCGGGTTAGATTTACACATGAGCCCCTCTAGAATTAGAGAATAGAACCCACCGTCCCTCGCTACTGTACTCTGTGTCTCGGATTTCTTGCATAGAGGACCCTGCCTTCTCTGGTATTTGACGCCCAGTCCAGGAAATTAGGAAATCCAGGAAAATAATTAGAAAATAGATTTTTAATATAAAAATAAGTGCTAGAATTTGTATAAATCATAGAAAATTCATATGAACTCCAAATTGACCCATTCTAATTTCTATAATTTTGTAATATTATTGTTTATCACCTAGAATCTCTGTTTTGACATGAACACAGTAATAATTTGATTTCTCAATTAATCATATATCAAGCACATAAAACCTTTGGAAATTTATAACTTAAAATCTATAACTCCAAAATTAATGATTCATGTTCCTATGATCTTATTTTGATGTGTAGATTATTATCATGTATTTCGTTTATATGTTTGGTTTGATGTTAATTTTCTCTATATACTGTGCTTGTTTGTATTGTGGCGAGTAGAAGAGCCTATGACTGAGGATCCTGGTGCCTAGCAGATAGAAGTTGCTGAGCAGGAGCTCATTGAAGGCAAGTTATGTTTTTGACTATTTTTTACCCAATAATGTTCTTTAATATAACTTATTTATGCATAGGATTAATTTTGATGGGACCCAATAGGTCACCCTAGTCTGTTTATCATTTTTCCCTTGTTTACCCCTGAATTACCATTATTTGGGTAGTTATGCTATTGCTTTACATGGTTTTGGGTTAATATTTCATTATATCCATATTCCAATTATTTTGTTATTTTATTTAAGTTCATGTCAAGATCATTAATTTTAATTGGAACATGGAGCTTAACTTGAGAAACACGTGCCACCACAAGGGTTCAATGGGACGCCCTTGGCTAATTAACTAGGAAAGCTAGTGGAAGACTATCTTACCTGAAAGGGGCAAGAGCAGTAGGGGAGTTGCATGCAGGGATGTTCTCGGGTTGATTTTGCTGCGATGTCGGTCAGATGAGGGATTCTTGCAAGTGCTCTCCCATAAACTGTAGCGGGTTTTCGGAAGCTAGTGGAACTTTGTAAAGGCCTCGTAGTGGATCCCTAGCCATTCACCTGGGTAGTGTCTAAGGGCCTTGCAAACCCTGGCGACATGGCATACACGACTTGTGGGTACAGGGTACAAGCTCTGCAGAGTGTAAAACCGGTATACTAGCCGAGCTCACGGTCAAGAGCAACTCAGGACTCTTGCATGATTAATTTATGGAACTTAAATTTAATTTATCATTTGTATTGAATGAGATTATTTATTAATTTTATGCTATTTATTATGGTTTAGTATTTAGTTACATTTAGTAAATGCTAATAAAATTTGGCCAACTTATTAAAAGCAATGCTCAGCTTTAACCTCTACTATTGATCAGCCTTACACATCACATGAACTCTCACATTTGGTGAGTTCATGCACACTGGTTCCCCACAACTTGTTGAGCTATGATCATATGTCAGCTCACCCTTGCTGTCTTACACCCCCACAGGAGAAGATCATGTGGTTCAAGAGGAGCCATACAACGAGGATTTTGATTTGATCTAGGTGGCATCTCCTAGTTGACTTATTGGCGCCAAGGATAATCCTTAGTTCGTTTTATATTTATCTTTTATTTGTAAGACTTCTGCAATATAATAAGTACTCTGATGATATTGTGACATTTATCTCTATACACGCTGTTATTATATATGTTGTCTTCGTTGACACATGTATGACATGCACCCGGTTTTGTCTCTTAAAGACTGGGTGTTACATTGGTAGCAATACTAGCTACCTAGAGTATGTATCAAGGTAGAGAAGAGAAGGTGAAGATACATGGTAGCGATAGAGCTTGGCGGAGAAGCAAATGGGGCTAGGCAGCTAGGCAGCAGCATGCAAGCAATGTATCGTACAATTCCTGGTGTGTGATCGAGTGTGTGCGTGCTTTTGCTTTGTTAATTGTTTAGTAGGTAGGACGGCAACACGCTGTTATATTAGAGGGATACATGGTTCATTGTTCTAAAGGCTTCCATTATAGCCAACAATCTACTGTCACACAATCTCCGATCCAGGACCAACTCACTCACTCTCCATCGTCTCTATCCCCAACGACCCGGAGAAATTCAAGGTGCCCCTTCCGATCGATATTTTTCTTCTTCATTAGATTTCATTTGTTCAAACGAATCATTATGATTAGCCAATTTGATAACTAGCAGTAGCTAAGAATTTGATTACTACTAGCAGTGTCGTCCTCCACGCGAGCGGTTGCATTTCCGTCTCTGCTGGGTGGGTTGATTTGTGAAGGTGCGTATATTTCATTTTTGTTTAAAACGAATCGTTACTAGCCAATTTAATTAGTGTATATATATTAATTGTACTCTCTCCCTCCTAAAATATTAGTGGTTTCAGCTCTTAATTTTTATGTATAATTGTATATGTTCAAATGGACGATAATAAATCTAGACACACGTATAAAACAAATATATTAATTAATGTATGAATTAACTAAAAAGGTAAAACGAAGAGGGAGTATATGTTTGAACTTAGTTAGTGTCATTGAAGCGCGTTTTGACTATTTCATTTCTGTCCTAAGGAAGTAATTAGGAGATGTATATTATATTACCTCCGTTTTTAAATATTTGTCATCCACTAGTTTATTTTTGAACTAAAACGCGAAGTGAGTATGTAATATAAAATTGTTTTGTTAACTCAGTTCAAGTTATTGTGTGTTGTTTGTAGTAAGATGGTCCGATTCCTCTCCCCCGAGGATGAAGCTGGGTGGGTTGTATTGTGAAGGTGCGTACATCGTCATCCCTGCCCCCTTTCGATCGATATTCGTCTTCACTATATTTTATTTTTTGAATATTGTATAAGAACAACAAATCCCAAGCAAGTTAATTAGGAGAAGTACATTATATATTTCTCTCTGTTTTTGGATATTTGTCGTCCGCTAGTTTATTTTTTAACTGAAACGCGTGATAAATAAAAAGTAATGGAGTGAGTATATAATATAAAATTGTTTTGTAAACTCAGTTCAAGTTATTGTCAGGTGTTGTTTGTAGTAAGGTGGTCCGATTCCTCTCCTTCGAGATATTTCTTTCCATTATCTAAAGAGCTTGAAATAACAAAACTGTAAAACAGTAGTCCATCAATCTATATTTCCGATATAACTAATTTAAAAAGCACTTAAATAAAATGCATGTTTCCCTTTGTTTATTTTCTAATACAATATACAAAATATATATACTCTAGAATTTGTAGTGTGTGTACTATATGTATATATGTATATGTTCCCGTGCGTGTTTTCAAATTTTGTTTTTTTTTCATGTTGATTGTTATATATTTATCATTCTTAAGTTGAAACTCTTATTTTTAATGTATCTTCTATTAAATCCCCATTGTGTATTTCAAGTCACTAACTACATTCTTAAATACTACAACAACACAAGCAATTATTTGAATTATGCGCCATGATAATTGATAGATCATTATCTAAATATGGTAGAACCCGGATGATAATGGTAATTTGCTTACAAAGATAGAGATAAGAGCCCTTATAATTAGATATAGTCTTGGCTGAGCCGATCTATATCCTTATCTAGCGATCAGCTAGATAATCTTCCTGTAATCGCTCTCCTCAGATTAAAACGAGGGTCCAGGTGCCCTAAAAGAGTAGATCATCTTATCACATTACATAAGCAATAGACACTACCACACATAGGACATAGGATGTCATCTTACATTAAGAGCTAAAACCTGTCTAAATCCTCGAGCCTCTTTTGCATTTACCTTCAGTTCTTGGTCTCGCAATCCACCCCATAAATTCACGACCACTACCGAATAATCCTCGATAGTTGGCACCTAGGTATGGGAAATCGTGCTGATCATAGTAGATCTGATGGCAACTATGGGCTTTGCACATGGAGACGTGATCTTCGGTACCTTCAGATTCGTCGCCAACACACTCGCGAATAACCTTGGGCTTGTCCCAGATTCCCCGACGACCTCAATATCCCTCACCCAAGTTCCAATAGATCCAATCTGCACTTCATCTTGGACTTCTCCTTGACACCAGCTCAAACTTGGACCGTGCTTCGACTTGGATTCCGACCATGACTCGAACTCGGACTCCTACTACTCAGGAGATTAGTTCGTGTTTAGGGCAAGCTCTGAGCACTAGGATGGTCAGTCCTCTAATCATGCAGATAGCGACGAAGACCAGCCAACGAGAATACTCAGGAACCATGAAGAGTTGTGGCAGCCTGACCAAGATGCACATGACCACATCCAAATGGACGATTTCCATGACCAACAAGTGTACACTACACTGAGATTGAACATCATGATGGTGAAACTCCTTTGGTATAGAACCACCCCATTGTTTCCCTAGGATAATGTGCATGCTCATGAAGAATTGAAAAAGATAAACAACATGATGACTTTCATTGGGTGGAAGTCGAAGATATTGGGAGTATAACCCTGTATAGATTTGACAAGGATCTTGGTGTATTGCCCTATTGCATACCACTACCGATTGGGCCTAGTTCGGTTACTAGGGGATGAACACAGCAAAGACATAGAGAACCATGAGGGATACAAGGATTTTTGAGATGTTTAGACCACCAGAGCATAATAACCTACTTTCTCTTTGAGTGGATTGGATTGTCTGAGGAAACAGCTAAGTGCTGAATACAAGGTGTCTATAGAATCTGAGTGTGGAAAATGTATGGAGTTGTGTAAAATTGTAACACTCCAAAATCCTATTCTGGATAAATTAGAAAAACACATTTCATGATTTAAATAAATGTGTTTTCAAATAATAGATTACCTAAAAGATTCTTATGTGAAGTATCGTTTGTGTTAAAGATTTATTCTCCAAAAAAGAATTAAGTTAAACTATCTCTTAATATATATTTTACAAAAGAAATTATATCCTTTTAAATAAATATGTGAAGACTATAAATTTATTTTATTGTACTTCTAAAATGTGGCTATGTGTTTGAATTATTTTCTTTAATAATTATTATTGTAAAACATCTTACATGAATTATTCCTACTAATTTTCATTTGCTTAAATGGATAAATTAATTAATAAAATGCTTTGCATTTATGTTGAGTTTTTGTTTGTTGCAATTTATGCTTGAAATAGAAAATTTAACTCATCTCTAAATTAGACTTGAATTTTAAAATTTAAAATAGAAAGCAAAAATTAGAAATATAAGCTAATATAATGGATCGATGTATGTTTGGTTGATTTGTTTGTACACGACGTCCTTTAGGTAAAGTTGATATAAATTAGGATATCGCAATAAGATATTTAAGAAAATACTCCTTTTGCTCATGTGTAACACCCAAAAAATAATTTAAAAAATTAAATAAAATATATTCTAAGATTTATTTAAATTAGAGGACTAATATGATTAGTACAGATTAACAATAATATTATTAGAATAAAAGAGATAAGTTAGAGTTCCTAACAAATAGGATATGATTGTAATAGATAAGAAACTAGATTAGGTGTGTCATGTAACGGATTTGGTTTCGAGTTTGTTAGAGTTCCTAATAGATAGGATATGATTGTAATAGATAAGTACTAGATTAGATCTATCATGTAACATGTTTGGTTTCGAGTTTGTTAGAGTTCCTAATATATAAGATATGGTTGTAATTGATAAGTACCAGATTAGATCTATCATGTTACTACCCACCTCCTAGCCTATATAAATACATACCACCATAACACCTCAAGCCATCAATCAAAGATCCATCTCATCCATAGCCTCGCAGCAGCTCGCTCGCTGGTGGGCCTGCCACCGCGGGTAGGATGCCATAGTCCCGTTCCAGCGTGAACAGGATTGTGCCGGGGAGAAATGGCCCTGGCTGTCGATCCGGTGATGAGCGCTCACGATTGAATCTCAAATACCCCATCGTGGTTGAAAATCATAGTCGTTGATCTCGGATCTGTTGGCCGAGATCAGATCGCGGGATCCTTTAATCTCGAGCATTGATTTTAGATCCTAACCACTGTGATAGAATACCGGTTCAGGTGAGATAAATCTCTAATCCCTACCGACGGATTTGGATCCCACGGCTAGCAATCCACCATACCCCTTCGCCATGTCCATCTTTATAAAAAGGTCCTCGGGTTTCTTTCAAATCAACCTGTCATCCAACTAGTTAGGAAATCATTAAAACCGAGTCCCCGATATTTATGAATTTAACTCCAAGTTTTCTAGAATTAATGTCCGCAGCTCAGAGGTTAAATAAAATGAGTAAATTACTTCAGAAAATGTTTTCTAGTATAGAAATAATTCTAGAAACTTGTTTAATTCATAAATATTTCATTTTAATTCCTTTTTGATCCATTCCAGTTGCATTAATCTCATATTAATATTGTTTTTCATCTAGTAACCTTGTATTACCATAAAACCTATGGTTAAAATCTTGTACCTCATTTGTTTTATAGTAGACACCTAAAACTTCAGAAAATCATAACTTTATAACCGTAACTCTGAATTTAGTGATTCTCGAACCTACGACCTCATAGCAGCGCATAGAATATTTTTACGTTGTTTGATGTAATGTTATTTTTATGTACTCCTTGTCCATTTGTATGTATTGCTACGAATAGAAGTGAGGTCACGAGTCACTAGAAGACCAAGTTGGTGAAGTACCTGGGAATCTCGAGTTTAAGGCAAGTTGTGCCCTTGATCACTTTTCTTTACCCAATAATGTTCCAGTTAATCACTGTGACATGCTCAGGTTAATTTGATGGGACCTAATAGGTTTCCCTAGCATTGTTTATCCCACACCTTGCAGACAAGGTAACTATTTGGTAGTTTTGCTATTGCTCTACCTGGTTTTTGGGAAAGTAATATTATATTATGTTCATATTCCAATTATGTTGCTGTTTTAATTTTTGTTCATGATAAGATCATTGTGTTAATTGGAACATGGAGAACCACCCGGGAAAATAATGCTACCACAAGGTGGTATGGGACGCCCTTGGCTGACTAATTAGGAAAGCTAGTGGAGGACTACCTTACCCGAAAGGGGCAAGGGCGGTAGAGGAGCTGCGTATAGGGAGGTTCTTGGGTCGATCATGCTGCGATGGCTTTTTGGACGAGGGATTCCTATATTGCCCTTCTCAGAAACCTTAGTGGGTTGTCTGAAGCTAGTGGAACTTTGTAAAGGCCTCATAGTGGATCCGTAGCCATTCACTTCAGAAGTGTCTAACGGCCTTGCAAACCCTGGCTAAACGGGATACACGACTTGTGGGTAAAGATGCGCAACCTCTGCAGAGTGTAAAACTGATATATCAGTCGTGCTCACGGTCATGAGCAACTTGGACACTCACATGATTAATCTATGGAATTAAATTTAATTTTCCATTTGCATTGCATTGTGGGTGTTGTTGTTAATTCGATCTCTTATTTATTTGGGCTAGTATCTACTTACACCTAGTAACTGGTAATAAAATTTTGACCAACTCTAAAAGTAATGCTCAGCTGTAACCATCTCCTTTGGTAAGCCTTACATCTCACATGAGCTCCCACCTTTGGTGAGTTCATGCACATTATTCCCCACAGCGATGAACGTATGTGAGCACACCCTTGTTGTATTCACATCCCCTAGGTCAAGGACAGGTACCACAGGATGAGGCGCGTGAAGGATGCCGTGATGAGTTCGTGAGAGGTCTAGGCCGTCGTTTCCCAGTCAACTTTGGTTGCTGGATCGTTGTCTTTGTATGATGTAGTTATTTAACTATTTTGTACAAAACTCCGTTATATATTAAAGATGAGTCATTCATTTCTGTACCATGAGTCATCATTTGGTGATAGTCGAAGATATAGGGAGTATAACCCTTTATAGATTTGACAGGGATCTTGGTGTATTGCCCTATTGCATACAACTACCGATTGGGCCTAGTCCCGTTAATAGGGGATGAACACAACAAACTCATAGAGAACCGTGAGGGATACAAGGATTTTAGAGAGGTTTAGACCACCGGAGCATAATGCCCTACTTTCTCTTTGAATGGATTGGATTGTCTAAGGAAACGACTAAGTGCTGAATACAAGGTGTCTATAGAATCTGAGTGTGGAAAATGTATGGAGTTGTGTAAAATTTAGGAAAAGAATGTATGAAAAGGATCCCTGTGCAGGGGGCTCCCTCTACCTTTTATACACCAATGGAGATGGGGTTATTACTGACAAGTGGAGGCAGACAGACGCATGTCACACCCTTGCATTAAAGGAAGTCTCATTGACGTTAGTTTGAAGTCATATAGGCGTGTCTGAGGTGTTGTAGATGCATGCCCTGCCTGTATCAATGACACAAGCGTGTGGGGGGCATGAAGACGCTGTGGAAGTCTAGGGACATGGCAAGAGGAGGAGCATGTCCTCCATGCCTCTACAAGGAGATATAGGAGGCCATGGCACACATCGCTAATTATCGGGGGTCCTATACACCATGGTGTACGTCACAGGAGACCTAGAATGTGGTAGACTAAGCTGCATGCCAACTACATTGCCACAGTGGTCGTGGCATAGCATGGCTCATGTCGTGCACACTGCCACAATGCCACACTAGTGCCATGTCTTACAATGTTGGGGCCTAACAGTCGAAATGGCATTATGTTGCTACAAGTGCGTCTGTTCCATTGGACAAGCATGACACTATAAGTGCAATCAACCTCTAGAGGGTTTTTGCGATCAAATGACAAAACAAGTAAAAACTATAATAAGTTTGCTCCTAATATGAACTCAGTTATTCCCAAACATGAGAGAGCACAAGTGATAATGTAAATAAAAATAAAAGCATGTGGTTAAAAAAGGAATCACACAATTCTTTATATCTCTCGACATGATTCTAATGGTTCTGCATGTTTAAAAGAATCTCTCATTATTCTCTATGTTGTTCTCACCCTAGGTCTATTCTTGCAGTTGAACTAGTTTAGAGTGGTTCAACCACCCTTGGTAGCAGTTGAACCAACCTGCACCAGTTGAACTAGTAATTTAACTTTATTTCAAAGTTTGTGGTGAAAATTTTAGGTGTAGCCTATTCACCCCCTCTAGGCTACTTTTAGACATGTCTTTTGACTACACCAACTCATTGACTGGTCATGGCATGGGCGATCGACCACAACCATAGTGGAAGCCCTCTCGATTAGGGTGCTAGAAGCCCTCCCAGCCTAAGGGGCAGATGCCTACCATTGATTGGGGTCATCACGGGGTCTAGAGAACATGTAGTGTCCATGAACCCCACAACAAGTGGGAGCCAGCTAGAGCCTGATAGTAGAGTAGTCGGTGGAGCAGGAGCTTGAAGTAATCCTACCTAGGGCCTAGAGCACTCCTAGGGGGCTCCGAGGCCCACCTTGGGGGTCCATGCCCCCCAACGGGAACTTGGGGACACATGGCACCATCGGACGCCACCAAGGGTAGGGGACCAGCAAGGCCACATGGCGCAACCGAACCCTACCAACCAATTCCTAGGGGCATGGACAGTGACCCCTATGCAGTCCTCTCCACGTAGGCCTAGATTGATTGTACCACCTTAGATACCTATTCCAAAGGGCATGGATAGTGGCCCCTAATACAACACATGCTTGGAGGGTGTGAGTGCGGCCGAGTACCCCAAATCATAATTGCACAGAAGACAAAGCGTTGGAAGTAGATCTGTCACATTCCCTAAATAGTCAGGGACAATGGTGGTGCATGATCTCCAATATGGTGGGGCTTGTGTGTTGCCCTCACATTACATGTGTCGACCTTGGGGCTTGCAAAGTGATCTTAGGACCCACGTGACACCCTTGGGGTCCACGTTGTGAGTGGAGATTAAATATGGCCTCAAAGCGGACGCAAGGGAGTACCATGCATTTCAGCACTCAGATTTTTCATGCAATTGAGCCCTTAACCTTCCAAAAACTTTCCATCTTCCTCCGAGCACCTCGCCCCCTTCCCCCAACTGCCTTGATCAATGATGATGATGGCACAATCAATAAAGAAGCTTCTGATTCAGTAGTCAAGTGTTGCCAACAAGACGACTCTATGGATGTACTAGACATTGCTCAGATGGATGGGCCTAGATAAGCGTGGCAACTTATTGCTAGGCACCTAGCCAGTGCAGACAAGGATGGCGCCAAGGAAGTACATCATCTTCGAAGTGTACCTATTGTTGGGGCTTCGATTCCTAGTCTTGCCTTTCCAAGTGATGGTGCTGGATTTCTACAACATCCAACTGAATAGCTAACTCATCTCTCCCCAACACCTTCCTACTATCGCGACCTTTGTCCACCTCTATGAGATGTTCGTTAAGGTGCACACAAGTCTGGCACTATGGCACTAGTTCTTCATTATCCCACAAACTAGAGGGGGAGTCATCTACGAAAGCTGCTACTTCTAGGGCAACTAGCAAGCCCTATTCGTACATTTAAGTGTATCCATAGAGAATTGGAAGAACTCTTGGTCCTACACCTAGACTGGCACCCAAGAGCACTTGACCCTCCCTATGGGCCCATTGATGCCCAATTTTGAGACCTAGGAGACAGTGCTAGAGCTAGACCCAATGACTTGCTCGTGGCCACTAAGATCATGATGATGATGGTGTTGGCTGACATCCTAAAGAGGTGACTGCTCCTACTCCACTGACAAGTCCTTGTCGCTTGGATGTATACTAGTGACAATGATTTTGATCCGGAGCTATGGAATGCGAGCAATGAGCTAGACACATCATATCTAACGAAGCTGATATGAGTTACTACCAGAGAAGGCAACATTTTGTGAGCCCACCTCCCTGTCGGCGTCCAAGACTTCTAACCATGAGACCTCCATGAGGAACTAGGAGACAAAGCCTAACTACAATGTGAAAGGCATCACGATTGTGCAGAGGGAGACGAGTCTCGGGGAATCATGATCCTTATGAGTGAAGATGTTCTTGTGTTGATGATGTGCCGCCCTTCCCCTTCCTACTTTGGTAGACCCAAAGGGGAAGGGCAAAAAGTAGTAGGATGGTCGGTGCTTCCGACCCATACTACAACGATGGAGGTAGGCAAGGGGGTGATGGGATTGACCTGGCGCCGACTGTTTCATGGTGCTAGGACCCATGTTTGGTCTTGGCCACAACCGACAACGATGGCACCCCAACAGAAGTGACTAGGGGGCCATAACGTAGCCTAGGGGTAGAGTAGCAACAACAACCCAATAAGGTCCACCACCAAATGCTAGGAAGCCCCAATGATGGTAGTAGCGACGATGGTGACAACGATGAGGGTGGTGACATACCGTAAGGTGCGAAACTGCCCCTAGTGATAACACCAATGGCCTCGACAAAGATGGCAGCGACAATAATGATGATGGGGGTGAAACGACCCCCGCAAGGAATAGGGGGAGCCACAGCTACAACACTCCAACTTGCATGGTCAGGACGGTGATAGCTAGTGCGGTGGCGCCCCTAACCTTCTCCCCATCATAGGCCCTAGCCCTAGCAACGACTAGGGAATCCTTGGTGGGGAGGACAAGGGACGACATGCAAGGCTCTAGCAGCTCAGGCCCTATGGTGAAGAAGCGGTCCATCCTAGAGATGGGTCTGGCCTCGCTGGTAGGCTGGTTGCATTTTGCAACACCAACCCGTAAGTAAGCCAACAAGTATGCCCTCACCTTCCTTAAGAGATGGGACCAAGACCTCTCCCTATACCCCATCTATTAGAGCCCAAAGGAGAGAGATAACGTAGAGAATCAACATAGCTATCCTCAAGGTCGTGAAGCACATGGGCACCTACTAGGTTCGGGAGGCGGGCACCAACCCTGACAACGACGACGATGATGGAGATGCCCCGGTGATAGTGGTGTCAGACTAGGGGTAGGGCGGTGCTTAGGCCCCCAACCCTTGTATGTCACTTCTCTTTTGTCATAGTATGGTAGGATCCTAACAGTAGGACTAGGATATGTAAAATATTCATGCTGGCTTTAAAATTAGAAATATATCAAGTGGTTTGCCCCCCTTGCTTCTTTTGTGTGTTTTTTGTTTAACTTTGCATCTAGCAAATTGTAAAATAGTTGGAAATGGTTTCAACAGCGATAGCAAGTGTGTGGACAACTGACAGACCCTTCTCCTTAGTGGCGCATTAGGGGGCATAGCTAGGTCAGATCCTAATGACCCACCACATGAAGGGATTTCAATGGCTTAGCTAGAGATCAAGGCGATATCTTGTGCCTAACACACACCAAGACTAAGTATGAGGGGCTGACTATCAAACAGGGGCATAATGGAGTAGTCTAGCAGTTGTGCACTCATTATGCTATGATAGTTCTAAAGTGCATTGATCAAGAGAGAATTCAAAGAAAACTAAAGAATAGGCACGTCATGAAGGGGAGATCGTAGAAAAAAGATATGTAATGAACATTCTTTATTAAACTTGTGGATAGAGATCCATCCATAGGATATGTATACATATGTGGCCCCTGGGCATTATAGGTAGGAGAAGATCATGTAGTTTTCAGCCTTGGGGTAACAACAACAGGTGTGGGTCTTGGGTGTGTTGGCCATTATAGAGGTCCTATGGATAAAACTTACGTATATGTTGTATATTCCAGAAATTAGGGAGTGGGGTCCTGTCCCCTGTTGCCAGTCGTACACAACTAGGCCTTGGGGTCCCAATGTCCTTGAAGAGGCCCTCCTAGATGGGAAGAGCTTGTTCATTTTGACACAAAAGAGGATGCGACAGAGCACTAGGCCACTACTTGGATGGTGTGGGGCTAGACATGATACTTATGGTAGCTCTAAAGAGTCTATTGGTACTTGGTGCCACAAAATGTCACGAGTTGATGTTGTTCTTCAAGGAGATCCAGAACCTAGAGCTAGAGCGAGTCTTGGGAGTCCTCATCAAACATCTTGATGAGGGGGAGCCAAGGGTGAGCTCAAGGGAGGATGACCTCGATGTCGTATACAAGAAGGGGGTTTCTCATGTGGCATGGCTCAGAGTAGTCCTGTTATCCATAAGATGGGCTCCAAGTGGTCGACCCATTTGTTGCCGTACTTATAACTTTGGGTCTTCAAACCCTTAAGGATTTCAGTGTTTGCAAGCTCCACCTGCTCATTACTCTAAGGGTGGTGAGGGGAGGTGAAGTAGAGCTTGATGCCAAGATCATGAATAGTAGGCCCCAAAGAGGGAGATGGTAAATTGGGTGTCATTGTTGTTGATGATCTGGTTTGGGACCCCAAAGCGATCGGTGCCCCTTTAGAAACTTATTCATGGAGTTAGCATAAATCTTGGTGACGGTCATGGCCTTGGGCCACTTAGTAAACTTCTCGATGGTGACATAGAGATGCTCATAGCCGCCAACGGCCTTGGGGAAGGGCCCCAAGATGTCAAGCCCCCAACAAAGGGCCATGACATGGGGATGACTTAAAGTGCCTAGGCTGGAGTGTGGATTTTCTTGGCATGAAATTAGCACACCTTGCATATTCGGACCAGCTCCATGGTCTCCTAGATGGCTATTAGCTTGTAGAAGTCATGCCAAAAGCTTTTATTTATCGGCATGCAAGCACCAGAGGGGCCACCACACTCGCTCTTGTGGACATCAGCTAGGAACTCATTGGCCTATCCCATGGAGATACATTTTATAAGGACCCCATTGGCACATGCTAGTAGAAGTCCTCTTCTGCCAGCACATACGTCTAGCTTGATGGGAGATCCGTTCCATAGCTACATCATCCTTGGGGAGTGATTCATCCTTCAAGAAATCCTATATCTCGGAGGTCCATGTATTTAGGGCCTTTTAGATAGGGGCTCCAAAATTGCTGGACCCCTCAAGAGGGAGTTATCTAGGGCCTAGTTCATCAACTAATTGTCAACTAGGGGGTAGGCCCCCTAATATCGTCAGTAGAGGGACATGTTCCTGCATCAGAAAAGCTCTACCGAAGTCGGAGCCGTCATATCTAGGACTATCCCTAGGCACACATTCCCTCCAGTGGGCATTGTTGGTGGAAGGAGTGGCCCCTTCATCGGAAGAATCCCAAGTTTGGGGCCCATCAACCTAGGGTCTAGCCCGTGCACTAGAAACGGCCCCTACGACACTTGGCTTGGATGGTGGTGTCCTATGGAGGGAGTGGCCATCAGGGTGGTTGACGCTTGCGCCAGTAGGACCCCCTTCACTTGAAGCGGCAATTCATACTGACAATTGTGAGCTTTTTTCAAAGACCCTCGGAGGTGTTGGTGCCTCCGAGGAGACAATGGTAGAGAGTTGGTCCATGTCGGCATTATTCGAGCGCAGGATGTGCTGCACCTTCAGTACTTCAAAGAGAAGCTCTAGCTTCTTGACTTTTAGCAAATATGTAGTGAGTTAGTGTCACACCCGGATTTAGGGGCTAAACCCGGGCGTGAATCAAATGTGTGCTAGAATCAAGTCTCACACATATGGTGACGAGAAATCTGAAGACCAACTTGGTGAAGCACTTGGATATCACAAATATAAGGCAAGTTGTGTCCTTAATCACTCTTCCTTATCTAATAATGTTCCTGTTAATCACTGTGACACGCTTGGGTTAATTTGATGGGACCTAATAGGTTATCTTAGTATTGTTCACCTTATACCTTGCAAACAAATGAACTATTGGGTAGGCTTGCTATTGCTATTCCTGGTTTTGGATTAATATTATATTGTACACACACAAAATTAGAAGTTTACTTTATATGTATTTTTTTCTAATGGGAGAGGAGGGTAATTCGTTTATAAATTATAGAATAGATCCACTGGATATTAGTTGCTATGATGATTGGAGTATCTATTAGATTAAACCCGACGATCCAGATTGTTGTGAGAATATTTAGAATTATACTTTTTTTTCTAACATCTCTAGTGAGAATTGACATGGAGTATCTTGTTAGTAATATTGCAATAGTAAGATAACGTGTGGTTGGTTCCGAATCTTACAACGACAATGGCATCATATGTTAATATGGTGTTAACTAACTCTTTATTTTTTGGAACAACCATTCAGGTGTCAGTAATTCGATAATGGCAGAGTCATTAGTGCAGGAGTGGAATGTGTGGGAGACTCAGATAATGGTACTCCTGAGCTTCGTGCTACAGCTGTTTCTGTTGTCCACTGGAAGCCTCCGTCGCCGCCACATCAGTGGACTGCTGAGGGCTTTGATATGGTTGAGTTATATGGGAGCAGACCTAGTCGCTGTTTATGCCCTAGGCCTCTTCAGTCAGTATGAGGACAAATACAGGCTAGGAGGGAGGGAGGCATTTGCGGACACACTGCCGTTTCTTTGGGTGCCCTTTCTCCTTGTGCACCTGGGCGGCCAAGACTCGATCAGTGCCTTCTCTCTCGAGGACAACAACCTGTGGCTAAGGCACTTGCTGAATCTCGGAACCCAAGGAGTTCTAGCTCTGTATGTCTTATGGAAATCATTTGATAGGATCAGTGTCAATATATTGGTTCCTGCGATGCTGGTGTTCGTTTCTGGGATTATCAAGTACGGGGAGAGGGTGTGGGCTCTGAAGAATGCGAGCCGAGACAGCCTTATCGGCAGGTCATCACCTAATTTCATGTCACTAGTAAGGGAACTTGGGAGCAATGATGTTACTGGTAGCAAGGAATGGTATGCTCGTCTGACAGTGCTTCTTGCTCGAGGATTATTTGTTGGGCGAACTGTGCTCCAGGTGGGAGCCGTGGGTCCAGCAATTCTAGATAATGGTTTCAAGAAATGTCAGGGTATAGAAGAGAAGTTGAAGATGGTAGCGATGGAGCTTAACATGATGTTCAATCTCCTCTATACCAAGGCAATCGTGCTTCAAAGAAGGGTTGGTGTCCTATTCCGGTGTGCTTCCCAGGCCTTGATGGTCGTTGCCCTGGTTCTCTTCATGATACGGCGTGAGGAAGGCGCCCACAATAACAAGGTTAATGTGGCGATTACCTACACATTATTTAGTGGCGCCATTTTTGTGGAGACCTGCTGTGTTGCTGCGGCGATTGCGTCGCATTGGACAAGGGCACACTTGGAGAATGAGAGCAGCTATCTTCATGGCCTCTACAACTTTGCTACGTCCTTCTTTGAGGCTATTCATCAATGCAACAAGAGGCACAAGATGACTCTGCTGCTGAGCACCAATGCTACCTTGGGGCAGTTTAACTTAATGGATTACTGCTTCGCTATGAACTCCCAACCTAGAGTTTTCTCATATGCCCTCAGTGCTATTGGTCTAGATAAGCAATGGAGGAACTCATGGTACGTCCACCACATCGATGATGCAGGTAGCAACGATATGTACTGGTGGATTATCAACCGTGTTTTGGAATATTTGGCCACATCGGACGATGACCTTACACATACTCTACCCCCTCATCATCCAGCAGCGTTCGGACAGCTACATGTTAGGAGATTGAACTCTATATTTAGTCTACCCTTCGAGGATGCCCTCTACCGCCTACACTTGTACACTGACCTACATCTAAGCAGGCACTTCAACAACTGCAGCACTATACCTCCACCTGAGATTATGCGACTTAAGGAAGAATGTGAGACACTATCCAACTATATGATGTACCTGATGGTAGTGCATCCTTCCATGTTGCCAGTCAGCATGGCTGCAGGAGATCTTGAACCTAAACTTCTCAGATGGGTTACTGGCCACCTTAGACATGGAAGTAGGACGACCAAGCTAAGTGTTCTAGAAATCTACACAAGGTCAGAGTTTGAGTTCCAATCCGGACAAATTCCTGGCGCTGGCTCCCCATTCGAACCAGAGCAGAACGGGTCATTTCATCTGCAGCACTCACTTACACAGATCAAGGAGATGTGGGTGAGGCTTCTCATGTATGCTGCTGGCAAATGTGGTGGAGAGCTACACGCAAGGCAGCTTGGCGAAGGAGGCGAGCTCATCACCTTTGTCTGGCTACTCATGCTGCATCATGGTGTTGGGGACGTGGCAAGGGAGCTCAGTCTTTTGAGACCTAATCATCCAAATGTAGCCGAGCGTGGGTTGTCGTTCGTTTCATCAGCAAGAAGTCCCTATGAAGCACGTTATCAAGAGCCGCTTTATGCCTTCAACTTACATTATGAGCAGGCAGATCATCAGTGAGACAGATATGTGCGCTTGTTGGATCGATTTTACTCTTAGTCTTATGGTTACGTTACTCAAGTTCCTTTTCTAGTTTTGATGATGCAACAAAGTATAGTGTGACTCCACAAACCAAACACACCATAAAAGATTTGCTCAAAGCATCATGCCCTTTATGAGACCGATAATTAATTTGTAGTTTCACGCACGGTAGGTTAGCCGATATAGATACAAACTACAATATCAAGAGACTTCGAGTTCTCTAGTTGGATTCCTAGCAACACATGTGTAATACCCAAATTGTAAGAGAGAATATAAAGGAGAAAAAAATATTTCCTTTATTTATATGTGTGAGTTTTACCTTTATGCATCATCACATGTGAACACCTTGCTAAAAAAACATAATTAATAAGATATATGCCACTAAAAATATGCATCATATTGGTTTTTATTTTGTGTGCATCTTGTGACAATATAAGAAATCATATGAAAAGAAAATATTAAAATCCCAAAGTGGAACTTGAATATAAAAGGAATTCTAGAATTTAGAAAAGAAAAGCAAACAAATATTATGTGATATAAAAATATAAATAATATATATAAATATATCTCCAAATTAGAACTTGTCATGGCACAATATATCTAAGGATAAATTGGTCACAAGTTTGAATTCAAACTGGAATTTAAAATTTGAACTTGAGAAATCTAAAAAGAAAAGAAAAAGGAAAATGTAAAAGGAAAAGGAAAAGAATTCAGTCAGCCCACTAGTTTCCCACGCAGCCCACTTCTTCCCACCATCCCTAACCCCTCTCACTTGCACATGGGCCCTACTGGGCAGTCGCTTGGCCTGCATCCAGCATGCCTGGCCTTGTGTCTCTGTCGTGGGGGTCCCACCTGGCGGCTCCATCTCCTTCGTGCCGAATCCATAGCCGTCGGGATCGGCTGGGTTCATGGGATTTCGGTGCACCCAAGATATATGATTCGATCCTTCCCCCAACAGCCTCTCCCATGGCTGGGCGGCACCGTTCATCCGTGGTGGGTGCTCCCGGCCTGGGCGGCTTGGCCGGCCCTCCCGGTTTCCCATGGCGTGCTCCCTCCACCGTGCCCCTACTTCCTCTCCTCACCACCTGCAGCAGACCTCGTGGGGGTACATCTGAGGCTCCCATGCATACCATTCCCTTCCACTAAGTGTCGCTGCCGTCGAAGTTCATTGTCGCCATCGCGTGTGGGTTCCTCTCGGCGTGAGGCTAATACGGGTCACCATCTGAAGCACTAAAGAACGGAGCGTGGGTGAAGGGGGGTGAGATTTGATGCCACTGCTGTCGAGCTCGCCCGCACCGATCCACGGATGGGGTATCGCCATGCTATGCACTGCTCGGATGGGCACGTCGCCGGCGGGGCCATGGCCACATAACCTTGAAGCTTCTTCGGCCACTGCGAACTCGCCCTCTGTTCTCCTAGCCATAGAATTTGTGATCGATGACCTGTCCACCGTCGTGTGCGGTATGAGCCTCGGCAGGTTGCAGAACACCAGGGGCGGGTTCAAGCCCGATGCCGTTTCCGTCTACGCCTCCCTCGCCGGGGTGTTGCCGTCTTCGACCGCTGGATCCCCTCCATGCCCACATCCACGCATTCAATTGTCTGTTCGTCCACTCGGCGACGTTCACGCCCGTCACCGCGGACCAATCTCTACGCAATCCAATCACTGGTAATATATCTCCCATTCTATTCTCCATAATCTCTGCATGGTTTAGGGAGATTTGCTTCGAAATTTGGTGCACCGGGGCGCCGTCCAGATCGCAGCGACGATGTCATGGGTCACGACCATGGTGGCTGGGAGCGCCACCTCCTTGCTGGACCATCGGGAGGTGGAAGGGGCATTTTGAGCCGTCGATCCAGGTTTGTGCGGCCACGATTAGATCTCAGGGTAACCATGTTTGCGCTGTTGGATCCACATCTAACGGCTACGGATGGATCAAGGGAATAGCCCTTCGCGGGATTAATCCGGTCCATAAGATCTAGATCGGGTGGCTAGGGGAGAGCGCGGTGGAGTAACTAGTGCGAGACTAATCTGGTGCGTAGATTTTGGATCAAACGGCCGATGGGTCGCCATACCCCTTCGGCCCTGTAAAATTGCGTAAGAGACCCTGGATTATTACAAAATAGAACCCGCCGTCCATTACAGCTATACACTGTGTCTTGAGATTCTTACCCCGTAGCCCCTGTATTTTACAGAATTTGATGCCCAGTCCAGAGATTTATAAAATTCAGAAAAGGGATTAGAAAATGATTTTAATGTAAGAATAAATGATAGAATTTGTTTAATTCATATAAAATTCATATAAAGTTCAATTTAATCCATTCTAGTTTCTATAATTTTGTAATATTATTGTTTATCACATAGTACCTCTGTTTTGACATGAAAACAATAATAAAATTAATTTCCTAATTAATCTTATATCAAAATACATAAAACCCTAGGAAATTCATAACTCCTCCGTTTTAACTCCGATTTGATCCGTTCAAGTTGCGTTAGTCCCGTGTAAATATTTACTATGCAATAACAACATTTATTATATCAAGTCTCATCATTTTATAATTAGATCTCTATTTAACTTATGTTGATTAGTTTTGTTAATCTGCTTATTAATGTAATAGAATGGGATTTATGGTAAATTTATAACTTAGATTAAAGTTTAGATAATTATTTAGAGATTGACCTCTCATATGATTTATATTAACCAAATTATCATATAGTTTAATATTTTAATCACACAGATCTTCTATAAAATCATAACTCCATAACCGTAACTTCGATTTTAGTGGTTCTCGTTCCCACGTTCTCGTAGCAACGCATAGATCATTATTATGCAGTATGTTCTTATGTTTGGTGTGATGTTAATTTTGTCTATACCATGTCTGTTTGTATTGCTACGACTAGCAGTGCGGCCATGAGGATCCGAAGAATCACCCTGGTAACTGGAATCTCAAGTGCCAGGCAAGTTGTGCCCTTGATTCACTTTTGTTACCCAATAATGTTCTTTATAACCATTTACCATGCATAGGTTTAATTTTGATGGGACCCAATAGGTCACTCTAGATTGTTTATCCATTTTACCTTGTTTGCCCCTGAATCACATGGGTAGTTTTTGCTATTGCTTTATATGGTTTTGGGATAATCATTTATTATATCCATGTTCCAGTTATTATGTTATTTATTTATGTTCATGACAAGATCATTATATTATTGTTAATTGGAACATGGAGCTTAACTTGAGAAACACGTGCCACCACAAGGGAGGAATGGGACCCCTTGGCTGACTAATTAGGAAAGCTAGTGGAAGACTACCTTACCCGAAAGGGGCATGGGCAGTAGGGGAGTTGCATGCAAGGAGGTTCTCGGGTTGATTTTGCTGCGATGGCGGTCACACGAGGGATTCTTGCAAGTGCTCTTCCCATAAACTGTAGCAGGTTTTCGGAAGCTAGTGGAACTTTGTAAAGGCCTCGTAGTGGATCCCTAGCCATTCATCTTGGTAGTGTCTAAGGGCCTAGCTAACCCTGGCGACATGGGAAACACGACTTGTGGGTAAAGGGTACAACCTCTGCAGAGTGTAAAACTGGTATACTAGCCGAGCTCGCGGTCATGAGCAACTCAGGACTCTGATGATTAAATTATGGAACCTAAACTCAATTTGTCATTTGCATTTGCATGGGATTTGTTATTAATTTTGTTCTATTATTTTATTATGGTTTGGTATTCACTTACACTTAGTAACTGCTAATAAAATTTTGACCAACTTATAAAAGCAATGCTCAGCTTCAACCTCTATTATTGATCAGCCTTACACTTCATGAACTCCCACCTTTGGTGAGTTCATGCCACATTATTCCCCACAACTTGTTGAGCGATGAACATGTGTGAGCTCACCCTTGCTGTCTCACACCCCCACAGGTCAAGAACAGGTACCACTAGATGAGGCGCATGGTGGAGGTTGTGCTGTGTTCGTGAGAGGTCTAGGTCGTCGTTTCCCCAGTTGACTTTTGCGCCGAGGATGATCCTTAGTTTGTTTTATATTTATCTTTTATTTTGTAATAAGACTTCCGCTATGTAATAAATACTCTGATGTTTTGTGACATTTATCTCTATACACTCTGTTATTGTATGTGTTGTCTTCTTGGCGCATGTATGAGATGCACCTGGCTTTGTTCCTTAAAGCCGGGTGTGACAGAAGTGGTATCAGAGGAAATGTTGACTGTAGGACGAAACCTAGATAGAAATGGACAAACCCTTACCTACTTACCTTGCTCTAATTCATTCTATACTTATCTCATCCTGATCCTGTCTCACCTTTTGCTGTCATACTCTGATTACTCTTATCTTTTCTACTCCAAGACAAGATGGATTTCACACCTTGGAATCCTACATTTATGAACTTTTTAAGAGATAGGAGACCTAAGACAAAATTAAAATTATTTTCTCTATTAAAAATGTTGGATGATTGTTCTGATGATAAATGCTTGATTTGCTTCTTTGATTGATTGAAACATTATAGTTGGGCATCTTAGCATGTACCACCATAAGGTAATGTATTAGCTTTAGTGGATAAAACACTAATCTACTTAGCTAATAAATCCCCCGTAGTAACATTCCCTGTAATTACTCGCCTTGCCTACAATTCTTCCTTTCTTACCCTGTGTTTCTAACCTAGATGGGCTACCACTATAGTGTTAGAAGAGAGCACTATAGACGTGATCCTTGGTATGTCATGGTTAAGGAAGGCAAAGGCAGTATATACACTGTGCTAAGGGAACCGTAGAACTCACTAGTTCCAAAGGGCAAAGATTTGATGTTGAGATTGCAGTAACTACCACCACCCGATTGGCGGCATTCTTAGTAGATGAGAAGTTTGTGGGTGGCAACATCCGTGCAGTTAGGGATTTTTCGGATGTCTTTCCAAAGGAGTTACCAGGGATGCCACCGGATAGGGAAGCTCAGTTTGTCATTGATCTCTTACCTGGGACTACTACTCCCAAATGGTCATATAGAATGTTTGTAGAGGAGTTAAAAGAACTTAAGAAGCAATTAACAGAGTTACAAGAGGCTGGGTACATTCGTTCGAATTCTTCACCTTATGGAGCGTCGGTTCTATTTGTACAGAAGAAAGAAGGATCGCAAGGGATGTGCGTGGATTATAGGTCCCTTAACGATGTCACTGTGAAGAACAAGTGACCATTACCCCGCATTGAGGATTTATTTAATCGGATGAGAAGTGCAAGGGTATTCTCGAAGATTGAACCCTGACCAGGTTATCACCAAATGAAGATTAGGCCATCAGATATTTCCAAGACGGTTTTCTCGACCTGATATGGTTTATATGAGTTCACCATTATGTCATTTGGACTAACCAATACACCAGCCTATTTTATGGATCTGAAGAATAAGGTGTTCATGATTTGGATAGATTCGTCGTGGTTTTCATCGACGATATTCTTATTTATTCCAAGTGTGATTGTGATCATGAGAAATATCTGAGATTGGTGCTACAGAAGCGACGAGATAATCAACTCCATGCTAAGTACAGTAAATGCGAGTTTTGGATTGACGAGGTGCCATTCCTTGGACATATCATTTCTAATGGACGGATATTAGTGGATCCTGCTAAAGTCAAGGAGATATTGGTGTGGAGCATACCCACTACAGTTATGGAGATTAGGAGTTTTTGGGACTTGTAGGATATTATCAGAAATTTATCGAAGGATTTTCTAAGATCGCTAAGCGTATGACCTCACTTCTGGAGAAGGGTAGAGAATTTAAGTGGGACGAGAAGTGCCAAGACAGCTTTGATCAATTGAAGAAGAGATTTATGTCACCACCAGTGTTGGTTATGCCAGATCTACATAAGGGATTTGATAGTTATTGTGATGCATGTGGCCAAGGCTTGGGATGTGTGCTCATGCAAGAAGGACATGTGATTGCCTATGCGTTTTGTTAGTTGCGGAAACACGAGTTGAACTACCCCACTCATGACTTGGAATTGGCAGCCGTTGTGCATGCGCTTAAGATATGGAGACATTATATCATGGGAACCAAGTGCCAAGTGTACATGGATCATAAGAGTTTGAAGTATATATTCACTCAGAAGGATCTCAACCTTAGGCAACACCGTTGGTTGGAGCTTATTAAGGATTATGAGTTGGAGATTCACTATCACCCGGGCAAGGCAAATTTGGTTGCAGATGCCTTGAGTCGAAAAGAGCATGTTCATTCAGCTGTTGTTGCCCAGCTACCCAATGAGATTGTTGAGAATTTCAAGAGACTTAACCTAGGGATAGTTGCTCACACTGAAGGAGTTATTATTGATGTGGAACCTACCTTGGAGCAAGAAATCCACAGAAACGACAGATTGGTGATGCTAAGATACAAGAGATCAAGGATCTTATTACTGAAGGTCGAGGTCCAGAATTCACGGAAGATGAGCAAGGTGCCATATGGTTCAAGGATCAGATATGAGTTCCTGAGATTGATAGCCCTCATGAGACTATATTGAAGGAGGCCCATGACTCGAATTATTCTATTCATCCTGGTAGTACCAAGATGTATCAGGAATTGAAGCGGAAGTATTGGTGGTATGCATTGAAGAGAAATGTGGCTACACATGTGGCTATGAGCGAGGTGTGTCAAAAAGTTAAAGCCGAACACCAAAGACTAGCTGGACTATTATACCCACTTAAGATACCTGAGTGGAAGTGGGAAGAGATTGGTATGGATTTCATTACTGAATTGCCTCGCACCTCGAAAGGATAGGATTCTATATGGGTTATTGTGGATAGATTGACTAAAGTAGCTTACTTCATTTCTTTCAAGACTACTTATAAGTGATCTCAATTGGCTGAGTTATATATGGCTTGGATTGTGTCTCTACACGGTGTACCGAAGAAGATCATTTTGGATAGAGGATCACAGTTTACCTCCAGATTTTGGAAAAGTTTTCAAGAGAATATGGTTACGAAGTTGAATTTTAGTTCGGCCTACCATCCTCAGACTGATGGACAGACTGAAAGGACTAATCAAGTATTGGAGGATATGTTGAGAGTTTGTGCCCTTCAGCATGATAGTAGTTGGGACAAGAGTCTACCTTATGCTGAGTTCTCATATAATAATAGATACCAGGCCAGTATGAAGATATCATCGTGCGAGACTCTGTATGGCAGAAAATGCAGGACTCCTCTATTTTGGACCAGACTAGAGGAAGACAGTTCTTTGGACCCAAACTTATTAAAGAGGTAGAAGAACAAGTCCGTATAATTTGGGAGAATTTGAGGGTAGCTCAGACCAGATAAAAGAGCTATGCGGATAGTAGGAGAAGACCACTGGAATTTGAGGAAGGAGATCAAGTGTACCTCAAGGTATCGCCACTTTGTGGAATGAGGAGATTCAAAGTTAAGGGCAAATTGTCCCCCCGCTATATTGGACCATTCTTGATCTTTAGGCGAGTTGGGGAGATGGCATACCAACTCGAGTTACCTGATAGTCTATCGGATGTGCATAATGTGTTCCACGTATCTCAACTGAGGAAGTGTCTCCATGTCCCTGAGGAACAGTTACCGATGGAAGAGATCAGTGTTTAGGGTGATTTGACTTACACGGAATATCCCATCAAGATTCTTGAAACTTTGACTTGAGTTACAAGAAATAAGATGATAAAGATGTGTAAAGTACAATAGAGTCACCATGCAGAACATGAAGCAACTTGAAAGAGAGAAGAAGAGCTTCGCATAGATTTTCCCCATCTTTTCCCTAGATCTTAAATCTCGAGGACGAGATTATTTTTAAGGGGGGTAGGGTTTGTAATACCCAAATTGTAAGAGAGAATATAAAGGAGAAAAAAATATTTCCTTTATTTATATGTGTGAGTTTTACCTTTATGCATCATCACATGTGAACACCTTGCTAAAAAACATAATTAATAAGATATATGCCACTAAAAATATGCATCATGCTGGTTTTTATTTTGTGTGCATCTTGTGACAATATAAGAAATCATATGAAAAGAAAATATTAAAATCCCAAAGTGGAACTTGAATATAAAAGGAATTCTAGAATTTAGAAAAGAAAAGCAAACAAATATTATGTGATATAAAAATATAAATAATATATATAAATATATCTCCAAATTAGAACTTGTCATGGCACAATATATCTAAGGATAAATAGGTCACAAGTTTGAATTCAAACTGGAATTTAAAATTTGAACTTGAGAAATCTAAAAAGAAAAGAAAAAGGAAAATGTAAAAGGAAAAGGAAAAGAATTCAGTCGGCCCACTAGTTTCCCACGCAGCCCACTTCTTCCCACCATCCCTAACCCCTCTCACTTGCACATGGGCCCTAGTGGGCAGTCGCTTGGCTTGCATCCAGCGTGCCTGGCATTGTGTCTCTGTCGTGGGGGTCCCACCTGGCGGCTCCATCTCCTTCGTGCCGAATCCATAGCCTCCGGGATCGGCTGGGTTCGTCGGATTTCGGTGCGCCCAAGATATATGATTCGATCCTTCCCCCAACAGCCTCTCCCTTGGCTGGGCGGCGCCGTTCATCCGTGGTGGGTGCTCCCGGCCTGGGCGGCTTGGCCGGCCCTCCCGGTTTCCCATGGCATGCTCCCTCCACCGCGCCCCTACTTCCTCTCCTCACCACCTGCAGCAGACCTCGTGGGGGTACATCTGAGGCTCCCATGCATACCATTCCCTTCCGCTAAGTGCCGCTGCCGTCGAAGTTCATTGTCGCCATCGCGTGTGGGTTCCTCTCGGCGTGAGGCTTATACGGGTCACCATCTAAAGCATTGAAGAACGAAGCGTGGGTGAAGGGGGGTGAGATTTGACGCCACTGCTGTCGAGCTCGCCCGCACCGATCCACGGATGGGGTATCGCCATGCTATGCACTGCTCGGATGGGCACGTCGCCGGCGGGGCCATGGCCACATCACCTTGAAGCTTCTTCGGCCACTGCGAACTCGCCCTCTGTTCTCCTAGCCACAGAATTTGTGATCGATGACCTGTCCACCGTTGCGTGCGGTATGAGCCTCGGCAGGTTGCAGAACACCAGGGGCGGGTTCAAGCCCGATGCTGTTTCCGTCTACGCCTCCCTCGCTGGGGTGTTGCTATCTTCGACCGCTGGATCCCCTCCATGCCCACATCCACGCATTCAATTGCCTTTTCGTCCACTCGGCGACGTTCACGCCCGTCACCGCGGACCAATCTCTGCGCAATCCAGTCACTGGTAATATATCCCCATTCTATTCTCCATAATCTCTGCATGGTTTAGGGAGATTTGCTTTGAAATTTGGTGCACCGGGTCGCCGTCCAGATTGCAGCGGTGATGTCATGGGTCACGGCCATGGTGGCTGGGAGCGTCGCCTCCTTGCTTGACCATCGGGAGGTGGAAGGGGCATTTTGAGCTGTCGATCTAGGTTTGAGCGGCCACAATTAGATCTCAGGGTAACCATGTTTGCGCCGTTGGATCCACATCTAACGGCTACAGATGGATCAAGGGAATAGCCCTTCGCGGGATTAATCTGGTCCGTAAGATCTAGATCGGGTGGCTAGGGGAGAGCGTGGTGGAGTAACTAGCGCGAGACTAATCTGGTGCGTAGATTTTGGATCAAACGGCCAATGGGTCGCCATACCCCTTCGGCCCTGTAGAATTGCGTAAGAGACCCTGGATTATTACAAAATAGAACCCGCCGTCCATTACAGCTATACACTGTGTCTTGAGATTCTTACCCCGCAGCCCCTGTATTTTTACAGAATTTGATGCCCAGTCCAGAGATTTATAAAATTCAGAAAAGGGATTAGAAAATGATTTTAATGTGTAAATAAATGATAGAATTTGTTTAATTCATATAAAATTCATATGAAGTCCAATTTAATCCATTCTAGTTTCTATAATTTTGTAATATTATTGTTTATCACATAGTACCTCTGTTTTGACATGAAAACAATAATAAAATTAATTTCCTAATTAATCTTATATCAAAACACATAAAACCCTAGGAAATTCATAACTCCTCCGTTTTAACTCCGATTTGATCCGTTCAAGTTGCGTTAGTCCCGTGTAAATATTTACTATGCAATAACAACATTTATTATATCAAGTCTCATCATTTTATAATTAGATCTCTATTTAACTTATGTTGATTAGTTTTGTTAATCTGCTTATTAATGTAATAGAAGGGGATTTATGGTAAATTTATAACTTAGATTAAAGTTGAGATAATTATTTAGAGAATGACCTCTCATATGATTTATATTAACCAAATTATAATATAGTTTAATATTTTAATCACACAGATCTTCTATAAAATCATAACTCCTTAACCGTAACTTCGATTTTAGTGGTTCTCGTTCCCACGTTCTCGTAGCAACGCATAGATCATTATTATGCAGTATGTTCTTATGTTTGGTGTGATGTTAATTTTGTCTATACCATGTCTGTTTGTATTGCTACGACTAGCAGTGCGGCCACGAGGATCTGAAGAATCACCCTGGTAACTGGAATCTCAAGTGCCAGGCAAGTTGTGCCCTTGATTCACTTTTGTTACCCAATAATGTTCTTTATAACCATTTACCATGCATAGGTTTAATTTTGATGGGACCCAATAGGTCACTCTAGATTGTTTATCCATTTTACCTTGTTTGCCCCTGAATCACATGGGTAGTTTTTGCTATTGCTTTATATGTTTTTGGGATAATCATTTATTATATCCATGTTCCAGTTATTATGTTATTTATTTATGTTCATGACAAGATCATTATATTATTGTTAATTGGAACATGGAGCTTAACTTGAGAAACACGTGCCACCACAAGGGAGGAATGGGACCCCTTGGCTGACTAATTAGGAAAGCTAGTGGAAGACTACCTTACCCGAAAGGGGCAAGGGCACTAGGGGAGTTGCATGCAAGGAGGTTCTCGGGTTGATTTTGTTGCGATGGCGGTTAGGACTGGGCACTCGGTTAACCGAAATTTTTCGGTTCGGTTTTTCGGTTTTTTTTAAAGTTCGGTTTTTGAAAAATGCCAACCGAAATTATCTTTAGAAAAGGAAAAACCGGACCTCCGGTTAACCGTATAGTTCGGTTCGGTTTTCGGTTTAACCGAAAAAACCGAACTAGGCTGTGGTGTGTTTCAGACTTTCAGTACCCTGTCCGCCGGCTAGCTGGCTGTGTAGTCCGAAAAAAACAAATAGCTATGTGCTGCATAGTACACGCCTACACGGCTTCCATCCCAGCACTCGGACGACTCCAAGGCCTGATCGCCTGCTATTGCTAATTTGCTATGCCAGTGCTATTGCTACTGACCGATTGCCAGTGCTGTATGCCTACATAGAATAATACAAGGAATTCTGAATTGCTATTCTGCATGCCGACGGGATTGAGCAAGGGTGCCTGCACCTGGGCCCAGGCAGCGTGAGGGGCTGAGAGCCGGAGAAGGCCCAAGACAGCAAGCCGCGTTTCTGAAGACTTGGGCTGAAATGGGATTATAGGCTGATGGGCTAACAGTTCGGTTTTTCGGTTTAAACCGAACTAAAAACCGAAAACCGAACTAAATTTCGGTTTCTGAAGAATGGTAACCGAAAAATATAACGGTTTGATCGGTTCCGGTTTTTTCGGTTTCGGTTCCGGTTTTTTCGGTTTCGGTGTTCGGTTTTCGGTTTTTATGCCCAGGCCTAATGGCGGTCAGACGAGGGATTCTTGCAAGTGCTCTTCCCATAAACTGTAGCGGGTTTTCGGAAGCTAGTGGAACTTTGTAAAGGCCTCGTAGTGTATCCCTAGCCATTCAACTCGGTAGTGTCTAAGGGCCTAGCTAACCCTGGCGACATGGGAAACACGACTTGTGGGTAAAGGGTACAACCTCTGCAGAGTGTAAAACTGGTATACTAGCCGAGCTCGCGCTCATGAGCAGCTCAGGACTCTCTGATGATTAAATTATGGAACCTAAACTCAATTTGTCATTTGCATTTGCATGGTATTTGTTATTAATTTTGTTCTATTATTTTATTATGGTTTGGTATTCACTTACACTTAGTAACTGCTAATAAAATTTTGACCAACTTATAAAAGCAATGCTCAGCTTCAACCTCTATTATTGATCAGCCTTACACTTCATGAACTCCCACCTTTGGTGAGTTCATGCCACATTATTCCCCACAACTTGTTGAGCGATGAACATGTGTGAGCTCACCCTTGCTGTCTCACACCCCCACAGGTCAAGAACAGGTACCACTAGATGAGGCGCATGGTGGAGGTTGCGCTGTGTTCATGAGAGGTCTAGGTCGTCGTTTCCCCAGTTGACTTTTGCACCGAGAACGATCCTTAGTTCGTTTTATATTTATCTTTTATTTTGTAATAAGACTTCCGCTATGTAATAAATACTCTGATGTTTTGTGACATTTATCTCTATACACTCTGTTATTGTATGTGTTGTCTTCTTGGCGCATGTATGAGATGCACCTGGCTTTGTTCCTTAAAGCCGGGTGTGACAACATGCCAAGCTCATTGCTTGTAGTTACATGACGCACAAGGCCTCTACAATGTAGTTTCTTTCCAAATAGTTCTCTATCATCATAATTTCACTATGTTAAGAAGACTATATATTCCGCTGGATATTTGATATTAATTTAAAGCAATCGATCAAATATTCGGTTGTTTCCTAGTTATTTTTCTCGAACAAAATGATAATTCATTTTAACATGTTTAACTCGACCGTGGAACACTAGATTTGTAGAAAGATACGTGGCTCTCAAATTATCACATCATAAGCATGGGTTACCATCTTTCTTATTGTTAAGTTCCTTAAGAATAGATTGCACCTATAGATTTTTTACAGTAGCATTAGCAATAGCTTTATATTCAACCTTTTTACTTGATTAAGAAATAGTAATAGGTCGCTTCTTTGCACTCCAAGAAATTAAATTAGGACCAATGAATACTGCAAAACCTTCTATAGAATGTTTATGATCAATGCAATCCGTCTATTTTGCATCTAAGAAGGCAATAATCAATTTTGACTTTGGTTTTCTAAAGGCTTGTACAAGAATGATAGTATTATTGTGACATCTCATAATTCTTTTTACAGTTGTCGAGTGTTCAGTTGTAGGTGCATGTAAAAACTAACATACATTGTTTACTTAATACAAAAGATCTAGGTGACCAATAGTCAAATATTGTAAAGCTCCAACAAAACTCATATACTTTGTACTGTCTTTGGGTCCCAACAGATCACAAGCATAGGCCAAAAGTTTTTTTTATTAGATACCCATAGAGTAGAGACAGGTTTACTATTGGGGACTTATTCTCAAATGCTTTGGAATTAAGAAAAAGGAAACACAAAAATGTTAAATGTCAATCTACTTCGTCCTTCGAAGCATTATTTCCCTTAGGATATAATGATCTTCAGATGAAGGTCGCGAAGGACATGCCTTCATTACCATAGTCTATGATAATAGAAGAAGAAACATATAGAATATAGAAGATAACATAAGCAATCACGTAACATTATCAATTCATTTTTATTATATTATTATGGAAAAACAGAAACAATATTGAATTATAAATGTACCTTTGGCTTGGAGGGAGACAAAAATACAAGTGTGACGTACAAATGATTGCAAGTCAACCTGAACAGTACGAGAGCACTGTTTATCTATTTATAGGCATAGGACGCAGCCTGTGTAAAATTACACTCATGTCCTTTATATTTACTATTGACATTAAAATAATCCATTAGGTCCAAATAGCCTTTTCCCATTTAAGTCGGTTCCTTTTTCTACCGCTATGTCGAAGCTTCCTTGCGCATGGCTTCGGGGCTGCGTCATTCTTCGTATTATTCGTGCTTCTCACATTGTATATGGTTTAGATTCGAGTCCGAAGGTACCTGTTCATATACTACACTTGGGAAATATTGTCAAATCATGTTTTTGAGGACCTTCGGAAGGCGAAGGCCCCCAACAGTAGCCCCTCGCAGTATTAATTTGTTAAGATAACGAATTCAGACTGTGACATGGACGAAGGCTTTTGAGCCGAAGGTCCGAAAAAATACCTTCCCTTTGCTAGAATAGCAACATTCAATGACAGGTGGGCCCTCCAATTTGTACCGCAACAGCGTATATATAGGGGCTCACACCAGCTGTATCTGATACGCTGTTTCTGCCATTTGCATTATTTTCTCAATCTTACTGCTCTTGCTCACTAGCATTTGCTAGGTTTTCAATTTTTCTGAGCTTCGGTTTGGAAGGCGTGTTTTCACCACATCTGGAGGAAAAAAGATGTCTCAGGAGAAGAAAGCTGTTGCGGAGATGAAGCTAACTGGAAAGGCAAAACTGTTTGAGGAGAAGAAGGCTGTGAATCCTTATATTGCTAGATTTGTTGAATCGATGGCGAAAACAAACACAGAAAAGATTACGAAGGAGACACTAGAAGGTTTGTCTGAAGACACTGATGACAGTGATAGTTACGATGTGGAGAGTGGAGGTGAAGATTCTGAAGATCGGCCCTAGCGACCAAGCCATACAATCTTTGGGAAATCAACAATTAAACAGAGTCATCTTGATAATATGAGAGGAAGGTACTTTCGGGATATGTCTATTGTGAGGGCTGGCGGGGACAACAACGTCCCTGCCCCCGAGGAAGACGAACTTGTGATTTACCGGAGCTTCCTCAAAGCTGGACTTTGGTTCCCACTGAGCATGTTTGTGGTTGAAGTGTTGAACGTATATCATATTTACCTTCATCAGATCACTCCCGAAGCTATTATTAGAATGGGAATTTTTGTCTGAGCTGTAAGGAGCCAAGGGCTAGAGCCAAGTGCGAAGTGCTTCTGCAGTATGCACTATGTTAAGAAGACTATATATTCCACTAGATATTTGATATTAATTTAAAGCAATCGATCAAATATTAGGTTGTTTCCTAGTTATTTTTCTCGAACAAAATGATAATTCATTTTAACATGTTTAACTCGACCATGGAACACTAGATTTGTAGAAATATACGTGGCTCTCAAATTATCACATCATAAGCATGGCTTACCATCTTCCTTATTGTTAAGTTCTTTAAGAATAGATTGCACCTATAGATTTTTTACAGTAACATTAGCAATAGCTTTATATTCAACCTTTTTTTAATTGATTAAGAAATAGTAGGTCGCTTCTTTGCACTCCAAGAAATTAAATTAGGACCAATGAATACTGCAAAACCTTCTATAGAATGTTTATGATCAATGCAATCCGTCTATTTTGCATCTAAGAAGGCAATAATCAATTTTGACTTTGGTTTTCTAAAGGCTAGTCCAAGAATGATAGTATTATTGAGACATCTCATAATTCTTTTTACAATTGTCGAGTGTTCAGTTGTAGGTGCATGTAAAAACTAACATACCTTGTTTACTAAATACTGTTGAAGGTGAATTTTGGTGATCTGTTGATGCAGGACTGGCGAAGGGTACATGAAGTCATCTACAGAAGAAAAAATGAAGAAATCATTAGCAGAACATGTATGCATAGGAGGAGCACGAGGGGATCAACGGCTCACAAAACAAGATGCATGCTGGGCCGTGACAAAAAAACATGAGAATAGAAATATGTTAAGATATCTCCTGTTATTCAGTTTAAGTTAGTTCCTATTGTTTAGGATAAAGTAGCTCCTATTATTCAGGCTACAATAGCTCCTATTGTTTAGATTGATCGTGTATTAGAAGGGTTATATAAGCACTTCGAGTGTCACAATAGCAGATACAGAAAAAAGGTAAAAAATAAATCTTCATTACTTTTCTAGTTTACTCGTCACTATTTCTTTCTCTGTTTTCCTTTGGTGTTTTGCCGAGAAAAACATCCGAAATCATCTCTGCGAAAGTGAGATCCATATAATCCAATCATCGCTGCTGTTTGCTTTGAAAGATCAATTCATAGCAACAGATTTGGTGACTCCGCTGGGGAACGATTTAACATCGTTTTTACAGCGACAAACTGGTGGCGATTGGCACCCTCATCGCCAATCAAGAACAGGGCCATGGAAGAACATACGTAAAGAAGGCAGTGCCGGATAAATCTGATGTTCATCCTCTAAACGTGATCAAGGTCACGATGGAGGACCTTACAGAGGCGGACAGAAAGGAACTTGAAGAAGAAATTGCGCGGGAGATGGAGGAGAAACGGAATGAAAAGTTGGCTTGTTTTCGGAAGACCAAGAATGGCGTATTCAAACAAGCTAGCGGAGCAGGCACTTCCAGCAAGAAGGTAAGTCCGTTTGTCACTTGTGAAGAATTGGCTCACATGATCGATACTGCTGTAGCTAGCAAATATGGGACTGACGTCACAGAGATAACACGCATGATTTCTGAGGGAGTGCGTAATTCTTTTGACACGTTTAGATCTGAATTTAGACAAGATATGAATAATAATATGCCTAAACAGATTCGATCTATAGTTCAGCAGGTTCAAGGAGAATTGCAGGGGAAGCGTGTAGAAAATCTTTCATATGCGCCTAGTTGTAACGGAGCAGCTGCGCATAATAATGTAAACCAAACTGTTAATGAGAGGGGCGGGGATTCAGTAATGAACTTTAATCTACAGCAGCCATATTATCAGAGTATGGCATATGGGCCACCTATTCCGCCTATAGGGAACATGAGCCCACAAGGATTTGTTCCAAATGATTACAAGAATGGGGGGCAGGGAGCACTGCTATCAGCATCGGGAATCACACATGCATCATGTGAGGGTGAGAGATCTGAGGGTGTTAGAGAGCAAGTGGCAAAGACTCTCAGGGAATTTGGTTTTGAGCCTAAAGGACATACTAGGTCCTATAGGAAGCCCTATCCTGAATTTTTTGATAATGTGCCATATCCTCGAGGTTTTAGAATTCCGGACTTTGTGAAATTTTCTGGGGACGATTCAAAAACTACATATGAGCATGTAGGACAGTACTTAGCGTAGGTAAGTGAAATTGGTATAACAGACGCCCACAAGGTGAAATTATTTCCTTTATCATTATCTAGTACCGCTTTCAATTGGTTTACATCTTTAGCACCAAATTCAGTTACTACGTGGGCATGTTTAGAGCAGAAATTTCATGATTATTTTTATTGTGGTGATACTGAACTCAGGCTATCACATCTTACCATGGTTAGGCAGAAATATAACGAAACTGTTTCTGAATACATTAGAAGGTTTAGAGAAACAAGAAACAAATGCTATAGCTTAACTTTAGGGGAAAAGGATCTGGCCGATTTAGCTTTCGCAGGATTATCATCCTATCTGAGGGAGAAATTAGAGGGGCAAGATTTTACTGACATAAACCAAGTCATGCAGCGTGCTATCACCCATGAAAGTCATGCTAGGGACAATAAACAGTATAGCCGATTTAGAGATACGAATGGCAGGGAGAAAGAGAAACAGGGGGTTAACATGTTAGAGCCCAATAATGACAGTGATGAAGAGACAGATGTATGTGTGGCTGAATGGGTAGATGCGCCAAAGGGTAGGCCCATGACGTGTGCTTTTTTAAAGCCGAGTCCAGGGAAAAGGGAAGAGATGAAATATACATTTGATGTGTCCAAGTGTGATAAATTGTTTGACATCTTATTACAGAATAACATCATTAGATTAAGGGAGGGGCATGTGATTCCACCCCCTGAACAATTGGCTAAGAAAGATTATTGTAAATGGCATAATTCATTTTCTCATTCTACTAACGAGTGTAATTATTTTCGTCGTCAGATACAATCGGCCCTAGCTGATGGACGATTGACATTTGGAGAAGCTAGCAAAATGAAGATTGATAAAGATCCGTTCCCTATCAATGTAATTGATTTCGAGGGCAAAAGAGTGTTAGTTCGGACAGATCAGGCCGAAACTACTAAAGGCAAGAATGTGGTCATCTCTGATGATCTCAAACTCAAGATGATAAAACCAAAGAGTCCGGAAGTCGGTGTGTGGAAAATAAACGAGAGAAAAAGGGTTCAGTCTGTCTTTAAACCGACTTCTGAATTTTTGATCAATAAATATACTTCACAATGGAAAAGAAATGAGTTCCAACATCCTAGAGGTTTCAAGAGACCCAGGACTCCAGAATGGGCACAAGGCAGTTTCTTTGGACAAAGGGGAGGGCCGTTGAACTGGAGAAGCAGGGAAGACTGTGGTCATGCAGAAAGCCAATATTTGTTCTCACAACGTGAATTCCCGAAGCGGCCATATTTGGAGACAGAGCGAAGGCATGGAGGTGGAGTGTGGAGCAGGCTAGGGAGAAGTATGGGGAGTCGGCCCGGGGCTATTGCCATATCAGAAGGCCCCGAGGAGTCGCGCTCGCAGATTCAAAAGAAATGGTCTCCTCGCAACCCAGTGGATGCTAGAGGGCTATGTATGGGCAAAAAATTAGAAGGGGGAATTATTGTTGATGGGCAAAATGAGCCGCTGAGGAAAAGCTGCTCAAAAATCATAGTGGGAACAGTGGAGTGCGACATATTAAATGCTGCAGAAGGTTCCCAGGCATAGGTGGCAAAGCAGAATGGTCAGGTGGCTGTCATAAAGAATTACATAAAGAACGGTGAAGAAGTGGCGGCCAAGCCAAACATAGTACATGGACACGTAGCTGCTGCTGGGGTAAATAGATTACAGGTGATCAGGCCACAAAGTGGTGGTGGACAAGGGATGAGCAGCAAGCGCATGAGGCTTGACGTAGGGGCTGCACGAGAAATGAATAATTTTGCTAGCTGGGATGGTGAACGCAGGGCTGAAATGATTGCAAATCAACGCATAGTTGGTCCCGGTGTTATGATGGATGACCATTATAGGGGGGAGCATCACACATTGGCCGAACAATCAGGTTGCAGTAATAAGCAAAGAGCAATACCAGCAAGAATGCCGGTTAGAGAACAGGTTGATACAAGCGGAAAAAATATGTTGGTTGATGTCACCCATAATGTAGGTCCTACTAGTCGAGCTTCAGCTGGCAGTGTACTGGACGTAGGGGGCAAGAAAAATCATGGTTCAGTTGCGCCCAGTACAAAACCAGCACCGAGATGGTGTCCACCTGGGTTAAGCCGTACGCAAAAGCGTCGTGTCCAGCGGTTGAGGACTATGGAAATAACCGAAAAGATGGAAGAGGAGGAACGTGACAGATGGTTTAACGAGGATAGGCCAATGGTTATCCCTAAGAAAACGTGGAGGGAGAAACGATTGTCCAGGGAGGAAAAAGATGATGACAACAACAGTGGTTCCGATAAAGAAGAAAGCACTGAAGCACAAGGGGACATGGATATAAACATGGTGTTTGTTTTACCTACTGAGTTCAGAGCAGGAGAGGGAGATGTGGCTGAGCTAACATTGGGGGCTGAACGTGTGCTGTGTTCGAAAAAACAAGTGAGCAGGGATCTCATCTAAAACCATTATATGTTCGTGGTCACATTGATGGGAAGCCAATGGGGGGCATGTTGGTCGACGGGGGAGCAGGTGTGAATGTGATGCCGCTATCCGTGTTTTCTAAGTTAGGATACAAAGAGAGTGAGCTAATTAAGACGAATATGAATCTAAGTGGGTTTTCAGGGGAGCCATCACAAGCAAAAGGAATTATGTCTGTTGAACTCACAGTGGGCAGCAAAACTGTCCCAACGGCCTTTTTCGTGGTGGATGTGAAAGGGAGGTATAATGTTTTGCTAGGGCGAGACTGGATACATGCTAATGGTTGTGTGCCATCTACTTTGCATCATTTTTTGGTTCAATGGGTAGGTGATCAGGTGGAGGTGATTGAAGCAGACACCACTATGTGTATCGCACTCATGGAAACGCCAATGGAATGGCAGCACGGTAATATGCGGTGTTTGACAGGAAGAGATTTGTCAGGATATGATTTTATCAGTGTAGAGCGAGATAGTTTTGTGCCTATTCATGTAAAGCCGGCTGACATAGCACGGCTCAATGACTCAGCATTATAAATGAATGAACACGATAATTTAAAATGGTTACAGGAGAGGACAGATGAATATCGTTTAAACAAAAACGATATGGGTGAGGTGGTAGATGATTTTGACGACCTTGGAAAGTTAGGACAGGGGTTCTCATCTGTTGATGAACTAGAGGAAGTCGATATTGGAGACGGAAAGGTGCCAAGGCCGACATTTGTAAGTGCTAAATTAATAGCCGATCAGAGGCAAAAGGTATGTGATTTACTTAGAGAATTTAGAGACTGTTTTGCATGGAATTATACTGAGATGCCAGGGCTGAGTAGGGAGTTGGTTGAGCATAGGCTACCAATTAAGCATGGGTTTAGGCCACATAAGCAGCCACCTAGACGATTTAACCACGACATCCATGACAAAGTTAAGGAAGAAGTTGATCGGCTGTTAAAAGCAAATTTCATAAGGCCATGCAGGTATGCGGAATGGATCTCCAATATAGTGCCGGTTGAGAAGAAGAATACAGGGAAGATCCGGATTTGTGTGGATTTTAGGGATCTAAATTGGGCCACCCCGAAAGATGAATACCCAATGCCTATAGCCGATGAACTTGTTAATCAGGCTTCAGGGAATAAAATCATTAGTTTTTTGGACGGTAATGCAGGGTATAACCAGATTTTTATGGCCGAAGAGGATGTATCTAAGACAACCTTTCGTTGCCCTGGTTTTGTGGGGTTGTTTGAATGGGTTGTGATGACATTTGGATTAAAGAATGCTGGTGCAACATATCAATGAGCCATGAACCTTATTTTTCATGATCTTTTGGGCATTGTGTTAGAAATCTACATTGATGATGTTGTGGTGAAATCGGCTGCTTTCAGTGACCATTTAGCCGATTTACGGTTGGCATTGGGGAGGATGCGAAAGTATGGTTTAAAGATGAATCCCCTCAAATGCGCATTTGGAGTGTCGGCTGGTAAGTTTTTAGGCTTTATGGTGCATGAGCACGGGATTGAGATTGATCCAAAAAAGGTGGAAGCAATTGATAAATTGGGAGAGCCGACATGCAAAAGAGACGTTCAAAGGTTATTAGGAAAGATTAATTACTTGAGGCGATTTATATCCAATTTGGCCGGCAAAATTGAGTCATTCGTACCTCTTATTCGGCTTAAACATGAATCTGATTTTAAGTGGGGAGCTGAATAGAGGGAGGCATTCGCTATTATTAAGGGATATTTGGCAAAGCCGCCAGTGCTTAAAGCATCCAAGGCGGGAGTGCCTTTCAAATTGTATATTGCAGCATAAGAGAAGGTAATCGAAGCTGTTTTAATACAAGAACATGGTGGGAAAGAGAGTGTGGTGGCCTATTTAAGCCGTCGTCTGCTGGACAGCGAGAACAGGTATGTGTTCATTGAAAAACTCTGCTTATCCTTGTATTTTGCATGGACCAGGTTTCGACATTATTTGCTCTCAAGTACTTGTACTGTAGTATGTCAAACGGATGTGGTTAAATATATGTTGCAGAAGCCGATTCTTAGTGGTCGAGTCGGGAAGTGGGCATATGCTTTGATAGAGTACGATCTAATTTATGAGTCTTTATCTTCTATGAAACGGCAAGTTATAGCTGATTTTATAACTGAACATAGGGTTGATGTAGAGCAGGAAATCTCATGTCTTAATGTTTGTCCTTGGCAATTATTTTTTGATGGTTCTGTGTGCAAAGAAGGGCAGGGAATCGGCTATGTTTTAGTGTCACCAAATGGTTTATTGCATGAAACATCAATTAGGATTGAATATTGTTGCACTAACAATCAGATTGAGTATGAGGCGTTGTTGTTTGGGTTAATGCATTTAGATGATATGGGAATAAAAGATATAGACGTGTTCGGGGATTCGTTGCTTGTGGTACAGCAGGTGAGAGGGGAATTTCAGTGTTTAGATGGTATGCTGCGTAATTATTTAGACAGGTGTCTAGATATTGTTAAAAAAATGGATACTTTCACTATTGTACATATATCTAGAGATAAGAATGGTAGAGCTAATTTTTTGGCACAACAAGCATCGGGATATAACATAGAGATAGGGCAGTTCTTTATCGAGAAGGAGCCAATGTTTGCAGGCATCAATAGTATAGAAAGGAGTAACTCAGGCCATAAAAAATTCGAGGCCGAGCAGCAAGATGGGATGGATAATGCTGATTGGAGGAAACCATTAGTCGAATGTCTGCAAAATCCCAGCAATACCAAAGATAGAAATGTTCGGAGGCAAGTTTTGAAGTATACTTTAATGGAGGGTGAGTTGTATCGACGGACGATAGATGGTCTGCTGCTAAAATGTTTAGATGAGGAGGATTCAAAAGTAGCTATGGGGGAGGTCCATGAGGGTATGTGTGGCACACATCAGTCAGCCCATAAAATGAGGTGGATGCTAAAACGGGCAGGGTTTTATTGGCCGACCATGATGGAGGATTGTTTTAGATATTTCAAAGGGTGTGAGGCGTGTCAAAGGTTTGGGGATATTCAGTCAGCGCCAGCGAGCACATTGCATCCTATTATAAAACCATGGCCATTTAGAGGGTGGGGTTTAGATTTTATTGGTGAGATTCATCCATGCTCATCTAGAAGGCATCGATTCGTGTTAGTGGCTACTGATTATTTTACTAAATGGACTGAAGCTGTGCCTTTAAAAAATATGACGCATAAGGAATTAATTAGTTTTGTATTAGAGCATATTGTATACAGATTTGGCATTCCACAAACATTAACAACAGATCAGGGAGCTGCTTTTATGTCTCACCAATTTAAAGATTTTGCCAAATCTTTGCGGATCAAGTTATTGAATTCGTCGCCGTATTATGCACAAGCTAATGGGCAGGCCGAATCTAGCAACAAGGTGTTGATCAGGTTGATAAAGAAGAAGATTGCAGAACAACCGAAGAGGTGGCATGAAGTGTTGTCAGAGGCGTTATGGGCTCATCGAGTATCTCGGCATGGAGCAACTAAAGTGACACCATTTGAATTGGTTTATGGACAAGAGGCAGTGCTTCCTATTGAGGTGAATTTACAGGCTTGCAGAGTAGCTTGTCAAAATTCGTTATCGGCTAAGGTATATGGTGAGCTAAGGTTAGACAAAATTGATGGGAATAATGACAGTCGATTAACAGCCTTAAGGGAAATAGAGAAAGAAAAGCTGAGAGTGGCGAAAGCTTATAATAAAAAGGTGAAGGAGAAATCATTTCAGATTGGAGAGTTGGTATGGAAAACGATTTTACCCGTGGGAGTCAAAAATAATAAATTCGGCAAATGGTCGCCGAATTGGGAAGGACCATTCAAGGTTGTAGGTATTGTGCACGGGAATGCATATTTCGTTGAGGACTTGCAAGGAAGGAGATTACCCAAGGCCCTCAATTTTAAATATCTGAAGAAATACTACCCTAGTGTATGGCAGGGGGTGTGCTAAGATATGAGGCTGATGAAGTTAAAAAAAATCCTCAAACTAAGGCCGAGGTACAACATAAAAACGATTGTACCGGCTAAGGGAAGAAAATTATACAAACATACAGTAGTATCTGGGACATCAGATGGGTTAGGAATGTACCTGGGCGAGTGCTCTGCGGATGGGGACCAACTGATTGGTAGTAGATGGCTAACTTCAGGGGATGCAAATCTGGCCATCGGGGAGTCCGGGTTGGTGAGGTCATGCTGGCCGAAGGGTCGGAGTAGATGCTCCATGGAAGGCTGCTCGGATCGAGGATGGCAGCGCCGGCTGGGACCACTTACACATCTCGTCACCTGTCGCCGGACGATGGAGCGTGGTGTTGCCGCCATCACATTGAAGAAGACATGGTCGGGGTTACCTTTAGCTGCCACCAAAAGAGGCTGCCGCGCCTCTAAATTGTTTGCGCGGTGTGCCGGAGGTGGCCATGGTGGAGGTTGTGCTGCTCGCGAAGGCGTCGTGGCAATGGCACGGCTGTTTCCCTAACCCTAGCAGTAAGTGCGGGGGAGGATTGGTCGAAGCATCGAGCTCAGACATAGGTTGAGGCAGATGCAAGCAGAGGTTTGCTTACCGGGCCGTGTGGGCTGTTTTTGCGAATCGGACCACGTTCGTAAGACCAGCTTCGTTGTCTGTTTGGTAGTATGGTTGATGGACGAGTGTCACAAGGGCCGTTCAAAAAAAATGTAATAAAAAGAGAAGGAAAAAGAAAGTATGTATGAATATTATATAAGCCGATTCAGTGTAGAATCGATGATTTGAAAGTGTTTTTCGGCATACTGCGTTTGCTAAAAAATAGGGGGCATGTGTTGAAGGTGAATTTTGGTGATCTGTTGATGCAGGACTGGCGAAGGGTACATGAAGTCATCTACAGAAGAAAAAATGAAGAAATCATTAGCAGAACATGTATGCATAGGAGGAGCACGAAGGGATCAACGGCTCACAAAACAAGATGCATGCTGGGCCGTGACAAAAAACATGAGAATAGAAATATGTTAAGATATCTCCTGTTATTCAGTTTAAGTTAGTTCCTATTGTTTAGGATAAAGTAGCTCCTATTATTTAGGCTACAATAGCTCCTATTGTTTAGATTGATCGTGTATTAGAAGGGTTATATAAGCACTTCGAGTGTCACAATAGCAGATACAGAAAAAAGGTAAAAAAATAAATCTTCATTACTTTTCTAGTTTACTCGTCACTATTTCTTTCTCTGTTTTCCTTTGGTGTTTTGCCGAGAAAAACATCCGAAATCATCTCTGCGAAAGTGAGATCCATATAATCCAATCATCACTGCTATTTGCTTTGAAAGATCAATTCATAGCAACAAATACAAAAGATCTAGGTGACCAATAGTCAAATATTGTAAAGCTCCAACAAAACTCCTATACTTTGTACTGTCTTCGGGTCCCAACAGATCACCAGCATAGGCCAAATGTTTTTTTATTAGATACCCATAGAGTAGAGACAGGTTTACTTTGACTCATCTTAGCATGCTGCAATAGTTCATGAGTATATTTCTCTTGAGTCATAACAAGACTAACTTGAGATTTCTTAACTTCTATCCTAGAAAAATAATGCAAGTCACCCAAGTCTTTTAAAGAAAATTTATCCTTAAAATCTTTTGGTCTTTGGTATTCCTCTTCCTCAACCTTGTCACTGTATAGGTCTTCCGATGTAGATGTGCATGTTGTCGATTGAATCACAAGTCAACATCTAAGACTTTTTATTTCTTGAGCTTTTCTTTGGTTTTGGTCTTCTTGCAAGTAGTCTAACATAGCCCAATCCACCATAGAGGTTGAGTATATTGTGGCCGCTAGATACTACTCGCAATTGCTTTGGATAATGGCCACCCTAATAGATTTTGGCATAGAGTTTTAGAGATTACCTTTTTTTCTTTATGATAGCATCATTCATTAGTGTTGCCAAAAACTTAGCGTTGCATTAAAAAACCAAGCACATGAAAGTCTACAAATTGAGTCTAGGCATTCAATGTTGCATTAAAAAAATCAAGCACATAGAAGTCTATAATTGGAGTCTAGGAAAGTATTCTTGTCAGCATGGGAAAATCTGACATCAGGTTCTGAAACTATAATTATGCCCATAGTTGGATGAACACCCCATATCCATTTTAAACGATTCCGGTGGTGGTTAAGTGGAGATTTATGTACAGTTCGCCTAGGAAAACCTTCCCTAATGTAAGGTTTTGGGTACATGTTAGGGCATAAGCGAGGGCAAGATTATTTTTGGTTGGTGTTAGAGAATACCCATACAGGAGAAAAAATTCCAACCAAAAGTTGAGGAAAGTTATCGGCGTCTCGGACCCGGGGGTCCCTTGGACCGACTAGTGAAATCGCTGCGTGTCCCTGCCCAGATGGGTTGGCGCGGGATGGAACACAAGAGGTGGGACAAGCCTTGTATTATCCTGCACTAGGGGTGCCGCTCGCAGTAGGGGTTACAAGCGCGTCGCGTGAGGGAGAGAGAGGCACAGAGTTCACCCGCCGCTTCCCTCGCGCGAACCCCTCTCAGGATGGCCCTGGACCTCCCTTTTATAGAGGCAAGGAGAGGATCCAAACGTACAACGGGGGGCGTAGCTATACGCTAATGTGTCCGGCAGTGGAGTGCCTAAGCCCTGTGTACATGCCAATGTGGCCGTTGGGGGAGAGCTTGGGCCCTGTACATGTGATGGCGTGGCCGTCGGAGGAGAGCCTGAGTCCTGTAGGAGCACAGCTGGCAGCGCGGTGAGGATCCTGCTGACGTCTCCTTGCTGTCGTAAGGGGCTGAGAGCCACCGGCATCATGGCGCACGCGGGGCACCATCATTACCCGTCACCGGGGTAAGCCAGATGGGACGCTGGTCTTGTTCCTTGTAGCCTGAGCAGGCTAGGAATAGGGAAATGATGTATCCCCTGTTAGCGCGGTCGGTCCGAGCCCAGGGTCAGTCGAGGCGGAGACTTCTCTTGAGGCCGAGGCTGGGGTAGGGTGAGGACGCGATTCCTCCCGAGATTGGGGTCGAGGCCGAGTCCTAGGGTCAGGCGAGGCGGAGACCTCCTCCCGAGGATAGAGCCTGAGGTCGGGCGAGGCGGAGCTTCCTGTTGCGCCCGAGGCTGAACTCGGTGGTTGATCGTGACTTATTGTCAGTCGTCGCCAGGGTGGCTGACACGACAGTCGGAGCGGAGCGAGCGGCGCTGTTTTCCTGTCATGTCAGACAGTAAAGAAGAGGGGCGAAGTACTGCGGTCACTTCGGCCTGGCCGACTGAGGCGCGTGTGTCAAGATACGGCGTCAGGCATCCCCTGCATTTAATGCGCCTGCGAAGCGGTCGGTTGGTGAGGCGGTCTGGCCAAGGTTGCTTCACAACGAAGCCTGCCCAAGCCGGGCTTCGGGAGAGCTGAGGGGGCGCTCGCTGCCTGAGGAGGCCCTCGGGCGTGGCGTGAACTCGTCTGGGACTACTGTTCCAACCCGAGGCTGGGCTCGGGTGAGATCGCGTCCCTCGGGTAGACGAAGTCTTGGCTTGAACCGCACCCGTCAGTTGGTCTGAGGGTGCTTACCTGCCATGATTAGGAGCGTTTGGGGTACCCTAATTATGGTACCCGACAGTAGCCCCCGAGCCTCGAAGGGAGTGATGGTACTCGCTTGGAGGCTTTTGCCGCGTTTTCGGTGAGGGGACCGGCCTTTCTTGGGTTTTGCCTTGTTCTAGTGGGTGCGCGCGAGCGCACTCGCCGGGTGTAGCCCCAGAGGCCTCGGAGGAGTGGTTTGAATCCTCTGAGGTCTGAATGCTTTTCATGATGCTTCGGCCGGTCTGATCGTTCCCTCACGCGGCCCGGCCGTAGCCCAGGTGCGTGGTCGGGTTCCAAGTTATCAAGCTGGTTTGTTGACGCTGTCAATAGTTTTGGCCGTAGCCGGGTGCGAGAGCAGCCCTCGAGCCTCTGCACGGAGCGAGAGTACGAGCAAGGACTTTCCCGACTTTTATTATACGCCCCTGCGTCGCCTTTCTGCAAGGAGGAGGGGGGAAAGCGCCATGTTGCCCTCGGAGGGCACCGAACATGGTCTTTCCAGTGAGCTGCTAACGGTTGATCCGAGTGGACGCCCGTGCCCCGTTCATTAGGGGTCGGCTGGTGGCCCAGAGGCGCGCTCTAAAAGTACCTGCGGGTGATTTGTCGGACCTAGACCCCTTCGACAGGGTCTGAGGGCTCGATGCCTCCCTCCGGTGGGATTCCATTACAAATCGTTCCCGCCGGTCTCGAAAATGTCCTAGGGTACCTCGGGAGCATAGCCTGAGCCTCGGCTATGTATCGAACGTACCCAGAGTCATCCCTCACTCTGCGTGCTCTGGGGCGACTGTCGAACCCTTCCGAGGGGCCAGCCTACGAACCCTTGATCAGTAGTGGGCACGGAGCCTGAGCGCTCTGGGCGGCTATCGAACCCTTCCAAGGGGCCAGCCTTCGAACCCCTGATCAGTAATGGGCTCGAAGTCCGAGTGCTCTGGGGCGGCTGTCGAAACCCTTCTGAGGGGCTAGCCTTCGAACCCCTGATCAGTAGGAGGGCTCGGGGCCCGCTTCCTTCGCCGGGAAGGATCCTTTCCACAACATCCCCTTTCCCGGTCCCTGTAGCAAGAGAGAGAGAGAGGAGGAGGAGGGGAAGGATATGAATTTAAATAAGGTGTCGCACCTTTTTTGACGCGGTCATTATGGCGAAGGCGAAGCGGCGCCCGCCTCGCCTGCCAGACGTGTCGCCTGCTCCGTTGGGGAGTTATTGCGATGGGACGGACGATTCATGCCTTCGTTCTCCCCTCATGCATTGCGCCCTCCTCGCCGGAGTTATTGCGCCCGCCTCGCCTGCTAGAGGTGTCGCCTATAAAAGGGGGATCGATCCCCTGGGCAGTGGTCATGCCTTCGTTCTCCCCTCATGCATTGCGCCCTTCCACCTTTTGAGCCCCCGGATGGGGTGCTCCAGCGCCGCCTTGCTCTTGCTGTCGTTGGAGGAGCGCGGCCTTGTGGAGATCGGCACCTTTCAGCCATCGCTCGCCTTCAAGGATTTTCGTCGTGCAGCCCGACTGCATTTCCTCATCAATGGGCAGTTTGGTGGGGAGAAGAAAGCCGGGCTGCGGCCTCCGCCCTGCCCTTAGCTTCAAGGATCTTCGTCATCCTTGCTGAGGCAGAGGGAGAGCTGAGCCGAGGTTCTACCTCCCGCATGGGCCGGCAGGCCGTCTCCTCCTTCAGCATTCAGGGGAGAAGGTGCTCACCGACCTTGCGGAGGGGTGAACTTTGGCAACGTAGGACCGGTCGGCTGCAAGCGTTGTCAGCTCCAGCGTGCCTGGCTCGTTGGCTCAGCTGGCTCTGTCGCGGTCTCTGACGCTGCCTCCTACCGCTTGATCCGGGCTCGGGAGTCTGTTGCGCCATGCGCACCGGTGGACTGTCCAAGATGTCGTACGCCGCATGGGCGGCGTTCGTGTTCTTGGATTGTCTTATCCTCACTCCGGCACGACGCCTCTGTGGGCCTGAGTGGGGATCTACTGGTGCAGGCTGGGGCGTCCGCCATTCGTCGGCGTGGCGCTGGCGCATAGGCGGCCGCTGTCGTCGGTGCTGAGGTGGTGACAGCCGGAGAAGGTTTCTCCGCTAACGAGACCATCGACGCTAGCTGCAGCTGGACCCCCGGCTCTTTGGCTTTGATGGCTTGTCCTCGTCCCTCGAGCAGAGACGTGGGCGAGGGCCTCGTCACAGCAGCGTTGGCCCTGAGGTCATCGCTGCTACTGTTTAGCCGCCCGGAGCAGGGGTCATTGTCGCTGTTGGTGTAGTGGCTACCGGCGAGCCACTCGGAGTTTGTTGTTCCGTAGGCCCTCTGGTATGGAGGTTGTTCATACCCGCGGGAATGGAACCAGAGTCCCGTTTGTAAGGAGATATACCGGGTTTTTGCCAGAGCAAAATGTAACCGCTTCGAGTACTTAGACAGTTGTCGTAGGCTGAGAGAACCGCCGAGGGTTCTGCCGACGTCTAAGTCTGTGTAGCATAGTTACCCCCAAGTATATGTGTTTTTCTTTGTGGATGTCGAGGCCTGAACATTTGGGTATTCGAGAATGAAGTTGTGTGTCTTCCTCATTCCGAGCGCTAGGACTTGCCTGTTGGCTAGCCGAACCACTTAACCGAGCGTTGGTTGCCTTTCGCGGAAGGTGACGAGTGAGGTGTCCGTATCCCGGAGGCGTAGGAGTCCCTTGGCTCGGTCGGCCTTGCCGCTCTAGGCTTCTCTTGCTCAGTTTTTGGAACCCTCGGCTGCTCTGCAATGAGCTGGAGCCAGAGGCAGCGGTGTTAGCGCGGACAGACGCGGAGTCGGCTTGGAAAGAGACTTCGTCGGCCCGGGAGATGGCGGTATCCTAGGCCGAGGAAGATGTGGTAGCAGCCGCTGGAGCTTGGCCAATACACCTACTGGCGTGGTGCTGGCATCCTCCCTTAGGTGGAGGTCCTTTTGCCCGGGTCGCCGTCCGAGGCCGGGCCAGGTTCCGCCGAGGGTGGAAACAACGCCGAGGGTGCTACAGTTTGTCTGTAGCATGCACATGCTTTTTCGCGGTCGCCGAGGCCTAAACACTTTATCGTCGTGTTTAAAAAGATGCGTCTTCTCTCCTCTTGTTTCGAGCATCATGACTTGTCTGTCAATAGCAGAATCGTTTATCCGAATGAGAGTTACTTTTCGCGGAAGGTGATGAGTGAGGTATCCGTATCCCGGAGGCGTAGGAGTCCCTCGGCTCGGTCGGCCTTGCCGCTTACGTGCGCTCTCATTTGGTCGAAGGATTCCATTATTGGTACTGTCGGGAAGGCGCGAAAGTCGTTTTCTACCCAAGTGTTAGGACTTGTTCGGTAGCAGGATCGCTTATCCAAGCGTGAGTTACTTCTCGCGGAAGGTGATGAGTGAGGTATCCGTATCCCGGAGGCGTAGGAGTTCCTCGGCTCGGTCGGCCTTGCTGCTTACGTGTACTCTCATCGTTCTTAGGATCCCGCTATCGATATGAAAGTTGAAAGCACAAAGGTTGTTTTGGTAGAAAATTTTTCCGAGGAAAATTTTGACGCAGAGGGGGTTCCCCCCTTCTAGCCCCCGAGGGAGGGTCGGGCTTTGCTGAGGCAAGGCCGACCCTTCCTTGACGGTTAGACTTTGTGTATGTAAACGAGGTACATGAACGACTTAAAACATCTTAAGGGTAGAAGCGACATAGCTGTTGGATGTTCCAAGCGTTACTGTAGACCTTGCCTTGGTCGTTGGCCAGCTTGTATGTTCCGGGCTTCAAGATCTTGGCGATGATGAAGGGCCCTTCCCAGGGAGGAGTGAGCTTGTGGCGCCCTCGGGCGTCCTATCGCAGGCGAAGCACCAAGTCTCTCACTTGGAAGCCTCGGGACCGAACGCTTCGGGCGTGGTAGCGCCGCAGCGACTGCTGGTACCGTGCCGAATGTAGTAAGGCAACGTCCCGAGCCTCCTCGAGTTGGTCCAGCGAGTCTTCTTGGCTGGTCTGGTTGCTTCGGTCGTCGTACGCCTTGGTCCTCGGGGACCCGTATTCTAAGTCCGTGGGGAGGACGGCCTCGGCCCCATAGACTAGAAAGAACAGCGAGAAGCCCATGGCTCGGCTTGGCGTCGTCCTCAGACTCCAGACCACCGAGGGTAGTTCCTTCATCCATCGCTTGCCAAACTTGTTGAGGTCGTTGTAGATCCTTGGTTTTAGTCCTTGCAGGAGCATACCATTGGCACGCTCCACCTGCCCATTCGTCATGGGGTGGGCTACGACGGCCCAGTCCACACGGATGTGGTGGTCCTCGCAGAAGTCTAGGAACTTCCTGCCAGTGAACTAGGTGCCATTGTCGGTGATGATGGAGTTTGGGACCCCAAAGCGATGGATGATGTTGGTGAAGAACGCCACCGCCTGCTCGAACCTGATGCTGTTTAGGGGTCGGACCTCGATCCACTTGGAGAATTTGTCGATGGCGACCAGAAGGTGCGAGAAGCCCCCGGGTGCCTTCAACAAGGGACCAACGAGGTCTAGACCCCACACAGCAAATGGCCAGGTGATGGGTATCGTCTGCAAGGCCTGAGCGAGCAGATGTGTCTGCTTTGCGTAGAATTGACACCCCCGGCAGGAGCACACAATCATAGTGGCGTCGGCCACCGCGGTTGGCCAGTAGAAACCTTGTCGGAAGGCATTCCCCACGAGGGCTCGAGGCGCTGCATGGTGGCCGCAAGCCCCCGAGTGTATTTCTTGCAACAGCTCTTGTCCTTGGGCGATAGATATGCATCGTTGGAGGATGCCCGAGGGGCTGCGGTGATAGAGCACTTTTTCATCACCCAGCAAGACGAATGACTTGGCGCGCCGAGCCAGCCACCGAGCTTTGGTCTTGTCGATGGGAAGCTATCCTCGGAGGAGATATTTCAGGTACGGGGTCTGCTAGTTTGGATCTGGCGTGACCCCATTCTGTTCCTCCTCGATGGGCAAGGCCTCTTCCTCGATGGCCGAGGGTGCCTCGGGTCCGGCTGAGGGTACCTCAGGCTCGGCCGAGGGTACCTCGGGCTGGGCTGAGGCTTCCTCAGGCTCGGGCGTGTCGTTGATCTTGACGGATGGTTGATGTAGGTCTCTGGAGAAGATGCCCGGGGGAACCGTCGTCCGCCCTAAGGCTATTTTCGCCAGCTCGTCCGAAGTCTCGTTGTACCGTCGGGTGATGTGGTTGAGCTCCAGCCCATAGAACTTGTTTTCTAGGCGCCGGACTTCATCGCAGTAGGCTTCCATCCTCCGGTCACGGCAGTGGGAGTTCTTCATGACTTGGTCTATGACAAGCTGCGAGTCGCCTCGAGCGTCGAGGCATCGGACCCCTAGCTCGATGGCGATGCGCAGCCTGTTAACCAGAGCCTCATACACGGCCACGTTGTTTGATGCCAGAAAATGGAGGCAGATGACGTAGCGGAGATGATTTCCGAGGGGTGAAATGAAGAGCAGGCCAGCGCCTGCTCCTGTTTTCATGAGTGACCCATCGAAGTACATGGTCCAGAGCTCGGGCTGGATTGGAGTTGTCGGTAACTAGGTGTCAGTCCACTCAGCCAGGAAGTCTGCCAAGACCTGGGATTTTATGGCCTTCCAAGGAGCGAATGATAGCGTTTCGCCCATAAGCTCCATCGCCCACTTTGCTATCCTACTCGAGGCCTCGCAGCACTGGATGATCTCCCCCAGGGGGAAGGATGACACCACAGTCACCGGATGAGACTCGAAGTAGTGTCGCAACTTTCGCCATGTCAGGATCACTGCGTAGAGCAGCTTCTGGATCTGTGGGTAGCAGACTTTGGTCTCGGAAAGCACTTCGCTGATGAAGTAGACTAGCCTCTGGACGGGCAGTGCATGCCCTTCTTCTCGTCTCTCAACTACGATCGCGACGCTGACCACCTGAGTAGTCATGGCTACGTAGATCAAGAGGGCTTCTCCTGCGGTGGGGGACACCAGGATGGGTGTGTTCGTAAGGGGCGCCTTAAAGTTTTCGAGGGCTTCCTCGGCCTCGGGGGTCCAAGTGAAGCACTCGGCCTTCCTTAAGAGGCGGTATGGAGGCAAGCCTTTCTCGCCAAGGCGTGAGATGAAGTGGCTCAGAGCCGCAAGGCATTCCATGACCCTCTGTACTCCTTTCAAATCTTTGATCGGTCCCATGTTGGTGATGGCCGCGATTTTCTCTGGGTTGGCCTCGATGCCCAGCTTGAAGACGATGAATCCAAGGAGCATGCCTCGGGGGACTCTGAAGACACACTTCTAGGGATTGAGTTTCACACCTTTCGCTCTCAGACACTTGAATGTCGTTTCAAGGTCAGAGAGGAGGTTGGAGGCTCTCTTCGTCTTGACAACGATGTCGTCGACGTAAGCCTCGACCGTTCTGCCGATGTGTTCTCCGAACACGTGGTTCATGCACCTCTGGTAAGTGGCGCCTGCATTCCTCAACCCAAATGGCATTGTAGTGTAATAGTACATGCCAAAAGGTGTGATGAAAGAAGTCGCGAGCTGGTCAGACTCTTTCATCTTGATTTGGTGATAGCCTGATTAGGCATCGAGGAATGACAGGGTTTCGCACCCAGCAGTGGAGTCCATGATTTGATCGATGCGAGGTAGAGGGTAGGGAACTTTCAGACATGCTTTGTTTAGACCAGTGTAGTCTACACACATCCTCCATTTCCAATCCTTCTTCCTTACAAGAACAGGGTTAGCTAACCATTCGGGATGGAATACCTCTTTGATAAACCCTGCTGCGAGTAGCTTGTGGATCTCCTCGCCTATGGCCCTGCGCTTTTCTTCGTCAAAACGATGCAGGGTTTGCTTCACGGGTCGGGCTCCAGCTCTGATGTCCAGTGAGTGCTCGGCGACATCCCTCGGTATGCCGGGCATGTCCGAGGGACTCCACGCAAAGACTTCGGCGTTTGCACGGAGAAAGTCGACGAGCACTGCTTCCTATTTGGGGTTGAGCTCGGAGCCGATCCGAACTTTCTTGCTGGTGTTGTTGCTAGGGTCGAGAGAGACGGACTTGACCGCCTCAACTAGTTCGAAGTTGCCGGCGTGCCGCTTCGCGTCGGGCGCTTCCTTGGAGAGGCGTTCCAGGTCGGCGATGAGGGCCTCGGACTCGGCGAGAGCCTCGGCGTACTCCACGTCGCATTCGTATGTGTGGCGATACGTGGATCCGATGGTGATGATCCCATTCGGGCCCGACATCTTGAGCTTGAGGTAGGTGTAGTTGGGGACAGCCATGAACTTGGTGTAGCATGGTCTTCCCAACACCGCATGGTAGGTTCCTCGGAACCCGACGACCTCAAAGGTGAGAGCTTCCTTTCGAAAGTTAGAGGGAGTTCCGAAGCAGACGAGTAAGTCGATCCGTCCGAGGGGTAGGATTCGCTTCCCGGGCGTGATCCCGTGGAAGGGTGCCACACCGGCCCGGACCTCGGATCGATCAACCCCTAAGAGTTCCAGGGTCTCGGCGTAGATGATGTTAAGGCTGCTGCCTCCGTCCATGAGGACCTTGGACAGCCTAACGTTGCCGATATCGGATCGACGACGAGCGGGTACCTTCCTGGGCTTGGCACGAAGTTGGGGTGGTCGCCTTGGTCGATGGTGATAGGCTTGTCGGACCAGTCTAGGTAGACTGGCGCCGCCACCTTCACCAAGCAGACTTCCCGGCGCTCCTGCTTGCGGTGCTGAGCCGAGGCGTTCGCCGCCTGCCCGCCGTAGATCATGAAGCAGTTATGGACTTCCGGGAATCCCTCTTCCTTGTCGCCCTCCTTCTTGTCGTTGTCATGGCCCTTGCCACCCTCCACCGAGGGCCCGGTCTTATGGAAGTAGCGCCGGAGCATGACACATTCTTCGAGGGTGTGCTTGACGAGCCTCTGGTGATAGGGGCACGGCTCTTTGAGCATCTTGTCGAACGCGTCGGCCCCTCCAGGAGGTTTCCGAGGGTTCCTGTGCTCGGCCGCAGCGACGAGATTCGCGTCTGCGGCGTCGCGCTTCGCTCGCGACTTGTTTTTAGCCTTCTTCTTCGTGCCCCGCTGGGCGGACGCCTCAGGGGCGTCTGTCTTCGGCTCTCCCTAAGGTTGCTTGTCCTTTCGGAAGATGGCTTTGACCGCCTCTTGACCCAAGGCGAACTTGGTGGCGACGTCCATCAGTTCGCTCGCACGGGTGGGAGTCTTGCGCCCCAGTTTGCTCACCAGGTCTCGGCAAGTGGTGCCGGCAAGGAAAGCCCCAATGACATCCGAGTCGGTAACGTTGGGCAGCTCGGTGCGCTGCTTTGAAAACAACCGGATGTACTCTCGGAGGGACTCCCCTGGCTGCTGGCGGCAGCTTCGGAGGTCCCACGAGTTCCCAGGGCGCACGTACGTGCCTTGGAAGTTTCCCGCGAAAGCTTTTGACCAGATCATCCTAGTCGGAGATCTGCGCAGGAGGTAGATGCTCCAGCCAGGCTCGGGCGGCGTCGGAGAGGAAAAGGGGTAGATTATGGATGATGAAGTTGTCATCATCCGCCCCTCCCAACTGGCAAGCCAGTCGATAGTCTGCGAGCCACAGCTCTGGCCTCGTCTCCCCGAGTACTTAGTGATGGTAGTCGGGGCTCGGAAACGGGTAGGGAACGACGCTCGTCGTATGGCCTGGCTGAAGACTCGTGTACCGGGTGGTTTGGGCGAAGGACTGCGATCCTCCTCACTGTTGCAGCGTCCCTCACGCCTGCGATGGTAGCCTCGGCGCACCTTCTCGTCGAGGCGGGCTCGATGGTCGAGATGGTGGTGCTCGTTGCCGAGGCATTCCTGGGTGGCGGGCGCCTCGTCCCACGTGCGCTCGGGATGGACCAAGGCTTCCCGAATGCGCCGGGAGGACACCGTGGGATGCCTCGAGGGGTCAGCTCGCCTGCGGGAGGCGGAGCTCTCGGCTCGTCGAACCGCGGCGCCTTCTAGGAGATTCTTGAGTTCGCCCTGGATAAGCCGTCCCTAGGTGGTGGATGGCTCCAGCATGGCTCGAAGCAACATCGCTGCTGCAGCTAGGTCCTGGCCGGACCCGCTGACGGCCGGGGGCAGCGTGGCCCTGGCATTGTCGATGATGTGGCGCCGGATGTCTTGGGCCCGGTGACAGGCTTCTCCGGCGAGTGTTCGGCCTTCCCACTCCTGTTCGATGTTCTGTTGGAGCTATACAAGTCGACCTGCTTCCCTGTCGACCCGGGCCTGCATCTCGCGGATTTGCTCGAGCTGTATGTCCTGACCCCCCACAGGGACTGGGACCACAGCTAGCTCCCGCGGGATGTCAATGCGAGATGCGGGCCCAGAGGGATTGTCAACCTCTGGCATACCGAGGTCGTTGTCTTCGTTGTGATCTCCCAGATCGACGTAGAAACATTCACGACTTGGGACGTAACCCTCGTCGTCAAGGTCACGACCATTGTCAGAACAACCGGAGAGGCAGTGGTCACATGCGGACATGAAGCCCCGCATGGCACTGGGGTCATTGAGGGCAGAGAAATCCCAACCGGAGTCGGGGTCGTCCTCTTCCTCAGAACCCGTCGGTCCGAAGGTTGAGACGGCTGTCAGTCGGTCCCAGGTTGACCACATGTGGTACCCCGAAAGGTTTGGATACGCCTTTACGAAGGCGCTCACCATAGCGGGGTCGCTAGGTGGATCGAAGCTGAACCGAAAAGGTACGGGATGGAAAATGGATGGTACCTTTTGGTCGATGGACGGTGGTGAAGTCGCGTCGGGGGCGGAGCTCACCGTCATCTCAGGTACGAGGGTAAGGGACACCCGCTGTCGTCTCAGGTGCTGGTGTCATCAGTCCGCTTGGGGCTGACACGTCGCGGGGAAGGGACACCCACCGTCGTCTCAGGTGCGAGGACAATGTCCGACATGTCCCCCGGGGGAGTGCCAGCGTCGTCGACTCGCTCTGGTGCGACAACCGACAAGGTTCCGCCTCCTGCGTGGCCATGGTTGCCTCGTCTCCGCCTCCTCCGACGAGGAGGGTGGCGGGGAGATGCTGTCGTAGAGCTCGCCGCCACCGGGCGAGTCGGAGACCATCGTTGTTGTCACGCCACGGGGGGAGGAGTACCATGTCGTAGCTGCTGTCGAGGGACATGAACTCGAGACTCCCGAAGCGGAGCATCATCCCTGGCTGGAGAGGTTGTTGAAGACTCCCCATCTGGAACTCAACGGGAAGGTGTTCGTTAACACGCAGAAGGCCCCTACCTGGCGTGCCAACTGTCGATGTCTCGGACCCGGGAGGGTCCCTTGGACCGACTAGTGAAATCGCTGCGTGTCCCTGCCCAGATGGGTTGGCGCGGGATGGAACACAAAAGGTGGGACAAGCCTTGTATTATCCTGCACCAGGGGTGCCGCTCGCAGTAGGGGTTACAAGCGCGTCGCGTGAGGGAGAGAGAGGCACAGAGTTCGCCCGCCACTTCCCTCGCGCGAACCCCCCTCAGGATGGCCCTGGACCTCCCTTTTATAGAGGCAAGGAGAGGATCCAGACGTACAACGGGGGGCGTAGCTATGCGCTAACGTGTCCGGCAGTGGAGTGCCTAAGTGTAATACCCATTTTGTAAAAGAAATAAAAGGAGAATTTCCTTTCCTTTATATGTGATTTTTCCATTTATCATCACATGTGAACACTTCATTTGAAAATAAATGATTAATAAGAATATAAATACGATTAAATCATGCATCATGCTGGTGTTTATTGGTGTGTGCATTTTTCTACAGTGGTAATGATAACAAGAATACATAAAAGAAGAGAATTAGTACTAACCCAATTTGCACTTTAGAATTTAGAAAAGGGGGAAAGAAAGGAATAACATACTGTGCAAAATGAATCTATGGATAAATAACTTCTTCAAATTGGGTATGATCAAGAGAAACATTAAATTTGAATACAAAGTTTTGTCACCAAGTTGAATTTGAAATTTAGAATTTAGAAAAGAAAATAGGAAACAAAAAAAAGAAAGAAGAAGTCAGTTGGGCCGCTACTCCCTAAATTCGGCCCAGTAAACCCATTGCTGCGGCTGGTTCTCTCGCATGCTCTGGCCACTGAATCGCTGCGCCGACATGTGGGCCTAGTCGGTCAGCGATGCACTTAAGCGCGCTGCTCGCGCTGGCCGTTGGGACCGCGTGTCAGTCGCGTTATCCTCGTTACTGTACATCTTCCACGTCGAACATCGCGGCGCTGGCCGTTGTGCCGCCCGGTTCCTCCGCGGCACGACTCCATCCCACGGTGGCTACAAAGGCAGACCGGCTCCACCTCGTAACCCGGTAGCCATTGCCTCGTTGACCCTTCATGCCGCCATAACCCCAAATCCAAGCTTACCTCGCCAACCAGAGAAGAAGGGAGTGCCGCATCCGTGGTGACCGCTCCTCCGTCACCGTTGGGCCTCGGGCGTGTGCTCAGGGGTGTGGTGCCGTGCTTAGAACGCGCGATTTTGTCCGTGTGCGGCTGGCAGCACGTGGAATTCGTCCTCGTCGCGGCGAAGTCACTGCAGCGCTGTGGGCGGAGTTACTCGGATCACCATTGCCGGTATTAAGCACTCTCACTTGTCCGCCACACCCTCAATTTCGCTTAGCACCTAGTTAATCGTGGTATAGCGCCCAGAATCGCTGGGAAGGATTTGCGGGCAAGCTCTGCCGCCAGGGAGCTATGTGGCGCTGCCGCATTCATGCTCGGATTGGGGACGACTCCCCTTGCGTTGGATCGAAAATGGGTGGCCAAGATCCGTTTTCGGATGAGTGCAAGGAAGAAATCCAATCGTGTCCGGATATTGGTGATCGGAGGGCTGGGAGTTTGGCGCGCGCGTGGTTAGATCTCGAGCATCGATCTCGAATCCATCGGTTGTAGACGCGTGCAGATGCGGTGTGATCCAGGCGCTCGACCTCTAATCGGACGGCCCACCTTGGCCGATACCCGTTCGGCTAGATATTTTCCTTAAGAGCCCCTCTGGAATTTGAGATTAGAACCCGCAGTCCAGGGCTGTTGTTCCCTGTGTCTGGCGAATCTTGCCCCGAGCCCCCTGCACTTTTTTGTAATAGTGTGCTCAGTCCTGTGACCAGGGAAAGTGGGAAAACAATATAGAAATTATTTTTCCTATACTAGAATCTTGATAAATCCATAGAAAATTCATGTTAAGTCCAGACGAGTCCATTCCAATTTCTATAATTTTGTAATGTTATTCTCTATCACTTAGAGCCTCTGTTTTATCATGAAAACAGTAATAAAAATAATTTCTCACTTAATCCTATTTAAAACACATAAAACCTTTGAAAATACATAACTTAAATTCTATAACTCCAAAAATTATGATTCCTGTTCCTAGAATTTTATTTTAATGTGTAGATTATTACTGTGTATTCTATTTATATGTTTGGTGTAATGTTAATTTCTCTATATGCACTGTGCTTGTTTGTATTGTGGCGAGTAGAAGAATCCGTGACTGAGGATCCTGGTGAGCAGCAGGTTGAAGTAGCTGAGCAGGAGCTCATTGAAGGCAAGTTGTGCCCTTGACCACTTTTTACCCAATAATGTTCTCTAATTATCACTCACTCATGCATAGGTTAATTTTGATGGGACCCGATAGGTCACCCTAGATTGTTTATCTCATTACCTTGTTTACCCTTGAATCACTTGGGTAGTTTGCTATTGCTTTATATGGTTTTGGGATAATCATTTATTACCTCAATGTTCCAATTCTTTTTGTTATTCTATTTATGTTCATGTTATGATCATTAATGTTAATTGGAACATAGAGCTTAACTTGAGAACCACGTGCCACCACAAGGGTTTAATGGGACGCCCTTGGCTGACTAATTAGGAAAGCTAGTGGAAGACTACCTTACCCGAAAGAGGCAAGGGCAGTAGGGGAGTGGTCAGTGTAGGGAGGTCCTTGGTTGATTTTGCTGCGATGGCGGTCAGACAAGAACCCTGCATTGGAGCTTCCTATAAACTGTAACGGGTTTTCGGAAGCTAGTGGAACTTTGTAAAGGCCTCGTAGTGTTGCTCTGCCGCGCTTCCTAGGTAGTGGTGTATGGGATTCGCGACCCCTTGGCAGATGGGTAGCATGACTTGTGGGTAAAGGGTACAACCTCTGCAGAGTGTAAAACTGGTATACTAGCCGTGCTCGCGGTCATGAGCAGCTCAGGACTCTCTGATGTTTAAATTATGGAACTTAAATTCAATTTTGTCATTTGCATTGCATGGGTTGTTATTAATTTTGTTCTATTACTTTACTTATGGTTTGGTATTTACTTACACTTAGTAATTGCTAATAAAATTTTGACCAACTACTTAAAAGCAATGCTCAGCTTTAACCCCTATCATTGATTAGCCTTACACATTACATGAACTCACACCTTTGTGAGTTTATGTCCACTGGTTCCCCACAACTTGTTGAGCTATGATCATGTGTGAGCTCACCCTTGCTGTCTCACACCCCCCCAGGAGAAGAACAGGTGGTTCAGGAGGAGCCACAAGGCGAGGAGTATGATCTGATCTAGGTGGCGATTCTCAGTTGACATTTGCGCCGACGATCTTCGTTTTATCTTTACTATTTTATTTTGTAATAAGTCTTCCGCTATGTAATAAGTACTCTGATGTTATTGACATTTATCTCTATACACTCTGTTATTATATATGTTGTCTTCTTGGCGCATGTATGAGATGCACCTGGCTTTGTTCCTTAAAGCCGGGTGTGACAGAAGTGGTATCAGAGGAAATGTTGATTGTAGGACGAAACCTAGATAGAAATGGACAAACCCTTACTTACTTATCTTATTCTGATTCATTCTATACTTACCTTACTCTGATTCTTTCTACACTTATCTTGATCCTGTCTCACCTTCTGCTGTTCTACTCTGATCATTCTTACCTTTTCTACTCCAAGACAAGATGGATTTCACACCTTGGAATCCTACCCCTATGATCTTTTTAAGAGATAGGGATCCTAAGACAAAATTTAAAACTATTTTCTTTATTAAAAAATGATTGGTTGATTGTGCTGATGAATAATGCCTGATTTGCTTCTTTGATTGATTGAAATATTATATATGGGCATCTTAGTATGTACCACCATAAGGTAATAAATTAGCTATGGTAGGTAAAATATTAATCCGCTTAGCTAATAAATCCCCCAAAGTAACATGATTTGTAATTACCTGCCTTGTCTACTATTCTCTTACCATATGTATCTAACTCAGATGGTCAATACCAGGCGGGGTGGTGGAATTGATTTGCCTCCTAATAGACACACTCGGAGAATATACAGACAACCCCAGCCACAACCTGCAGAGATGAATCCTCCTAATCCTCCACCAGGCGGAGTTGACCCACTGGTTGCTGCTCAGATGGCGGTGATGCAGCAAATGGCGGACACTATGGCTGATATGCGTGCCTAGATGCAGCAAGAACACCAGGAGATGCGTCAGGAAAGAGAAGATATACGACAGGAGTTGCGCTAGGAGCGAGAGGAGATACGTCAGGAAAGGAGGGCGCAACAACAGCAGCTGCAACAGCAAATGCAACAACAACAGCAACAAGTACCACTGCCTCCACCACCACCACCAGTTCCACCCCGTGATAAGCATAGAGAGTTCATGAGTCATAAGCCACCTACGTTTGCTAGCTCACCGGATCCACTCGACGCAGATGATTGACTGAAGTCCGTTGAGAAGATGCTGAATATTGCACAATGCACTGACCGGGAGAAGGTTTTATATGCTTCTGGACGTCTGACGGGTCCTGCTGCTGACTGGTGGGATTCATATACTGCTGCCCACGATGCTGTTGATACTATCACTTGGGCGGAGTTCGGTACACAGTTCAGGAATTATCATATACCCGCTGGATTAATGAAGATTAAGAAGAAGGAATTTCTGTCGCTGAAGCAAGGAGGTATGTCAGTCAGCGAGTACCGCGACAAGTTTATTCAGTTATCCAGATATGCCCCTGATGAAGTAGCTGAAGATGAGAGAAAGCAGGAGCATTTTATTGAAGGACTTAATGGACCACTGCAGTATGCTCTAGTGGCACACACATTCCCATCATTTCAGAGGCTGCTTGATAAGGCCCTGGCTATTGAACACAAGCGTGTTCAGCTGGGAGAGCTGAAGAGAAAGGCTATATCTCAAGGACAAGGAAGCAGCAGTGTTCGTCCTCGCTACAGTTCACCTCAGGGTACACCAGTTCGCACCGGCGGAGGCCAGCGCCCAGTTCAGCAATCACCACTGAGGACCCCACCTCCTCGACAGGCTACCCCTACTGGCACCCCGACGAAGTTCTCAGGACAGAGTCCAGGCACTACTTGTTTCAAGTGTGGGAAGACGGGTCATTATGCAAATGTCTGCCCACAGAGGATTGCTACTACTCCAGTTCAGAACAGGCAGCCAACTCCAGGATCTGGCAAGGGATATTCTATTGCCAAGGTTAATCAAGTCAGCGTTGATGCTACTCCGGATGGTGGGGACATCGTACTTGGTATGTTTTATGTTAATGCAATTCCTGCAACCATATTATTTGATTCTGGTGCTACACATTCATTCATGTCTGCTCGTTATGCCAACACAAATAAAATACCACTGCTAAATATGAGAAAACCCATGATAGTAATTACACCTAAAGGGCCTGTTGAGGTGAATCAAATGACACGTAGATTGACATTGACCATTATGGATAGAGAATTTGGAGCTACTGCTATAATATTAGAGTCAAGCAGTATAGATCTGGTCCTTGGTATGTCATGGCTAAGAAAGGCAAAGGCCGTTATAGCATGTGGTAGAGGTACCGTAGAACTCACTACCACTAAAGGAGAAAGATTTCAAGTTAATATTGCAGTAACCTCCTCACCCATGCGTGCAATGTTTTTTATACCTGAGGAGTTTGTTGGTGACAACATCTGGGTGGTTAGAGATTTTCCGGATGTCTTTCCAGAGGAGTTACCAGGGATGCCACCTGATAGAGAAGTTGAGTTTGTTATTGATCTCTTACCTGGAACCGCCCCTATTTCTAAACGGCCATATAGGATGTCCGTAGAGGAGTTGAAGGAACTTAAGAAGCAGTTAACTGAGTTACAAGAGGCTGGGTACATTCGTCCGAGTTCCTCACCATGGGGAGCGTCGGTCTTGTTTGTATAGAAGAAGGATGGATCATAGCGGATGTGTGTGGATTATAGATCTCTTAATGATGTTACGGTGAAGAACAAGTATCCGTTGCCCCGTATTGAGGATTTGTTTGATCAAATGAGAGGTGCTAGAGTATTCTCGAAGATTGACCTCCGATCCGGTTACCATCTGATGAGGATTAGACCATCGGATATTCCCAAGACAGCATTCTCGACTCGATATGGATTATATGAGTTCACAGTTATGTCGTTTGGATTGACCAATGCCCCAGCTTATTTTATGAACTTGATGAACAAGGTGTTTATGGAGTATTTGGACAGATTCGTCGTGGTATTCATCGACGATATTCTTATTTATTCTCAGAGTGATAGCGATCATGAGGAACATCTGAGATTGGTGCTACAGAAGCTACGAGATAACCAGCTATATGCCAAGTTCAGCAAGTGCGAGTTTTGGATTGGCGAGGTGCCATTTCTTGGTCATATTATTTCTAATGGAGGAATATCAGTGGATCCTGCTAAAGTTAAGGAGATAATGGAGTGGAGAGTACCCACTACAGTTACTGAGATTCAGAGTTTCTTGGGATTAGCAGGTTATTATCGGAGATTTATTGAAGGATTTTCTAAGATTGCGAAGCCTATGACTTCGCTTTTGGAGAAAGGAAGAGAATTTAAGTGGGACGAGAAGTGCCAGGATAGTTTTGATCAATTGAAGAAAAGATTGATGTCGCCACCAGTATTGGTTATGCCAGACCTACAGAAAGGATTTGATATCTATTGTGATGCATGTGGTCAAGGACAGGATGTGTGTTCCTGATATCGAAAGCCTTCGAGAGACTATTTTAAAAGAAGCCCATGATTCAGATTATTCTATTCATCCTGGCAGTACCAAGATGTATCAGGATTTGAAGCGGAAATATTGGTGGTATGGATTGAAGAGAGATGTGGCTGCACATGTGGCTATGTGTGATGTATGTCAAAGAGTTAAGGCTGAACACCAGAGGCCAGCTGGACTATTGCATCCACTGAAGATACCCGAGTGGAAATGGGAAGAGATTGGTATGGATTTTATTACTGGATTGCCTCGCATCCAGAAAGGATATGATGCTATATGGGTGATTGTGGATAGATTGACTAAAGTGGCTCACTTTATCCCTGTGAAGACTACTTATAAAGGTTCTCAGCTAGCAGAGTTATATATGGCTCGGATTGTGTGTTTACATGGAGTACCAAAGAAAATCGTGTCTGATCGAGGTTCACAGTTTACCTCAAGGTTTTGGAGAAGCTTTCATGAGAATATGAGTACGAAGTTGAATTTTAGTACAGCTTATCACCCTCAGACTGATGGACAGACTAAAAGGACAAATCATGTTTTGGAGGATATGTTGAGAGCTTGTGCCCTTCAGCATGGAGGAAGTTGGGACAAGAGTCTACCTTATGCTGAGTTCTCATATAATAATAGTTACAGGCCAGTCTAAAGATGTCACCGTTCGAGACTCTATATGGCAGGAGTGCAGGACTCCTCTATATTAGGACCAGACTAGAGAAAGACAGTTCTTTGGACCTGAACTTATACAAGAGGCAGAAGAACAAGTCCGTATAATTCGGGAGAATTTGAGGGTAGCTCAGACCAGGCAAAGGATCTATGCTGATAATAGAAGAAGACCACTGAAATTTGAGGAAAGAAATCATGTGTACGTCAAGGTGTCACCACTTCGTGGAATGAGGAGATTTAAAGTTAAGGGCAAATGGTCCCCTCACTTTATTGGACCATTCTGAGTTTTAGGCCAGTTGGAGAGATGGCCTATCAACTCGAGCTACCTGATAATTTATCTGATGTGCAAAATGTTTTCCATATGTCTCAACTTAAGAAGTGCCCCCGTGTCCCTGAGGAACAGTTACCAATGGAAGAGCTCAGTGTTCAGGGTGATTTGACTTACACGGAGTATCCGATCAAGATTCTTGACACATTGACTCGGGTTACAAGAAATAAGGTGATAAAGATGTGCAAAGTGCAATGCAGTCACCACGGTGAAGATGAAGCAACTTGGGAAAGAGAAGAAGAGCTTCGCATAGATTTTCCCCATCTTTTCCCTAGATCTCCCTAAATCTCGAGGACGAGATTATTTTTAAGGGGGTAGGATTTGTAATACCCATTTTGTAAAAGAAATAAAAGGAGAATTTCCTTTCCTTTATATGTGATTTTTCCATTTATCATCACATGTGAACACTTCATTTGAAAATAAATGATTAATAAGAATATAAATACGATTAAATCATGCATCATGCTGGTGTTTATTGGTGTGTGCATTTGTCTACAGTGGTAATGATAACAAGAATACATAAAAGAAGAGAATTAGTACTAACCCAATTTGCACTTTAGAATTTAGAAAAGGGGAAAGAAAGGAATAACATACTGTGCAAAATGAATCTATGGATAAATAACTTCTTCAAATTGGGTATGATCAAGAGAAACATTAAATTTGAATACAAAGTTTTGTCACCAAGTTGAATTTGAAATTCAGAATTTAGAAAAGAAAATAGGAAACAAAAAAAAGAAAGAAGAAGTCAGTTGGGCCGCTACTCCCTAAATTCGGCCCAGTAAACCCATTGCTGCGGCTGGTTCTCTCGCATGCTCTGGCCACTGAATCGCTGCGCCGACATGTGGGCCTAGTCGGTCAGCGATGCACTTAAGCGCGCTGCTCGCGCTGGCCATTGGGACCGCGTGTCAGTCGCGTTATCCTCGTTACTGTACATCTTCCACGCCGAACATCGCGGCGCTGGCCGTTGTGCCGCCCGGTTCCTCCGCGGCACGACTTCGTCCCACGGTGGCTACAAAGGCGGACCGGCTCCACCTCGTAACCCGGTAGCCATTGCCTCGTTGACCCTTCATGCCACCATAACCCCAAATCCAAGCTTACCTCGCCAACCAGAGAAGAAGGGAGTGCCGCATCCGTGGTGACCGCTCCTCCGTCACCGTTGGGCCTCGGGTGTGTGCTCGGGGGTGTGGTGTCGTGCTTAGAACGCGCTCAGACGCGTGATTTTGTCCGTGTGCGGCTGGCAGCGTGTGGAATTCGTCCTCGTCGCGGCGAAGTCACTGCAGCGCTGTGGGCGGAGTTACTCGGATCGCCATTGCCGGTATTAAGCACTCTCACTTGTCCGCCACACCCTCAATTTCGCTTAGCACCTAGTTAATCGTGGTATAGCGCCCAGAATCGCTGGGAAGGATTTGCGGGCAAGCTCTACCGCCGGGGAGCTGTGTGGCGCTGCCGCATTCATGCTCGGATTGGGGACGACTCCCCTTGCGTTGGATCGAAAATGGGTGGCCAAGATCCGTTTTTGGATGAGTGCAAGGAAGAAATCCAATCGTGTCCGGAGATTGGTGATCGGAGGGCTGGGAGTTTGGCGCGCGCGTGGTTAGATCTCGAGCATCGATCTCGAATCCATCGGTTGTAGACGCGTGTAGATGTGGTGTGATCCTGGCGCTCGACCTCTAATCGGACGGCCCACCTTGGCCGATACCCGTTCGGCTAGATATTTTCCTTAAGAGCCCCTCTGGAATTTGAGATTAGAACCCACAGTCCAGGGCTGTTGTTCCCTGTGTCTGGCGAATCTTGCCCCGAGCCCCC
>JAOPSE010000010.1:46892923-46982263 GCA_029449295.1 Zea luxurians
TTTGATGTTTGACGTCCATCACAAACCACATGGACTGTAAGACCCAAAATTAGTAGAGGAAAAAAAATATAATAAAGTATCATAATGCTTTGGAAATTAGGGAATAAGAAAATGATGAGAAAAGAATTTTTTTTTTAAAGGAAACCATTCATACATCCCATGAAATAAATAACAAGGAGAATAAACTTAACTTAGTAATATTACAATAGTATGGTTTACATTCACCTAGGGGTTTCAATTGATACATTTGAAAAATCTGAAAACTAAAGAAGAAGTATAAATTTGAATTTGGAATAAGGAATAGAAAATGAATGGGAAGGCAAGAATATATACTTGTTAAAAATAAATAAATAATCCAAACAATAAAGTCTAAATTTCCTTCGGATTATATTGATTTTAGGAATCTAAAATTCAAAATAAAATTTGAATTTGGTTTGAATATTTAAAATTGAATTTGAAAACAAAAACAGAAAACATATAAAAAAAAAGAAAACAAAAATGGAAAACGCTCTTGGGCCGAAACTAAACTCGCTCGGCCCACTAAACCACGCGCGCGGCCCGACCAGCAGAGGAAGCGCCGACATCATGGGCCCACTGGCCAGCCTCTCCCTCGCGCCAGTCACTTCCGCGCGGGCCACACTCGTCAGCCGTCGCGCGCGCGTTCATCTCACCGCCTCGCGGGCTCCAGTCGTCAGCGTTTTTCTTCTCCCTCACACCCGAGCGAACTCGCCGCGAGCTCCGCGTACTTCTCGGGCGCAGTTCCAACCATCGCGCGGATTCCGGGTCCGGGGTTCACCGGCACGGGGGGGGGGAATAAATACTCGACCGTGTCGTAGTTACCCGCCTATCGTGCTCTTGCCGCTGTTCCACAAGCATCATCGCGTCGCCGTGGGTTCTTCTTGTTCCGCCGCAAGAGAAGCTCGTCGTCGTCGGGACTCTGTCCGCGGGGTTGGCTTAGGCTGGGTCGCCATCGTCTGGGGTGGCCGTCCGCGACCTCAATCGGAGGGCGGACCTTGGGGAGCGCGGGTAATTCCTCACCGTGATCCCGCCACCATCGTACTTCCGCCCATCGCCGTGGCCACGCTGCTGTGCCTCATTCCGTCGGTAAGAAACCCATCCAATCGACTCGCCTCATCCCCCTCTGCGTGTCGCTCGGTCCAATTTGGGTTTGGAGCTCGGGAACGGCCGATTGAATCCTCGCCGGCGTGCTTCGCCGAGCGGGCAGGGCGGCGCCGCCGTGTGTTTGGTCGGGGGAAAGAAGGCGGGCCCGTGGCCGTTGATCCGTGGATGGACGGTCCCGATTAGGTCCAGCGTATCCCTTCGCTCGGAATAAATCCACACCGTTGATCTCGTCGTGCGGCAGGATCTAGATCTAGGGTTAATTAAATCCGTGCCGTTGCTTTTACATCGTGCGGCCACGGTGGGATACCGGTTCAGATCGGGGTGATCTAATCTCGGCCGTTCGGATCTAATCCAACGGCCAGAACGGCCTGATACCCCTTCGCGATGGCCTTTTCACTAAAGAGCCCCCGTCTTTAGTTTAAATGAACCCGCCGTCCATGGGCGCTGTTGACTGAGTCTCGGGAATCTTGCGCCGAGAACCCTGTGCTTCCCAGTAAATGAGGCCCAGTCCAGTGATCGTTTAAATTGAATAAATAAAATAGAAAATAGATTTTTAATATGAAAATAATTGCTAGAACTTAGATAATTCATAGAAAATTCATTTTAGCTCCAAATTGAACCATTCCAGTTTCTAAAATTTTGTAATAATATTCTTCATCATTTTGTGCCTCTGTTTTGGCATGAAAGGCTCATTTAAATTTATCTAATACTTAATCTTGTATTAAACACATAAAACATTAGAAAATCCATAACTTAAAATCTATAACTCCAAAATTAATGATTCCTGTTCCTAGAATCTTATTTTAATGTGTAGATTATTATTATGTATTTTGTTTACTTGTTTGGTGTGATGTTAATTTTGCCTATACACTGCTTGTTTGTATTGCTACGACTAGCGTGAGGTCACGTGTCATCTGAAGATCATCCTGGTACCTGGAATCTCAAGTCCCAGGCAAGTTGTGCCCTTGATCACTTCTTTCTACCCACTCATGTTCTAATTAATCATAATGATCTGCATAGGTTAATTTTGAAGGGACCCAATAGGTTACCCTAGTTTGTCTATCTTTATACCTTGTTTACCACTGAACTTTTTGGGTAGTACTTGCTAGTGCTTTATGTGGTTTTGGGTATGAAGGTACATTATTCATGATCACACTTTTATTATATGTTTATTATTACTGTTCATGATAAGATCATTATGTTAATTGGAACATGGAGCGACCACCCGGGAAAACAGTGCTACCACAAGGGAGGAATGGGACCCCTTGGCTGATTAATTAGGAAAGCTAGTGGAAGACTACCTTACCCGAAAGGGGCAAGGGCAGTAGGGAGTGGTCAGTGTAGGGAGGCCCTCGGAGGATTTTGCTGCAATGGCGGTCCTGCAAGGGATTCCTGCATTGGAACTTCCTATAAACTGTAGCGGGTTTTCTGAAGCTAGTGGAACTTTGTAAAGGCCTCGTAGTGTTACCCTGCCTCGCCTCCTCGGTAGAGGTGTATGGGAAGTCGCGATCCCTTGGCAGATGGGTAACATGACTTGTGGGTAAAGATGCGCAACCTCTGCAGAGTGTAAAACTGGTATACTAGCCGTGCTCACGGTCATGAGCAGCTCGGACCCTCACATGATTAAATTATGGAACTTAAACTCAATTTGTCATATGCATTGCATCGCAGGTGAAGTTGTTACTTTTGTTCTACTATTTAACTGGGTTGGTATTTACTTATACTTAGTAACTGCTAATAAAATTTTGACCAACTTTAAAATCAATGCTCAGCTCTAACCATCCTCTTTGGTAAGCCTTACACTTCACGTGAGCTCCCACCTTTGGCGAGTTCATGCACATTATTCCCCACAACTTGTTGAGCGATGAACGTATGTGAGCTCACTCTTGCTGTCTCACACACCCCACAGGTCAAGAACAGGTACCCCAGGATGAAGCGCATGGAGGATGCTGCGATGTGTTCGTGAGAGGTCTAGGCCGTCGTCTCCCAGTCAACTTTAGGGTTGCTGACCGTTGTTCCTTATAATGTAATTCCTATTTTGTATAGAACTCCTATTATTATAAACAGGAACACTTCATCTCTTGTCCAGGTTGGTATATGAAAGGGAAATGACCCAACATTTCCTATAATCGATTTTGATGTTTGACGTCCATAAAACCACATGGACTAACTAGTTTGCCTAGTGAATATTTTTACCAGATGCATAAAGTTCACAATTAACAGGCAACAAATCGATTTGGAGAATTCTACAAAGTTTGGAGCATACAAGACTTGGCACAGTCTGTGGCGCACCGGACACTGTTCGGTGCCCCAGATTGTAGCCCTCGCGAACTGGCCGCTCTCGGGTTTTCTCAAAGCCATTCCATTAAAATTCACCAAACTGTCCGGTGAGCCAACAGAGCAATGGTCAACTTTGCCCAACGGTCGACTGCGCTGACGAAGGAACAGTGGACAGAGCAGAAGTCAGAAGTTAGAACTGCAAAGTCAGAATGCACCGAACTGTCCGGTGCCGCAAGAGGACAAAGGACTTCAACGGTCAACAACTCCAAACCCTATGGTTGGCTGACGTGGCACGCACCGGACAATGAACAGTGTAGTGTCTGGTACACCACCGGACTGTCTGGTGTGCCCGTCGACAGCAAAGTCAGCCAACGGCTAGAAAGTGGTTGGAGGCTATAAATACCCCCAACCACCTCCATTCAAGCCATCCAAGCCTTCCAACCTTCACATTCAATACTAGAGCAAAGAATACACTCCAAAGACACAATCAAAACATCTAATCCCCTCCGAGCTCCAAAATCAAATCAAGTGCTTAGTGACTTGAGAGATGGTGTTTTGTGTTTCTTTTGTTGCACTTGTTGCTTGGATTGATTTCTTCTTCTCACTCTAAACTTCTCAAGTGTTTTGTAAAGCAAGCGAGAGACACCTACTTGTGTGGTGATCCTTACGGGGCCTTAGTGACCAATGTGATTAAGAAGAAGCACTCAACCGGTCTAAGTGACCGATTGAGGGAGGGAAAGGGTTGGAATAAACTCGGATTTTGTGGCCTCTTCAACGGAGAGTAGGTTCTATGGAACTGGACCTCGTGAAACAAATCACCATGTTCATTTGTGTTGATCTTCATCACTAGATTTGTTTCTCCCCTCTCCTCTCTCTCTAAAGTTCTCTTGCTCATATTGTTTTGAGTTGGCTCCCAAAGTTATCTGTGTTGATTGAGCAACTCATAGCAAGAGGAACGATCTTCCGCACTCCGAATTTATTTCTAACCCTAACCCCAGGTGTAGTGCGTGTTCAAAGTTTATAAATTTTAGGTTTCGCCTATTCACCCCCTCTAGGCGACTTTCAATTGGTATCGGAGCTCGTTGCTTCATTAGAGTCTAACAACTCAAAGTGATGTTGGGAGAACATGCTAAGAGGGAGATGGTCACCAGCGAAAAGCCCGAAGCCTCAGGAAGGAAGAACGATGAAAGGACTTTGTCGAAAGAGGCCGACGACAGGCACAAGGAACAATCCGCCGGCTCCATCAAGTCACATAGGAAGGGTGATAAGAAGAAAAAGAAAATGAAGAAGGTGGTCTACTACGAGACCGACTCTTCATCACCTTCCACATCTGGCGCCGAGTCTACATCTTCGAAGCGCCATGAGCGTAAAAAGTTGTCACACCCGGGCTTTAAGGAACCAAGCCGGGTGCATCTCATACATGCGCCAAGAAGACAACATATATAATAACAGAGTGTATAGAGATAAATGTCACAATATAATCAGAGTATTTATTACATAGCGGAAGTCTTACAAAATAAAAGATAAATATAACAGGATCTAAAGTCCATCCTTGGCGCCAGAAAGTCGACTGGGAAACGCCACCTAGATTGAATCGAACTCCTCGTTGTGTGGCTCCTCTTGAACCACTTGATCTTCTCCTGTGGGGGTGTGAGACAGCAAGAGTGAACTCACACATGTTCATCGCTCAACAAGTTATGGGCAATAATGTGACATGACCTCACCAAAGGTGGGAGCTCAAGTGAGGTGTAAGGCTTACCAAAGAGAATGGTTAAAGCTGAGCATTGCTTTTAAAGTTGGTCAAAATTTTATTAGCAGTTACTAAATGTAAGTAAATACAAACCATAATAAAATAATAGAATAAAATTAATAAATAATCTCATGCTAATGCATATGACAAATTGAATTTAAGTTCCATAGATTAATCATGCGAGAGTCCTGAGCTGCTCTTGACCGTGAGCTCGGCTAGTATACCAGTTTTACACTCTGTAGAGGTTGTACCCTTTACCCACAAGTCGTGTTTCCCATGTCGCCAGGGTTAGCTAGACCCTTAGACACTACCGAGGTGAATGGCTAGGGATCCACTACGAGGCCTTTACAAAGTTCCACTAGCTTCCGAAAACCCGCTACAGTTTATGGGAAGAGCACTTGCAAGAATCCCTCGTCTGACCGCCATCGTAGCAAAATCAACGCGAGAACCTCCTTGCATGCAACTCCCCTACTGCCCTTGCCCCTTTCGGGTAAGGTAGTCTTCCACTAGCTTTCCTAATTAGTTAGCCAAGGGGTCCCATTCCTCCCTTATGGTGGCACGTGTTTCTCAAGTTAAGCTCCATGTTCCAATTAACAATAATATAATGATCTTGACATAAACATAAATAGAATAACAAAATAACTGGAACATGGATATAATGAAATATTAACCCAAAACCATGTAAGCAATAGCATAACTACCCATATGATTCAAGGGTAAACAAGGTAAAATGGATAAACAGACTAGGGTGACCTATTGGGTCCCATCAAAATTAAACCTATGCATTGAATTGTGACAATAAAGAATATTATTGGGTAACAAAAGTGGATCAAGGGCACAACTTGCCTGACACTTGAGATTCCAGTTACCAGGGTAATTCTTCAGATCCTCGTGACCTCGCGCTAGTCGTAGCATTACAAACAAATATGGTATAGATAAAATTAACATCACACCAAACATAAGTACAAACTGAATAATAATAATCTACATGTTGCTATGAGATCGTGAGAACGAGAACCACTAAAATCGGAGTTACGGTTAAGGAGTTATGATTTTATAGAGGATTTATGTGTTTAAAATATTAAAGTATATTATAAATTGGTTAATACAGATCATATAAGAGGTTATTCTATAAATAATTATCTCAACTTTAATCTAAGTTATAAATTTACCTTAAATTATATTTTGGTAGATAATGATGAGCATATTAACAAGACTAACCAACATAAATTAAATAAAGATATAATCATAAAAGAACAAGACATGGTATAATAAATGTTATTATTGTATAGTAAATATTTTTATGAGACTAACGCAACTGAAACGAGTCAATTCGGAATTAAAACGAAGGAGTTATGAATTTTCGAAGGTTTTATGTGCCTGGTATAAGATTAATTAAGAAATCAAATTTTATTACTGTTTTCATGTCAAAACAGAGACACTAAGCATTAAATAATATTAATACAAAGTTATAGGAACTGAAATGGATTAAAAATGAGTTAAAATGTATTGTCTAGGAATTAAACAAATTTCTAGAATTAATTTTGCATTAAAAACTTTTTTCTAAATGAATTTCTCTGTTTTCCTAGAGGTCTGGACTGCGCGCATGATTAAACAAAAACCTAGGGGCCTCAGGGTAAGATTTCCCAAGACACAGAGTCAAGCCGGATGGACGGTGGGTTAGTTCCTGAGTTCTTCGGGGTCTCTTTTATAAAGTGAGTGAAAGCTCTCTTGTGAGTTTTGGTGTTTGGATGACAACTCAATTAAAGGACTAACAAGTGTACTAAGTGTTGAACAGGTGCTTAAGGTAAACCCTACAGGGTTCAACACAAGTGAACAAATGTGATGGTCCAAGAACTGGATTATGGATACATAATGGACATCACAAGTAAGATGGACATTGCATAAAGTGAGACTCGGGTGCGTAGCTCAGAGACAACTGATCAAGCCAAGGACGGAGGCAAGAAAAGCTTCGAGGTACCAAGTGCATGGGAGAAAGTCAAGGAGGCTGAGGAACCCAAAGCCAAGGGTGAAGAAGAAGGCTTGCAAAGTCAAGGGTGATCGAGTTGAGAACAGCTACGGCACATCGAGGATCACTATATAAGGACGTGACTTACAACCAATGAGGTAACAACTACAGTTATGTGGTGTAAGTCATAAGGCTCAAGACCAAGCTCTAAGAAGGAGATCAAGGTCACTAGAAGGAGAACAAGTGTCAAAACCAGAACTGGAAGCAGCCCAAAAGAGCTAAGTTCACCTTGATCGTTAGTTTGGGTTGTTCCTATGTTTGGAGATGTTCTTTGTGACCTGTGCAGAATGTTGGAGCCAAGATATGTCAATCTAGATCAAGTCAAGCCGACTTGATGATTTATGAGTCCAACATCAAAGCTCAAGCATGTGAAATGCTATAGATGTAATAATTAAAAGAAGGTATGTTTCTAGACTTAGTACATTGGTTTTGTGGACTAATATACTTGTCTAAGTGTTAGAAACAGAGAGAAGAAGAAAAGGAAAGAGGTGCAAAGGGCTTGGCTGTGTACAGCCAAGACTCAGCTCAGTCTGGCACACCGGACTGTCCGGTGTGCACCGGACAGTGTCCGGTGCGACAGGCTGAACTCTGGCGAACTGGCCGCTCTCGGGAATTCACCGGAGACGTACGACTATAATTCACCGGACTGTCCGGTGTGCACCGGACTGTCCGGTGAGCCAACGGTCGGCCGGGTCAACGGTCGGCCGCGCGATCTGCGCGGGACACGTGGCCAAGCCAACGGCTAGATGGAGGCACCGGACTGTCCGGTGTGCACCGGACTGCCGGTGTGCACCGGACATGTCCGGTGCGCCAAACGGCTCCAAGGACTGCCAACGGTCGGCTTCGACATAGAAGGAAAGAAATCGGGCACCAGACTGTCCGGTGCGCACCCGACAGAAGGCAAGATTTGCCTTCCTGGATTGCTTCCAACGGCTCCTAGGCCCCCTTGTGCCTATAAAAGGGACCCCTAGGCGCTCAAGCAATATAGAAGCGCAACAACAAGTGTAGAAATCACTCGAACCAATTCTCACTCTCCCTCTTGTGTGTAACTCTATAGTTTGTGTAGAAGGCACAGCTATAAGCCTTTAGTGAGAGGAGAAGTGCTGCGAAGAGCTAGAGCAAGGTCTTGAGCGTATCGTTACTCTGCCGAGGTGCTGCCAAGAAGTTTGTAAGCAGCCACGGTGTTGTTGTAACCCACTCAATAGTGAAAGGCTCTATCTGTCATACTGACAGATCTGAGCAAACGGAGGAAGGAGTTGAAATAGACTCCAAGCCCAGGTGTGGCTAACTCCAACGAGGGACTAGGCAAGCATTTCAGGCTTGGCCGAACCTCGGGATAAATCCTTGCGTCTGTGTGCTCCGTTCTGTATTGTATCCTGACTCTCTGTCTTACTCGTCTTTATATCTGCACTTCAATACTACTTATCTGTGGTATAAGCTTTATTTGAAGTGCAGGACATTTTGAGACAGGATCTTCTATTCCGCTGCAACCTACTCGAAGAGTCTTCTCACTCCACTGCATACTAAGTCTTCGAGTAGAGTAAGAATTTAAGTTTTAAAGTAATAAGTTTTATTCGCCTATTCACCCCCCCTCTAGGCGACATCCAGATCCTGTTCCCGGGTCAAAGGGAACTTTCAATTGGTATCAAAGCTAGGCCTCTCTAGTGTGGGCTTAGCCGTCCGGAGATAACGATGTCGTCACAAGAGGTAACTGTAGAACTTCTTTACAGCCGAAGTGCTCTGGCCCATGATCACCGTTGGATCAATAGTTGATGGCTCAGATTAGATCACCGCTCTATGCAAACCGGTATGTAATACAGATCGCGGGATTCACGATCCAACGGCTGAAATGCATCGACCCCTAGATCCACACGATCCCTGACTGATGGCTTGGATTTAATCACTATGAAGAGTTATCCCAGGATCTAATCAGGGCCGTTCATTCCTAATCCAACGACCATCACTTACTCGTCACCATCCGACACGGGGTTGGACGGAGTGTGGATTCACTACAACACTTGTGACCTTCTATGACATTTCCTTTATGTCACACAAAATCATGAATTTATGTCACTTCCAATTGAAATTTATGACATCTCCATGACGAAAATCACTTTGTCGCCTATCATGCGTGCAATGCATGCTTTTATGATGTTTCATGGTTTTTTTGTCATAAATTTAGTGACATATCATTCATTGTCATAGGTTTTGTGACACACTTTTTCGTCATTAACAATCTCCAAAAAATGCCATAGCATGCCTCCACGTAGGATAGACAACGTCACAAAATTAAACACTCACATGATATGACTAGAACCTTATGTGGCATTCATACTATGACGATTTTATTGTCACAAAACATTTGACCCAATCGAGTCCATTTTAAATTTTAACTATCACCAGTGTCAATGGAGTATAAGAAGCCACAATCCATTATACTACCTCCATTCTCGAATATTTGTCAACCGCTAGTTCATTTTTGAACTAAAACACAACAAATAAAAAGAACGGAGGAGAAGTAATTAAACAACAACAAATGACCATCACATATACTTAGCAACATATTATCATATCATAGAGTATCATTCATCAACAACCAAATCTTAGAGCTACAAGACCAACATTGCTACTTCTACACATATAGCATCACCACCATCTACACCAGTACACCACCATTGTTGTTTCTCTTTGTTGCAGTTACAAGACCAATATTTTGAAGAATTTTTTTGGTGAAGCCAACACAGGAGCAACTACTTTTGTAGGGGCCTTAGATTCTTCCCTTCTATTCTAGGCTCACCACAAGTGCTTACATTATTGTCCTGCCAACATCAAGGTAAAAATAAGACAAAGAGATATGGATAAATGAAGTTGTATTGTCCAAAAAGACTTGTATTACAATGTATCATGATCCTAAAAAATTCAAGTTTTGTGGGCTTTAATGTGCACGCTTAGAATCTATATTCTAAAACATGCCTAATGCCTTGCACTTCACATGTTATCATGTGCCAATTCCCGTTCATACAAACCCCATGGAAGTAACAACATGTGCAATATTTTAGGACAAAAGTACATAGCCAAGTAACCAAATAGAAGTCGACTTCCTGTCACATAGATGTTGTAAAATAAAATAGTAATAACATACTATCACGGACTACCACACTACCTGCCTCCTCCTTTCTTCCAATTTAACATTACCATCAATTCGGCAAATGTCATGGCCTTTTGAATCAAGGTAATATTCAATAATGTCCAGCACTTTTGTCTCTTGCGAAAACACTAGAACATACAAACAGAAATATAGTTGAAATGAAATATAAAAGTAGCAGACCTAAACTAGCGCGTGCATGTATGATACAAGGACTAGGAAAACCATATACCTTGTGCTTTTGTACAAATAGGAAATTAAGTAGCCTGTCAAAAAGTTGGAATTTACCACATTGTTCTAGGATCTTCTCAACAGGTGGATATAAACCTGCAAGTAATAAAACAAAAAATTCACTGTACAAAGAGGTTAGAAGAGAAGCGCACAAATAAAAGAAGTAGATAACAGCCAGGCAATGGCCAGAATGGGGGCAAACCTGTTGTATCAACTTGAGATTCCAAAAGATCAGGATGGTTGCAATTCTTCCTCAGCTGAATATAAAACTTTGCCTTAATGCCAAGTCTCTTCAATACTGCAATATTATGACAAAAAGAGGCCATCTATGGTTATTAACCTAGGAACATACTTTTTCTCGAACACGCAGGGAGAGCTACGTATCATTTCATAGAGGAAGGATGGTATTTACAATGACCTAACACACCACTCACACACACACACACAAACAACAAGAGGAATAAACCGCCTCCTAGCCGGGGTTGAACACAAAAGCTAGGCCCGAAAGACGGGTCAAGCCTTTGGCCCCCGCAAACACCACATATTGAACTCATTACTGGCTGAGGTAAGCAATCCAGCTATAGAAGGCTGAGCACCATTGAAAACACAGTCATTGCAGTGTCTCCAGATAGTACTGGTGTCTCCATTAACAATAACATACTTCCACCTAGGAACATACGGGTGTACTGGATTACTACAAGTCTACAGAAATATGTACACATTATTATGACAACATACTAATATCTCATTCCTCATGCAAGTAATTATCAAATGTTTTTTCAACCAAGTGACGCTGGATTTGTTTATGATGTTTAGTCATGTTGGCATAAATTAGTTGCAAGTACGACTTGAATAACATGAATATAATACTGAAAGGGGCAAATAGGAAAGTGTGTGTGAATTATACCATGACATGTTCTTGATTTGATGAGAATATAATGGGCCAAAATGAAGTTCAATAGTGACCAGAGCTATGCTAGATTATTCTGTAGGGGTGTCCAAGTAAAAAAAAGCTTATTATACATTGGTACGCGCTTCAGCTCCCTCAATAATAGACACTTAGAATTTTTCAGCCGATGCCCCTAGAGAAAGAAATATGGAACTAACATGTAAATACAAAAAGGAGAAAACAAAAGGATGATAATTTAGAAAATATGTTTTCCATCGCCTCATTAACAACAAACATACTTCCACTTATGGGCAGCAAGAAATTTAGCATCATACAGAGCCATCTCATATGAATTCACTACTATGGGAAAACCAGAACCAACATTTTTGGGCATAGATTTTCTGTCGCTATCAAGCCATGAACCTGTATCCTTAGATTTGGTTGACCCCATCCCCTGCGGTAAAAATGAAACTTTGGAGTAAATCAAAGAACAGATATGAGATAAGATTTTAATGTAAAGATGGAATCACAATATATGATTGTGCAATAATCTAACCTTAGCTGCAACTCATATATCCGTTTGAACCATCGATCAACATGGCTCCGAAGCTATAAGATGATGTCAAACAATTCAAAGAGATTTCTCAAAATTGCATGGCAGCGTTTACCAAGCAGGGCCTTCTCCAGTATCGAGTTGCAGCATCCATTTCACTAAATCCTTTGTAGCATCCATTTCACTAAATCCTTTGTAGCATCCATTTCATTAGAGAAATGAGCCCATGAAACCTCCAGGACCTCAAACATAATGAACATTTATACATACTACAGTAAGAAAACTCAAAAAAGCAATATTGCATATTAACCAGTCAGAAGAAAGGCAAGTGTTTATCAAGGATAGGGCCATGGCCTGCCTCATCAACCCCCATGGTCATGAGGCAGGGCTCCTTGGTAGCCCACTCTAGCACCAGCGCCACCATTTCCACTATGTTAGGAAGAGGACAGAGATGGGAAGCAGATTGGAGGTCGATGCTAGCAGATTAGAGATTAGAGGGAAAGCAGATTGGAGATTACTGTCATCATTTCCACCTTTCGATGCAAGGTTGGTTGTTGCAGATGGGAAAGGAGCGTGCAGCAAGGCACGACGGCAGCGGCAGCGACAACCTGTGTTGTGCTGGGTGACGCGGCGGGGCAGTTATTGAGAGAATAATCGAAAGAGCCCCTTACCATCAAGGTCTGTGTGACCAACCTTCCAGAGGGCATCTTGATCAGGCCCAGGCAGCAAGATGCCGATCAACGAGGAGGATGGATGGGGCGGCGACAAGGAAGAGGGATGGGGAGGGAGCTGAGGATCGATGGGGCGGCGGCTGGGAATTTGGAAATGAATCGGTAGTACATTTGGTAGAGCTGAGTATTTACTAGTATACCCTTAGATATTTGGTGGGTCTTGTTTTCGACTATGGATACATGTAATTTCATCTATGCAGGATGGTTGGGCTGCTGGTTCATGGCGGGACTATTTGGCTTGGCTAGAAACTTTTTTTACCTTTTTTCTTGCTGACTTAATTTTCTATCTTAGTTTTGTAGCATGATGTGTAGTTGAAGTTAAATAATATATGGCCATTTTTATGTTTGTATGTTATTTTCAATTAATAACCGGAACGGATATTTTAAGTCGTTACTTATTTGTAATATCTTATGACGATATAGGATTGTCATATATTTATAACATTTATTGTTAGTACTTATGAGTTATGACCATAATATGTTCGTCATGATTCATTGATTGGCTAGTTTTGTGACATTTTCCCAATGCTATTAGCGACACTTGCCTAGATTTGTCATAAGGTTCTCTCGCCTTAAAAAATACATCATTAAACAAAATGGCCGATGACAGAAATCTTTATTGTCATGGGATATTCGTCACAAAAGGCCACATGTGTTGTAGTGATTCACCGTCAGCGACGAGCGCCGGTGAGCAGCGCTCCCAAAGCCTCGGAGTACAATTCCAAGCGCTAATACGTAGAACACCCTCTATGAAGCATACTGAATTGGTTACAGGGGCTTATAGGGTATAATGGCGGTCGCAATACTGTCCGCGGACCTGGCGGATTCACGGCGGTGCCATGCCTCCGATGAGTAATTGCGGCGGTGCCCCGGGGTTACTCGAATCCTGACGTTAGGGAAAGAGACCACGTGCGAAGACGATTCCCCGAGTCGACAACCAAGGTGCACCGCGAGCTCGCAGGCACGGATTTATGGCGGCGACTGATTCTCTCTATCACTTAGCGGTGTCATCTTCCTCCCTCTACCTCTCGATTTTGTGGATAAGAGAGGATGCGACATTCACTAAATACACCGATGCGAGGGGATCTCGGCATGGAGGTTAGAACGACCCACGAATTCCGCGTGGAATCCACGGTGCTGCCCGCCCCAGCGCGTGCGCGAGGTTTGTTACGCCAGAGGAGAAGGAGCTGACAGTGTCAGCCCACCAAGCAGTGACCGCGACTGACCAGGATGGTGGGACCCGAGTGCAGTGAGCGCGGTGAAGAGCTGGTGCGGCATGGCAGTGACTGGTAAGTGGGCCACCGCCCGACGGCGACCCAAACGCGCCCACTAGCGAGGACAGGGCTGGCGGCTAGGGTTTTGCCGCGGGAGACGCGCGCGGGGAGCAGAAGTGGGCTGCGTGGGGTAAAGTTTGGAAATGGGCCGAGGAGGGTGAATTCGGCCTAACTGCAGGGATTGTCCTCTTTTTTTCTTTTATTCCCTGTTTTGTTTCCACTCAAATTCATAATTTGAATTCAACTATGGATGTGAATTTGTACTCAGACCAAATATTTAATTTGATCATACCAAATTGTAATGAAGTTATTTATTTACAAATTTATTTTGTTTTGTATAATATTTCTCCCTTTCCTTCTCTATTTTCAATCCCAAATCCTAATTTTAAATTTAGGTTTAATTCAATTTCCTTATTATTATATTTTGATTAATAGAGTTGCTATTATTATTATATCCACAAACGAAACTCAACATAATGCATTAAATATTTTTATTAGTTATCTTGTCCTTTTGATTATGATTAATCCCATGTGATAGTAATGGGATGGCAAACCAATTCATGCTATCCAATTCTTTTTTTTAGGATGATAGTATTTTGATTGTAGGTAAGAGTCAAAAGTTACTTCAAAATTAAATGTTCATGTAAATAAATGCTTATGGTGCCTCATTTAATGATAGGCATAATCACCTAGTTGAATAGAAAACTTTTCTATTACTTCTTTTCTAAAATTGATTCTTGGTTTTCAAAATTTAGTCCTCATATTTTCAACACTCGAGTATAATTTGAGATATATGAATTTGCTATTTTTAATTCTTCATATATTTATTTTATTATTATTATTTTCTTGTACAGATTTTTGGCCTTACAAATCCTACCCCCTTAATAGAAATCTTGTCCTCGAGATTTATAAGAGAAAGGGGTATAACCATGTTATCTCAAAACATATGCACAAACAAAATCTCAGCATGATGCGTAATTTATTAGCAACACATACGGTCAATTAGACCTTATTATTCCTCCTAAAATAATATCATACCGACTACTAACTAAAATAACACTTAGATTTTTACAAATAGTAGTAATTTTATATATATATATATGTAGCTTGGTGGAGGTGGTGGTGGAGGAGGTTGTTGTTGTCGTTGTCTTTCCAACCGTGCTTGCCTTATTTCTTGACGTATCTCCAAACGGACCTGACGTATTTCCTCGCGTTCTTGTCTTATCTGATTTTGCATTTCGGTCACCATGTCTGTCAATTGTTGTATTACCAGCCTTTGGGCGACAACCACTTGATCGATTTCAACCGGTGAAGGATTTGGAGGATTCATTTCTGTTTGCTGTTGCTTGATAATCTTTCCTTCCTGGTATTGACCATCGAAGTTAGAAGCATATGGTAATATAATTATGCAAGGAAAATTATTTGGCAGGCAGACGAATAGGCCAATAACTGGTTACGATCTGAAGATTCTTTGGCAGGGCTTAATCTTTCTTTTATACCAAGCTTGGGATAACTAGTCGTATAAGGTGAATATCCAAAGATAAGATAGAACCTATCAAGATGAGATAGATATGGGTGAGATAGACTCCATGATGTAGTACAAAAGTTTGTTTGATGTTAGGTGGGGACGGATAATTAATCAATTCATCATGACACTATTGGTTGGGTTAGCTCAGGTTGAGTGGATTTAATGTGCTAAGTTAAGTTAACACCTGCTAGAAGGGTCCAAATACCACTAATCTGTTTAAGTAGACCACATTGGATTAGATCACACTAGATTCCATAATCCTATTTAAGAATGCCATTTAGTTGAGCATATCCTGCTGACTTTTTATCTTTTATGAAATTCTAGTGTATATATATATATATCTGAGTGGAACTTCCAATTGGTATTTTTTATACACCTAAGATTCTTCACGCCATTAGCAGGTGAGGCATAGAAAACAAGGGTACCTCAGTTTTTTTGTCATTAGGTAAGTGTAGAGAAGTTTTGGAGGTAAAAGGAAGTTAAGTAATGGAGACTTTTATTCCGGGGGTGAATCTTGATTTATCTGAAGATCTATTTCTACTCATATTCTTCATTGTCGAGGTTAACTTTCTTCTTAGGGCTGATTCAGGGACCATTAGTTGTGTGTTAGATGCCATTGTCTGAGTTAGGATAATAATTTCGAGTACCTGGGGTAGGTAGGTTAACCAGAGTTTTACTTTACTTTTGGGATAAATGGGTTGGGCAATCTATCATGTAGGCTAGATCGTGGTTTCACGGACGAGTTGGTCCAGGACACAAGTTTAGATTTTGAATCCATTAGTATGAAGGTGGTCTCATCTGTGTTACCAGCATTAACTAACTTGTTTAAGTAACACCCTTTAGATTAGATCATATTAGATTAGGTAGGGTCTAGATTAGATTGGATGTAACTAGATTAGACTAGTTAAAGTTAGATAGATCTACCAGGGTAGGATAACATATTATTTGAATATGCTAGGAAACTTTTGAGATAGGAGGGATTATAGGGTGTAGGTAGATCAGAATTTCTGTTAGGTTAAAACAAAGGAGTTATGCAACCATCGAGGGGTTAAGGTAGTTGCATATGGTCAGGTTGTTGTATGTGGTCTAGTCTAAATTGGAATCTTAGTCCAACTTGGATTAAAACATATTTATAAGAATAGGATCCAATCTTATTTACCAGCATTATCTAACATGTTTGTCCATTAGATCTAATCAGATTAGATGGGATCATAATTAGATGGGTGTAATCAGATTAGACTAGATGAGATCTACTTATTTTATTTTGGAATAGATCATGTTTGTTACACTATTATGAGATAAGCAAAGTGGTGAGGATAAGTATGTTCATTAGGACAAGATGAGTCTCTAAGAATAAGATAGAATCTTTTGAGATTAGTTAGATCTATTAGGATAAGATGAGAATCCTTTTGAGATGAGATGAGTATGTTAAGGTAAGAGAGTATCTTTTAAGATAAGATGGATCTATTAGGATAAGATAGATTCCTTTAGGTTAAGAGGGATCCATTATAGTAAGAGTGAGTCTTTTGAGATAGGAGGGATCTATATAAAATAGATACACTTTAATGGAGGATAATCTAAGTTGTTTAGTTATCTCATGAATTTTATTTATTTATAACTATACTAGGTAAGTGCACGTGCGTTGCAACGTAAACATATAATACAAAGATAACTTATGTATAAATATGTGTTATATTGTTATGAGAAAAGATTTCGTAATCAATTTGTGATCCTAGTCATACATAAATTTTGTTACTTTAATCTAGCTATTTCACCACTACATTGCAACCATCAGTACCATGCAGACTTCTATATATGATAGGTTAGTGTCTGTGCGTTGTAACGGGAACATATAATATCATGATAATTTATATATAAATGTGTTATATTGTTATGAGAAAAGATTTTGTAATCTATTGGTGATCCTGCCTATACATATAAATTTTGTTATTTTAATCTACATGTTTCAACTACCATCAATATCATCTATATATATGATAGTTAGGTGTCTGTGCGTTGCGACGACTTACAAATTATTAAGAAAACGCGAGTGCACAACAATTACATGAAAACAAACAATATATCGACAATTATATACTAATCTATTCCTTTGTAGAGATATTGATAAGTCTTTGTTGTATGTTTGCAGGGAAGGATGGCAATGGAGAATTTATCGTCGGGGAATAACTCTTCATCCCTACGACTAAACAAATTCCCCGGGGAGATCTTCACAAACGCTTGCGGATGATATTTCTTTCCTATCCCCGTTTCCAGCGGGGATCCTGTCACCGCTTAAATTACAATTAAGACATATATTTCTTATTAATATAAAACACTGTCACTTATACACATCGTCAGATATAAGAAATCATTACGTGTATATCAAAATAAACACATTTGCACAATGAGTAATCTTTTGATAAGATAATTATTTATTTTTATCATTAACTGGTACACAAAAATATCGTTACGTGTAAGTTTAACGGGTCCCCGCGTGGAATGGGACATGGAATGTTTTCCCGTCCCCATCCCCGTTTATCCGTTGGAGGAAGAGTTTTCCATTTATTTTTTCCGTGGGGAAAAAACTTCCATGTCCCCATCCTTTAAATAGAGAAATTCGCCATGGGGAATCGAGATCAGGTTTCCATTGTCATATCTATGTACAACGTTTAACGGTTCTGTCCTGCTGGGCAGTGGCACATAATGTGTGTTCGACTGAAATCTCATGACCTGAAATCTCATAAAGAGCTTGACCAATCATCAAGCTTTGTGTGGACTTGAAAAACGAAAAATTGAGTTCCAGACGGTGCTACCAATACTTAAAAAGTTGAACATTTATTCTTTCCAATTCTCTTGATATGTCTCGGACTTGGTTTTGTTGAATAGCATATAGACCACCGCCGGAAATGAACAGAATACACCAATAAGAAAAGGCAAAGGCAAAAATTTGAGTAATGACTTAATTTTACTCGAGTGGTGCTTAGAACACCACTCTCATGGTTCATTTATCCAGCGTTTGCTACTTGGGTTTAGGGCTGGTTTGACATGGCAGTTCGATTGCTGGACTTGGACTACTGAAGTGCTGATGAGGCTACCTGTAACGGTAGGTCGTGCCCATCCCATCTACTACCACAAGCCGAAACGACCAGTGTCTACTGTACATCCCTAGCTGCCTAGCACTGAGAACGGTTCTGCTCATGCGCCAAAAACCAGCCCATGCTATAGAAGTGAGGGCTAGTTTGGGAGCCCAATTCTCGGTAGGAAACTGAGCATTTCCCCTTAGCTAAAACCCACCGTGGAAATGGGCCCCGTGAATTTTTTTCGGCTTGTTTGGAACACGCTCACCCGGGCCAACGCTCTCCCGACCCGACACACAGTTGGTGGTGGCAGAGCGGACGACAGCGCACGCGCGCCTCTTCCTCCTCCCCCCGCCGCCATCGCGTCCCATACCGTCTCCTCCAACACGCTCCCCTCATTGGCATCAATTTCCCATCCCACCTGTCCACCGTCGGCCGCCGCTACCTCGCACCCGAACCCAGCGCCTCCCTCGTCGTCGTCGGCGCGCCGCTATGGTGTCACAGCACGACATCCTCCTCGCAGTTAACATCATCTTCGACCATTTCGGTCCCATCTTATCCGTAAGCCCGCCTCCATCCCCTCCTTCTCCCCTCCCCGTCGTCGCTCTCCCTAACACTCGCCAGCCCAATCCTTTCTTCCACAGATGACACAGTATGACACAGTAATAACTTAAAAATAGAGCAAGGGCAAAAATGTCTGTTTGCATAGCAGGGAAAAATAAAAGAAAAATAATTCGATTTAAGTTGGCTAATAATTCTATTATAACAGTATGACACTGTACAAAAGATCATTATATCGAATCCTAAATTGAAGCGACTATTGTGTTGAAGCCGCTTGAAACAAAGTTTATAATAGCAAAAAAACTCACAAAGAGCCTCCACAAATGGTCGGGGATGTTGATAATAAGAAATCTACTTGAGGAGATTTGATCACCTATGTAGTGGGGAGCTGTGTCATGGCAAAGCGAGTTGCAGAAATGTGTTGCAGTGAAGCTAAATTCATTGCAGCGATAGAGTCAACCAAAGAACTGAAAAGGTTTGTTAGTGAACTTGGGTTTGATGAAGACAAGTATGTGATGTTTTGTGACAACCCAAGTGCTGTTCACTTAGTTAGAATGCAAGCTTTTCACTCAAGGTACGTAACATGAGCTTTCTTGGGTTCGATCAAGACAATAATAAGGTGCGATCGGCTGCTTTCTTGGATGTCTTCGGGCAGGGAGCTTGTGATAACGCCCATACGGTGTTCGGTTGAGATGGAATTTGGTCAGTGGTTAGGGGACTCATGCATCTACACGTACGCCTAAACAACACAAATGACAAACCCGTGCGTAGCGACGCTCTGGTCGCTGCAACAGCTAAACTGTTCGGCGTGAACGACAATTAGTAGTATTAAATTTGGGTTGAGTCGAGAAGGATTCTGCCTCGGTCTCCTTTCCATCCGTCATCTGTTTCTGATCGATCGGGAGAAGCCTCGCAGTTTTTCGATAGGTTGAGTAGCGCACGGGATGTTGAGCAGCTGGTGCCCGCAAGTCTGGCCGTAGGCGAGGAAGAACCAGCCACCGTCGTACGAGCCGAAGTAGCGGGGCCCGGGCAGGGGCAACATGTTGTGTTTGCGGCAACCGCTGAGGTAGCAGTAGATGCCAGTCACGTCCGCGTGTGGGAGGAGGAGCGACGGGAGCTGAAATTTTAAAGCCGTCGCTCGCGCGACCGCCGCGAGCCACGTCTGGCAGACTGCAGCCATCCACGCACGATGTCTACGAGGGCGGTGAGTGGGATCGGAGAGTGGACTGCCGCGGGATCGAACGGCATAGAAGGATAGAACGGGCGGCTGGGATTGTCTAACGGCAGAACGCAAAAGAGTCAGGCTACCCTTGCAGCCTTAATAAATAGTAGAGACGTATATGTAGATGTAATTGTGGACATTACTCCACGACTCATCACACTCAATCAAAGATCCAAATCAAACAAGTACCATAAGAACAAACACTCAAGCGTATAGATACCTATAAAAATAGTTTTGTTTTTGTTCCTAAGAGTAGGTCTCCTATTCCTAAAGTCACTTTAGGCACATGATTTCAAAGTGTGAAATCCACATTTGTCTTTAGAAGGAAAAGGTACGAATGATCAGAGTATAGCGGAAATAGATGAGAAAAGATTAAGATGAGTTTTAGAAAAGAATCATAGTAGTAAAGGTAAGGTCAATCAGAGTAGAACAGTAGAAGGTGAAACATGATCAAGATAAGTATTGAAAGAATCAGAGTAAGGTAAGTAGGTAAGGGTTTGTCCATTTTTATCTAGGTTTCGTCCTACAGTCAACATTCCTCTGATACCACTTCTGTCACACCCGGGCTTCAAGGAACCAAGCCGGGTGCATCTCATACATGCGCCAAGAAGACAACATATATAATAACAGAGTGTATAGAGATAAATGTCACAATATAATCAGAGTATTTATTACATAACGGAAGTCTTACAAAATAAAAGTGTGACGGAACCTTTCAAGTCATTAGGCCCACCTACAGTTGTCCTTGTCCAACAGACATCAGACAACCCTGTAGATGTTCTTGAATCACTTGACAAGTTCGGTATCTTCTCTTACCTTTCCAGGAACGTTTCACCCGTCTTGCAGACATTACAGAACATCAGAGATATCGAAATGCGGAAGTGATTACATAAACTTACATTTATTTAAAAAGTAAGATCAAGTTACTTATTACAGACAAGAGTTATAAAACGAGTGCTGAGTAATATTATTACAATACCCAGGGAGGCAAAACTCCTCCCGATAAGTTTTTACATAAAAGTTTCTTATGGAGGACCAGGTCCTCCCGTAGCTTCACTCTTGTTTTTCTTCACTTGGAACCACCTTGGTACAAAAGCAACAAAAATTTGCTGCTTCCTCACCTAAAAACAACGGGGAAATAAACCCTGAGTATGGCATTACTCAGCAAGTCTTACCCGACTAAGGGCTTGTTTGGGTAATCTTGGATTGGAGTGGATTAAGGTGGTATAAGATGTATTGAAGTGTAATATGAACTAATTTTCCTTTCAATCCCTAAAATACACTTCAATCCACTTCAATCCTTTTTTACCCAAACAAGACCTAAAAAAAGACTCTCAAGGGTATGCTGGTTATAAGGGAGTCAAGGTAAGGTATTTCAAGATCAAAGACTCTGTTTTGCACAAATGCTTACTAAGAGTGGATCCTTAAAAATCCAATTTTATTTTCCGGTTAGGTAAACTTACCTACATCTAGAGTTCTCTCTACCCTAGTTCCAACACTTGTCCTGCACTAGCCAGTTTCTTAACAAGTCCTTCATCTTTACTGGAGTTCTACGTATAGGGCAGTGACCAAGTCTTCATAACCGCGAAGGTACGGCGATCCGAATCGATTATACTCAGCTGAGGATCTCCGACCACACGACATATGTAGCACTTAACCCATGCATATGTCAACCCGCCACCGGGTTTCTTAAGACCAGATCAGGTTCACGCAAACCGAGAGCACAGATACACCACCGTCCAGCCTCTTTCTACGGAGGGTACACGCTACTCTCGCCACCGCTCCACGCCCATTTCGTGTTATCTTATTCTGGCCTTAGTCTGCACGAGGCAAGGCTTACCCATGACGAGGCTTGTGACCAGTTAAAGGGTCCTCGGTCATCAAGCCTACATCGACACGGTCCTTAATCGACTCAGACGGAGACACTACACCGAGACTCTCTTCTCGTGCAAGTCACCCGCCCGGTCTCAGCTTAATCATTTCAAAACCCAAAGCTTGGTACCTGACAGAGGTACATCTTTTCCGATGTTGAACCCATTACGGCCATAATGGATCCATCATCAAGTTTTATTTTCAAAACATCCCTCCCACTTTGCCAATCATCATTTTGTAAAACAAAACCTTTTATTTGGCTAGAGCAATACTAAGCATAATAAAAACCTTTTGTAAAACAGGGTATCAAGGAAGGTAATCAAAGATCAAGGAAGGTAATGCAGGAATTGTTTAAGCATTCAACTCCTATCACCTAATACATCAATCAAGTGAGAAAGATTTTAAATTCATCAAGGAAGGTGGCAAATGCACCGGGGCTTGCCTTCGTTAGTAGGTGAGTCAGGCTCAGGCCCGTAGATGTCAAAGTAGAGACAAGACCCTGCCTGAGATTCCAATGGTGGTGGTGTCTTCTCTTTGATCACTTCAATCTCTTCTTCGTTTTCTAAACATAATCATACATATGTGTATATAAGAATGAATGCCATGTAGTGCTCATGAGAGTGCAAAGATAATAAGAACTTATTATCTAAAGTCTTGAATACAATTTTCCTTCACGGAACTTCGAGAACTTAGGGTTTCCGGAGTCAGTAAAGGAGTTCACAGGGCAGGGGGTGTTTTGGGTTCTAATTATCAAACAAGGTCCAAATCAACCCAAACTCTACCCAAGGCTTCTAAATAATGTGTAGAGCTCATATAAAAAGTTTGGATATTTTTGGAATTACCATTTGTTTTCTAAAAATCCAGAACTAATGCCTTAAACTACTTTAAATGCCTTAAAATTCCTTATCTATTCTAAAAATCAGTCAACTATTTTTATTAAATTCTATGGAAAATAAGAGGTCTAGGAAAATTGGTTTGACAATTTTATGATTTTTCTACAATTTTCTATGGATTTCTAAAGCTGGACAGAAAAAGAAAAGGAGAAAGTCTAAACAGTGCTGGGCTGAGATCAAACCAGGCGGCCTAGGCCCACGTGGAATCGCGCGCGCGCCCACGCCCGCGCTGGCATCTTTGCAGAAAGGGCCCCGGTTTCTAGACTAACTGGAGATAGGTTCTTTTACTGTTTCAGTGAGTCACTGACATATTACAGAAAAGTCCTATAGTTTCTACTTCTTCGCGAGGTGAAGTCCACGACGGCGATCCAAGCTAGGAGCCAAGCTCCGACGAGCTAGACCGTCTGGATGATGCTATGGTTGGAGCTCCCAAGCGACAGGAACCAAATTAGACTCCATCCACACCTTTCCCCCCAATCAATTTCGCTAGAGATGGTCTATCATACTCTGGCCACGGTGTCAGCGCGGGTGATCAAGTGGATTAAGGTGTTCCAGATCACCGAAGGCTGGGCTGGCTAAATTGAAGCTAGGGAAAGGTTCCTGGGTTTATCAGAGATGACGCACAGGCTAAGTTTTGGGCTAGGCACAAGCAGAAAGGTGGGGCGACGGAGAGGGTGCCATGGCGGTGTTTGACAGCGCACGGGTGCGTTCCGGTGATGGGCTTCGGCCAAACTCCAAATTGCCGCATCCAGAAGCAATAAGAGATCAAAGACTAACTAAAACAAGGAGTAATTTGATAATTACTGACCAGAGGAGCGCTGGCCACGGGTGTTTCTTCTCGGTGGAGCTAAGAACATAAGAGAGAGGGAATTGGGGCTACGTGGGTTTTCCGGTGAGCTCGAGTCAAGTGCTTAGTCGCTGTTGTGCGGAATGTGGTGACGAAGCAGCGCCCGCACTCAATTTATAGGCTGGTGGCCGGCGACGGATGAGGATCGCGGATCCCTTGATCGCGTTGGCGAGCATATCCCGCGGCGGATTCCGGTGACGGCACGGTGGTCGCCGTTTAAACCGGAGCCTGCCACCTCGGTGATTCGCTGCCACGTTGCCGGAGATATTTACCGTGGCCGCCAGCCCATCCCGACCGTCGTGGCGTTCTTATCACCGGTGAGGGTTGACCCTTATCCTCGGCATGATTTTTCTGAAGACCGATGAACAGTGCGACTGATTCAGTAAAGAACTTATCTGACAGACCAAGTTGGAGCTCTATTTTCTCCAATTTTTATGTGGTACATAAGCCAACTTTCTATATCAAAGTTACACACCTATAATCCATCTTCAACTTTGCCACAATGCTTACCATCAAACAGTCACTAAATCCCATTCAAAATCGAGCTCAAATTTCACCCCATCACACTGTTACTGAAAATTCAGTCCAGGGGTAGCCTGACAGCCCGACTTTGGACTTAATTATCTCTGGATTTTTCTTAACAACTGAGCTCGCATTCTTAAGCAAAGTTGTTCTCCTATAATTGAGCTACAAACTTGATGTGGTGACCTAGGGTAAAACCCCTATATTTTGAAAGTTACCAGGTTCAAAAGTTGATCCCTTAACACTAAAATTCAGACTTAGAATGAAATCTCAATTAGGGACCTTTTTGCAATTGAATCCAAAACTTAAGGTTTGGCTTGTAAAATCACATATGAGTGACCCAAATGACTTAAGATACTTATTTAACCTGGTTTTTGTACTTTATTCCAAAAGTGGACTAATTTTGCACATAAGCCCCTAGGGTTTGGTTTTAGGGTTTTCTAGGGTTCCAATTAGGGTTTTTGGTACCCCAGGGGTATAAATGCAATTCAACTTTATTCTTGGGATCATTTTATGACCTTTTCCTTAAAGCTTTTAGGTTTTCTCAATTTGGGTTATGTTTTACCCCTTTAATCCCCCTTTAGGGTTAAGTGCCCTATTCAGGGTCTTATTTGCAAAACACTAGGACAATACAACTTATTTGAAATTTTTACCTAGTGAATGCACTCTAGGTGTGTCAAACATATGCAATGCCAATGTTTATGATGCCATGCTCAAGTTCTAGTTACAGTAACACCAGGGGTGTTACATCCTTCCCCCCATAAAAGAATCTCGTCCCGAGATTAAAAGTCCTAGGGTGAGTAATGGAAAAGGAAATGTGTCACATTTTTATTTCCTTATTTCTGGTACAAGGCAGAGGGTGGTGTGGGGTTCACTCTTTATTACAACAACTATACACACTTTACAAATTACATGAGGCTAAAAAGCCTGGGAAATTCTTATCTAAAAAGTCTTGAGTTTCCCACGTAGCCTCTTCTTCAGAATGTTGGTTCCACTGTATCTTATAGAACTTGAGAATTTTTCTCCGGGTAACCCTGTCCTTTTGATCCAAGACTCGAATAGGGTGCTCAGAATATGTCAAGTCCGGTTCAAGGACAACATCTGTTACTTCAACGGTTCGATCGGGAACCCGAAGATACTTCTTCAATTGTGACACATGGAACACATTATGTATAGCAGACAAAGTTTTGGGGAGCTGCAGTCGATACGCCACTGGTCCACATTGCTCAAGTACAGGGAATGGACCAATGTACCTGGGTGCAAGCTTCCCTTTAACCCCGAAACGCGATACTCCCTTCATTGGTGAAACCTTCAGGTAGACATAGTCCCCTTCAAGAAAATACAAGGGCATTCACCGTTTGTCTGCATAACCCTTCTGACGAGCTTGGGCTTTCTTCATAGTATGAATTATTTTCTGAACCTTTTCTTCGGCCTCTTTCACCATATCAGGCCTAAAGAAGTACCTTTCTCCAGGTTTAGACCAATTTAGTGGAGTGCGACAACGTCGTCCATATAAAGCTTCGAAGGGTGCCATCTTGATACTTTCCTGATAGCTATTATTATATGAAAACTCCACTAAAGGCAAACATTCATCCTATTTCTGTGAGAAGTCCAGAACACACGCCCGCAGCATATCTTCGAGTATTTGATTAACCCTCTCAGTCTGTCCACTTGTTTAAGGGTGATAGGCCGAACTGTGGAGCAGCTTAGTACCCAGGGACTTATGAAGTTCTTCCCAAAATTTGGATACGAATTGGGATCCACGATCCGACACTATAGTCTTTGGAACACCGTGCAAACTAAGAATGCGAGCAATGTATAATTCCGCATAGGTGATGACAGGATATTTTACTTTAACCGAGAGGAAGTGGGCGATCTTGGTAAGTCGACCAATGATAACCCAAATAGAGTCATACCCTTTTGCGGTTCTGGGCAATCCCATAATAAAGTCCATACTTATGTCTTCCCATTTCCATGTCGGTATTGGTAGAGACTGTAATGGACCAGCAGCTTTCAAATGTATGGCCTTGACACGTCTGCAGGTGTCACATCTAGCCACATAGCGTGCAATCTCGATCTTCATTTTTGTCCACCAATAATGTTGCTTCAAGTCTTGGTACATCTTAGTGCTTCCGGGATGAATAGAATAGCGACTAAGATGTGCTTCATCAAGAATTTGCTGGCGGACCTCTTTATTCTTCGGCACCACTATGCGGTTATCAAACCATACAATACCTTGATCATCTTCTTTGAAACATTTGGCTTTTCCAGCCCTTATCTTCTCATGAATGTGTTTCATACCCTCATTATCCCTTTGAGCATCAATTATCCTTTGCAAAAGGACTGACTCAAGCTTTAGCTGACTTAGGGTTCCTTGTTGGACCATTCCTAGGTTTAGCTTCTCCATCTCCTGACATAATGTATTGTCAGAAGTCTTCACCATAAGACAGTGACAGGAAACCTTACGGCTAAGTGCATCTGCCACCACATTGGCCTTGCCTGGGTGATAATGAATTTCCAGTTCATAATCCTTAATAAGCTCAAGCCATCGTCTTTGCCTCATATTCAATTCTGACTAGGTGAAGATATACTTCAAGCTTTTATGATCTGTATAAATGTGACAGATATTACCCAGTAGATAATGATGCCAGATCTTCAGGGCATGAACCACAGCAGCTAGCTCCAGATCATGAGTTGGGTAATGCTCCTCATGTCGGTGCAACTGCCTTGAAGCATACGCAATTACTCGGCCTTCTTGCATTAACACACAGCCGAGTCCACTGCCTGATGCATCACAATATACATCAAAGGGCTTAGTGATATCCGGTTGAGCCAATACCGGAGCAGTGGTTAATAATGTCTTCAATTGTTCAAAAGCTTCATTACACTTGGAGGACCAATTGAATTTAATATCATTCTTCAATAAACTTGTGATTGGCTTCACAAGCTTAGAAAAATCAGGTATAAATCTGCGGTAATATCCCGCCAGTCCAAGGAAACTTCGGACTTGATGAACAGTGGTTGGGGGTTTCCACTCCAAAATGTCCTTGACTTTGCTGGGGTCTACCGCAACCCCCCTAGCAGATAGAACATGTCCCAGGAATTGAATTTCTTCCAGCCAAAACGCGCATTTGCTGAACTTGGCATACAACTGATGTTCTCTCAGGCGCGTTAACACGACCCGTAAATGTTGAGCATGCTCCTCTTCATTTTTGGAATATATTAGAATATCGTCAATGAAGACCACCACAAACTTGTCCAACTCGGGCATGAATACCGAGTTCATCAAATATGTGAAGTGGGCAGGAGCATTTGTCAATCCGAAAGACATTACCAGATATTCAAATAACCCATACCGTGTAGTGAACGTGGTCTTTGGTATATCCTCGGGCCGAATACGGATCTAGTGATAGCCCGATCTGAGATCAATCTTGGAGAATACCCTTGCCTCGGTCAGTTGATCAAATAAAATGTCAATCCTCGGAAGAGGGTACTTGTTCTTGATAGTGACCTCATTCAGGGGTCGATAATCCACACACATCCGTAAAGTTTGATCCTTCTTCTTGACGAATATGGCTGGACAACCCCATGGCGACGAGCTCGGCCGGATGAATCCTTTCTCAAGTAGATCTTGTAATTGAATCTTCAACTCTGCCAACTCATTCGGAGGCATACGGTATGATCTTCGAGAAATGGGAGCCGTACCGAGCTTCAGCTCAATTACAAACTCTACATCCCTTTCAGGTGGCAATCCAGGAAAATCCTCTGGAAAGACATCGGGAAACTCGCATACTACCGGAATATCCTTGATTTCCGGTACGATGGCTTCATACACTCTGGCAGCAACTTTGGTTGGAATGGGGATAGGCAAAAGAATTTCTTCTTGATTATGACTCAACCTGATAGTTCTTTGATCAGTGTTGAGGGTTGCTTTATGCTTGGCCAACCAATTCATACCCAAAATGACATCTATGTCTTGGCCTTTCAGAACGATCATATTAGTAGGAAAGTCCCGTCCGGCCAATGTTATGGGCACTTGATAGGCCACTTCTCTAGTAAAGATTTGTCCCCCAGGTGAGTGAATTTCAAACCCCTCTTTTGATTCATGGCATGAAATGTGATGTTGCTACACAAATTTCTTGCTAATGAATGTATGCGAAGCACCAGAATCAAAGAGAATGACTGCAGGATGATTGGCCACGAGGAACATACCCATCATTACCGGCTCTCCGTCCGGTGTAGTGGCCACTTGTGTATAATATATGCGTCCCGTCTTCTTGGTATTTTTGCCCGAAGTATTTCCCTTGACTTGAGATGAATTCCTAGATCCTTGCTGATTATTTGACTGGCTTTGCTTTGGATAAGGGCAATCCTTGATGAAATGTCCAGATTTGCCACAATTGAAACATCCAGTCGATGAACTAGGCAGAGCAGGAAATCAAGTGCCTAGGGCACCCGGCTGACTTGGGGCAGTGGGGGCATTATTGGGACGAATAATTATTGGCTGCTTAAAAGGGAAGGAGGGTGCACGAGAGCGATTCTGGTTGGAAGGCCGGAGAACAAACCGTTGCCTTTTCACTGGGCCCTGGCTAGGCCTGTCACCTCCAAATCCCTTAGATTTTCCAACGCCTGCATACTTCGCTTCCACAGCCAATGCTGTACTGACAGCTCTTCCATAAGTAAGATCTATGCAGGTTGCCATCTTTCTTTGCAGTCGATCATTTAAACCTCTCATAAAACAATTCTTCTTTTTCAGATCAGTGTTCACTTGATCGATTGCATACTGCGACAAATGATTGAACTTATTGAGATACTGATTAACAGTATCCCCTCCTTGCTTTAGTTTCATAAATTCTTCTTGCTTCATGTGAAGAACACCCTCGGGTATATAATGTTCGCGGAAGGCCACCTTGAATTCTTCCCATGTTATCTGATGATTGGCCGGTTGAACGGCCACGAAATTTCCCCACCAGGTGCTGGCAGGGCCGCACAGTTGCTGGGCTGCGAATAAAGGCTTCTGGGTCTCCGAACAGCGCAGAAGTCCGAATTTTTGCTCAATAACCCGAATCCATTCATCGACTTCTAACGGGTCTTCGGCTTTAACAAATAGGGGTGGACGTGTCTCTGAGAAGTCCAAGTAAGAAGTTTCGCGGGGGCCTTGTTGATAACCCCGCCCGCCTTGTTGCTGAAACTGTTGACCTGCCATCTCTCTCAGAAAACGGGTATTATCAGCGGTCGCATTCACTAAGGCGGCAATCGCCTCGGCCAGTGTGGGAGGAACATGAGGTGGATTTGGGGTAGACTCCCTCCCACTGGAGGTTCCAGCTGCATCCTGTGATCGGGTCTTGGACGACATCTGTGGCAACAAACATTTGGAAACAAATATAATATGCCAAAGTCAAAACCATCCAATTTACATTACCAAAAAGAGTAATGTACATACTCGATTTTTTTACAACAGGATACATTACCCAGTATACAATAGCACTACCTATTATACAATAGTATAACCTACAATACACTACTTCTATTACTACAACACTATTCCTGCTTTTGGTTGCTCCTGGCAGCCTCGTCGTTGGGTGTGGGAGACCATTCATCGACCAGCCTCATAGAAGGAGGGGGTTTAAAAAGGTCTTGCTCACCACCAAGCGCTTCTCCCGCAACGTGCGAGGGTCCGGCTTCCGACCCGACAGGATCCATAGGTGCACTGGGATGTAGTTGCGAATACAGTACATGGACTTCCTCATGTAGGGTATTGCAATACGCCTGCAGGTTGTCAATGGCAGAGCTAAGTTCTTCGACTCGGGCTCGAGCCTTTGCTGCCTTAGCCCAAGCCACTGAACGAGACTGTACCGCCCAGTCGAGCGCTAAATCCCGATCAGCAAGCTAATCCTGCAGACGACAGATGTAACTCCTCAATTCGTTTATTCTGTCGCCATCCGTGACCCACATGCTGGTCCTGCGTTGCAGTTCCGTTTGAAGTTGATTCACGCGTGCTTCGAGATCCCCAATTGGATCGTTGCTTCCGCTACTACTATCCTCATCCCGTGGGGCAAGTTGATGACGAGGTACTCCAATTGGGCCAGTTGACTTACGAGCGGTCTTCCTCGTGCGCGGCGGCATTTCTCTAAGGGGGAAATTTTATTAGTATAATTCTTAGCATGATGCATGTGTAATTATAGAGCCAACCTCAGTTGATTCATGCCTTCTATACATTGCACTCCTCCTATCTGGTCTTTCATATAGATTCTTCAGATATGAGGGATAAGAATGGAAGAAATCTTTCTAGGTGAGTTTTTAGAAAATCCTTTTGAAGATGCCTCATAATATCTGCAAAGAAGGGCTTCGCTCCGATACCAGCTGTGACGGAACCTTTCAAGTCATTAGGCCCACCTACAGTTGTCCTTGTCCAACAGACATCAGACAACCCTGTAGATGTTCCTGAATCACTTGACAAGTTCGGTATCTTCTCTTACCTTTCCAGGAACGTTTCACCCGTCTTGCAGACATTACAGAACATCGGAGATATCGAAATGCGGAAGTGATTACATAAACTTACATTTATTTAAAAAGTAAGATCAAGTTACTTATTACAGACCAGAGTTATAAAACGAGTGCTGAGTAATATTATTACAATACCCAAGGAGGCAAAACTCCTCCCGATAAGTTTTTACATAAAAGTTTCTTATGGAGGACCAGGTCCTCCCGTAGCTTCACTCTTGTTTTTCTTCACTTGGAACCACCTTGGTACAAAAGCAACAAAAATTTGCTGCTTCCTCACCTAAAAACAACGGGGAAATAAACCCTGAGTATGGAATTACTCAACAAGTCTTACCCGACTAAAGAAAAGACTCTCAAGGGTATGCTGGTTATAAGGGAGTCAAGGTAAGGTATTTCAAGATCAAAGACTCTGTTTTGCACAAATGCTTACTAAGAGTGGATCCTTAAAAATCCAATTTTATTTTCCGGTTAGGTAAACTTACCTACATCTAGAGTTCTCTCTACCCTAGTTCAAACACTTGTCCTGCACTAGCCAGTTTCTTAACAAGTCCTTCATCTTTACTGGAGTTCTACGTATAGGGCAGTGACCAAGTCTTCATAACCATGAAGGTACAGCGATCCGAATCGATTATACTCAGCTGAGGATCTCCGATCACACGACATATGTAGCACTTAACCCTTGCATATGTCAACCCGCCACCGGGTTTCTTAAGACCAGATCAGGTTCACACAAACCGAGAGCATAGATACACCACCGTCCAGCCTCTTGCTACGGAGGGTACACGCTACTCTCGCCACCGCTCCACGCCCATTTCGTGTTATCTTATTCTGGGCTTAGTCTGCCCAAGGCAAGGCTTACCCATGACGAGGCATGTGACCAGTTAAAGGGTCCTCGGTCATCAAGCCTACATCGACACGGTCCTTAATCGACTCAGACGGAGACACTACACCGAGACTCTCTTCTCGTGCATGTCACCCGCCTGGTCTCAGCTTAATCATTTCAAAACCCAAAGCTTGGTACCTGACAGAGGTACATCTTTTCCGATGTTGAACCCATTACGGCCATAATGGATCCATCATCAAGTTTTATTCTCAAAACATCCCTCCCACTTTGCCAATCATCATTTTGTAAAACAAAACCTTTTGTTTGGCTAGAGCAATACTAAGCATAATAAAAACCTTTTGTAAAACAGGGTATCAAGGAAGGTAATCAAAGATCAAGGAAGGTAATGCAGGAATTGTTTAAGCATTCAACTCCTATCACCTAATACATCAATCAAGTGAGAAAGATTTTAAATTCATCAAGGAAGGTGGCAAATGCACCGGGGCTTGCCTTCGTTAGTAGGTGAGTCAGGCTCAGGCCCGTAGATGTCAAAGTAGAGACAAGACCCTGCCTGAGATTCCAATGGTGGTGGTGTCTTCTCTTTGATCACTTCAATCTCTTCTTCGTTTTCTAAACATAATCATACATATGTGTATATAAGAATGAATGCCATGTAGTGCTCATGAGAGTGCAAAGATAATAAGAACTTATTATCTAAAGTCTTGAATACAATTTTCCTTCACGGAACTCCGAGAACTTAGGGTTTCCGGAGTCAGTAAAGGAGTTCACAGGGCAAGGGGGTGTTTTGGGTTCTAATTATCAAACAAGGTCCAAATCAACCCAAACTCTACCCAAGGCTTCTAAATAATGTGTAGAGCTCATATAAAAAGTTTGGATATTTTTGGAATTACCATTTGTTTTCTAAAAATCCAGAACTAATGCCTTAAACTACTTTAAATGCCTTAAAATTCCTTATCTATTCTAAAAATTAGTCAACTATTTTTATTAAATTCTATGGAAAATAAGAGGTCTAGGAAAATTGGTTTGACAATTTTATGATTTTTCTACAATTTTCTATAGATTTCTAAAGCTGGACAAAAAAAAAGAAAAGGAGAAAGTCTAAACAGTGCTGGGCTGAGATCAAACCAGGCGGCCTAGGCCCACGCGGAATCGCGCGCGCGCCCGCGCCCGCGCTGGCATCTTTGCAGAAAGGGCCCCGGTTTCTAGACTAACTGGAGATAGGTTCTTTTACTGTTTCAGTGAGTCACTGACATATTATAGAAAAGTCCTCTGGTTTCTACTTCTTCGCGAGGTGAAGTCCACGACGGCGATCCAAGCTAGGAGCCGAGCTCCGACGAGCTAGACCGGCTGGATGATGCTACGGTTAGAGCTCCCAAGCGACAGGAACCAAATTAGACTCCATCCGCACCTTTCCCCCCAATCAATTTCGCTAGAGATGGTCTATCATACTCTGGCCACGGTGTCAGCGCGGGTGATCAAGTGGATTAAGGTGTTCCGGATCACCGAAGGCTGGGCTGGCTAAATTGAAGCTAGGGAAAGGTTCCTGGGTTTATCAGAGATGATGCACACGCTAAGTTTTGGGCTAGGCACGAGCAGAAAGGTGGGGCGACGGAGAGGGTGCCATGGCGGTGTTTGACAGCGCACGGGTGCGTTCCGCTGATGGGCTTCGGCCAAACTCAAAATTGCCGCATCCAGGAGCAATAAGAGATCAAATACTAACTAAAACAGGGAGTAATTTGATATTTACTGACCAGAGGAGCGCTGGCCACGGGTGTTTCTTCTCGGCGGAGCTAAGAACAGAAGAGAGAGGGAATTGGGGCTACGTGGGTTTTTCGGTGAGCTCGAGTCAAGTGCTTAGTCGCTGTTGTGCGGAATGTGGTGACAAAGCAGCGCCCGCACTCAATTTATAGGCTGCTGGCCGACGACGGATGAGGATCGCGGATCCCTTGATCGCGCTGGCGAGCATATCCCGCGGCAGATTCCGGTGACGGCACGGTGGTCGCCATTTAATCGGAGCCTGCCACCTCGGTGATTCGCTGCCACGTTGTCGGAGATATTTACCGCGGCCGCCAGCCCATCCCAACCGCCGTGGCGTTCTTATCGCCGGCGAGGGCTGACCCTTATCCTCGGCGTGATTTTTCTGAAGACCGATGAACAGTGCGACTGATTCAGCAAAGAACTTATCTGACAGACCAAGTTGGAGCTCTATTTTCTCCAATTTTTATGTGGTACCTAAGCCAACTTTTTGTATCAAAGTTACACACCTATAATCCATCTTCAACTTTGCCACAATGCTTACCATCAAATAGTCACTGAATCCCATTCAAAATCGAGCTCAAAGTTCATCCCATCACACTGTTACTGAAAATTCAGTCCAGGGGTAGCCTGACAGCCCGACTTTGGACTTAATTATCTCTTGATTTTTCTTAACAACTGAGCTCACATTCTTAGGCAAAGTTGTTCTCCTATAATTGAGCTACAAACTTGATGTGGTGACCTAGGGTAAAAACCCTATATTTTGAAAGTTACCAGGCTCAAAAGTTGATCCCTTAACACTAAAATTCAGACTTAGAATGAAATCTCAATTAGGGACCTTTTTGCAAATGAATCCAAAACTTAAGGTTTGGCTTGTAAATTCACATATGAGTGACCCAAATGACTTAAGATACTTATTTAACCTGGTTTTTGTACTTTAGTCCAAAAGTGGACGAATTTTGCACATAAGCCCCTAAGGTTTGGTTTTAGGGTTTTCTAGGGTTCCAATTAGGGTTTTTGGTACCCCAGGGGTATAAATGCAATTCAACTTTATTCATGGGATCATTTTATGACCTTTTCCTTAAATCTTTTAGGTTTTCTCAATTTGGGTTATGTTTTACCCCTTTAATCCCCCTTTAGGGTTAAGTGCCCTATTCAGGGTCTTATTTGCAAAACACTAGGACAATACAACTTATTTGAAATTTTTACCTAGTGAATGCACTCTAGGTGTGTCAAACATATGCAATGCCAATGTTTATGATGCCATGCTCAAGTTTTAGTTACAGTAACACCAGGGGTGTTACAAAAAGATAAATATAACAGGATCTAAAGTTCATCCTTGGCGCCAGAAAGTCGATTGGAAAACGCCACCTAGATCGAATCGAACTCCTCGTTGTGTGGCTCCTCTTGAACCACCTGATCTTCTCCTATGGGGGTGTGAGACAGCAAGGGTGAGCTCACACATGTTCATCGCTCAACAAGTTGTGGGGAATAATGTGACATGAACTCACCAAAGGTGGGAGCTTAAGTGAGGTGTAAGGCTTACCAAAGAGAATGGTTAAAGCTGAGCATTGCTTTTAAAGTTGGTCAAAATTTTATTAGCAGTTACTAAATGTAAGTAAATACCAAACCATAATAAAATAATAGAACAAAATTAATAAATAATCCCATGCTAATGCATATGACAAACTGAATTTAAGTTCCATAGATTAATCATGCGAGAGTCCTGAGCTGCTCTTGACTGTGAGCTTGGCTAGTATACCAGTTTTACACTCTGCAGAGGTTGTACCCTTTACCCACAAGTCGTGTTTCCCATGTCGCCAGGGTTAGCTAGACCCTTAGACAGTACCGAGGTGAATGGCTAGGGATCCACTACGAGGCCTTTACAAAGTTCCACTAGCTTCCGAAAACCCGCTACAGTTTATGGAAAGAGCACTTGCAAGAATCCCTCGTCTGACCGCCATCGCAGCAAAATCAACCCGAGAACCTCCTTGCATGCAACTTCCCTTGCCCGTTTCGGGTAAGGTAGTCTTCCACTAGCTTTCCTAATTAGTTAGCTAAGGGGTCCCATTCCTCCCTTGTGGTGGCACATGTTTCTCAAGTTAAGCTCCATGTTCCAATTAACAATAATATAATGATCTTGACATGAACATAAATAGAATAACAAAATAACTGGAACATGGATATAATGAAATATTAACCCAAAACCATGTAAAGCAATAGCATAACTACCCATATGATTCAGGGGTAAACAAGGTAAAATGGATAAACAGACTAGGGTGACCTATTGGGTCCCATCAAAATTAAACCTATGCATTGAATTGTGACAATAAAGAATATTATTGGGTAACAAAAGTGGATCAAGGGCACAACTTGCCTGGCACTTGAGATTCCAGTTACCAGGGTAATTCTTCAGATCCTCGTGACCTTGCGCTAGTCGTAGCATTACAAACAAACATGGTATAGATAAAATTAACATCACACCAAACATAAGTACAAACTGAATAATAATAATCTACGCGTTGCTACGAGATCGTGGGAACGAGAACCACTAAAATCGGAGTTACGATTAAAGAGTTATGATTTTATAGAGGATTTATGTGATTAAAATATTAAACTATATTATAAATTGGTTAATACAGATCATATAAGAGGTTATTCTATAAATAATTATCTAACCTTTAATCTAAGTTATAAATTTACCTTAAATTATATTTTGGTAGATAATGATGAGCATATTAACAAGACTAACCAACATAAATTAAATAAAGATCTAATCATAAAAGAACAATACATGGTATAATAAATATTTTTATTGCATAGTAAATATTTATACGAGACTAACGCAACTGAAACGAGTCAATTCGGAATTAAAACGAAGGAGTTATGAATTTTCGAAGGTTTTATGTGTCTGGTATAAGATTAATTAAGAAATCAAATTTTATTACTGTTTTCATGTCAAAACAGAGACACTAAGCATTAAATAATATTAATACAAAGTTATAGGAACTGAAATGGATTAAAAATGAGTTAAATGTATTTTCTAGGAATTAAACAAATTTCTAGAATTAATTTTGCATTAAAAACCTTTTTCTAAATGAATTTCTCTATTTTCCTAGAGGTCTGGACTGCGCGCATGATTAAACAAAAACCCAGAGGCCTCAGGGTAAGATTTCCCAAGACACAGAGTCAAGCCGGATGGACGGCGGGTTTGTTCCTAAGTTCTTCGGGGTCTCTTTTATAAAGTGAGGCAGCCGAAGTGCCCTGGCCCATGATCACTGTTGGATCAATAGTTGATGGCTCAAATTAGATCACCGCTCTATGCAAACCGGTACGTAATACAGATCGCGGGATCACGACCCAATGGCTGAAACGCCATCGACCCCTAGATCCACATGATCCCTGACTGATGGCTTGGATTTAATCACTACGAAGAGTTATCCCAGGATCTAATCAGGGTCGTTCATTCCTAATCCAATGACCGTGGCTTACTCGTCACCATCCGACACCGAGGTTGGGTGGAGTGTGGATTCGCCGTCGGCGACGAGCGCCGGTGAGCAGCGCTCCCAAAGCCCCCGAGTACAATTCCAAGCGCTAATACGTAGGACACGCTCTATGAAGCATACTAAATTGGTTACAGGGGCTTACAGGGTATAATGGCAGTCGCACTACTGTCCACGGACCCAGCGGATTTACGGCGGTGCCATGCCTCCGATGAGTAATTGCGGCGGTGCCCTGGGGTTACTCGAATCCTGACGTTAGGGCAAGAGACAACGTGTGAAGATGATTCCCCGAGTCGACAACCAAGGTGCACCGCGAGCTCGCAGGCACGGATTTATGGCAGCGACTGATTCTCTCTGTCACTCAGCGGCGTCGTCTTCCTCCCTCTAGCTCTCGATTTTGTGGGTAAGAGAGGATGCAACATTCACTAAATACACCGATGCGAGGGGATCTCAACATGGAGGTTAGAACGACCCACGAATTCCGCGCGGAATCTACGGCGCTGCCCGCCCCAGCGCGTGCGCGAGGTCTGTTACGCTGGAGGAGAAGGAGCTGACAGTGTCGGCCCACCAAGCAGTGACCGTGACTGACCAGGATGGTGGGACCCGAGTGCAGTGAGCGTGGTGAAGAGCTGGTGCGGCATGGCAGTGACTGCTAAGTGGGCCCCGCCCGACGGCGACCCAAACACGCCCACGAGCGAGGACAGGGCTGGCGGCTAGGGTTTTGCCGTGGGAGACGCGCGCGCGGGGAGCGGAAGTGGGCTGCGCGGGGTAAAGTCTGGAAATGGGCCGAAGAGGGTGAATTTGGCCCAACTGCAGGGATTGTCCTCTCTCTTTTTTCTTTTATTCCTGTTTTGTTTCCACTCAAATTCATAATTTGAATTCAACTATGGATGTGAATTTGTACTCAGACCAAATATTTAATTTGATCATACCAAATTGTAATGAAGTTATTTATTTATAAATTTCTTTTGTTTTGTATAATATTTCTCCCTTTCCTTCTCTATTTTCAATCCCAAATCCTAATTTTCAATTTAGGTTTTAATTCAATTTCCTTATTATTATATTTTGATTAATAGAGTTGCTATTATTATTATATCCACAAATGAAACTCAATATAATGCATTAAATATTTTTATTAGTTATCTTGTCCTTTTGATTATGATTAATCCCATGTGATAGTAATGGGATGGCAAACCAATTCATGCTATCCAATTCTTTTTTTAGGAGGATAGTATTTTGATTGTGGGTAAGAGTCAAAAGTTACTTCAAAATTAAATGTTCATGTAAATAAATGCTTATGGTGCCTCATTTAATGATTGGCATAATCACTTAGTTGAATAGAAAACTTTTCTATTACTTCTTTTCTAAAATTGATTCTTGGTTTTCAAAATTCAGTCCTCAAATTTTCAACACTCGAGTATAGTTTGAGATATATGAATTTGCAATTTTTAATTCTTCATATATTTATTTTATTATTTTTTTCTTATACAGATTTTGGGCCTTACAAAAGTATAGTAAGATGCCTCTTCGCTAACCTCGTATTCCTAAACGCGCTCATCTACTTTCTGTACTGAAATTTATAAACTTAAACACACACTAGGGCCGGGGTTAGCGTTAGAATTAAAACCGAGTGCAGAAGATTGTTTCTCTTGCCACGAGTTGCTCAAATGATGCGGATGACATTTGGGAGCAAACTCAAATCAATATTAGCAAGAGAACTTTAGAGAAAGGAAAGGGAGCAAACAAATCAAGCGAGAATCAAGGCGAGTGAATACAATGATTTGTTTTACCGAGGTTTGGTTCCAAAGAACCTAGTCCCCGTTGAGGAGGCCACAAAGGCTGGGTCTATTCCAACCCTTTCCCTCTCTCAACGGTCATTTAGATCGAGTGAGCCTTCTCCTTAATCAATCAGGTCACTAAGACCCCGCAAGGACCACCACACACTTAGGTGTCTCTTGCTAGCTTTACAAGCACTTAGAAATGAGAATGAGAAAGGAAGAAAGGCAATCCAAGCGACAAGAGCAACAAAAGAACACAAAAGCACCCTCTCTCAAGTCACTAATGGAATTTAGTTGATTTGGAGGCTTGGAGAGGATTTGATCTTTGGAATGTGTCTTGGAGTGTAGTCTTTTGCTCTTGTATTGAATGTTGAGTTCAGAATGCTTGGATGGCTTTGAATGAGGTGGTTGGGGTATTTATAGCCTCCAACCACTTCCATAGCCGTTGGCTGAGTCTGCTCGCGATGGGCACACCAGACAGTCTAGTGATGCACCAGACAGTCACTGTTCACTGTCCGGTGCACACCATGATCAGCACGTCCATTAGGGTTTGGAGCTGGTCGACCGTTGGAGCCGTTTTCCTGTAGCTGCACCGGACAGTCCGGTGCTACACCGGACATGTTCGGTGCCCTCTTACTTCTGCGTTCTGACCCTGCCGCGCACTGTTCATTTTGCAGTCGACCGTTGACGCCAGTTAGCCATTGCTCCGTTGGCTCACCAGACAGTCCGGTGAATTATAACAGAGCATGCCTGGCAAATTCTCGAGAGTGGCTAGTTTGTTTGCGTGTGGGCCTAGTGCACCGGACAAGTCTGGTGCGCCACTTGGCAGCACACTCTCATGTTTTGCTCCAAAATTTGTTTGTGTCCCCAACTAAATTTCTTTATTGGTTTGTGTTGAACCTTATGCACCTGAGATAAATGACATCTAGGCAAACTAGTTAGTCCACGTGGTTTGTGTTGGACTCAATCACCAAAATCGATTATAGGAAATGTCTAGGTCCATTTTCCTTTCAATCTCCCCCTTTTTGGTGATTGATGCCAACACTAACTAAAGCAAATCTGAAGTGTAGAAATGTAACTAGTTTGCAATTTAGATAGATGTGCATATGTTACTTAGAATTAAACCAATGAAAGACTTTATGCATATGTCTAAGAATGAATGGATTGCTTTTCTCTTATTTAACATTTTGGACCACATTTGCACCACTTGTTTGTTTTTGCAAATCTTTCGGGAAAATCTTTTTCAAAATCTTTTGCAAGTAGTCAAAGGTATAAGAATATGATTGTAAGAGGCATTTTTAAGATTTGAAATTCCTCACCCTATTTCAAATGCTTTTCCTTTGACTAAATGAAAGCTCCCCCTAAAGAAATTCTCCCCTTAGTTTTCAAGAGAGTTTTTGAAACGATTTTCCTTCTTTTTGAAATAGATGCCAATTGAACTTATACCAATTGAAATCTCTATCCTTATTTGAAATTTTGAAGCCAAATGAGACACCAATTGAAAAATTCATTTAGAGGCTAACTATAATTCCAATTGAAATATTTTTCATCCTCATGAAGTTAAAATAAGATACCAATTGAAAAACACTTCCTTTTGAAAAATTTTGATACTAATTTGAGATATACACTAATTTTTTTTAAAATGGTTGGTGCGGTGGTGCGGTCCTTTTGATTTGGGCTTAATACTCTCTCCCCCTTTGGCATTAATTGCCAAAAACGAAGAACTTTGAGAGCCCTTTTAAACTTTCTCCCACATTGATAAAGTAAATATAAGTGAAGGGTTATACCAATTGAGAGTTGCATGAGTAACGGCAAAGGATAAATGATACCGTCAGAGTTGGAGTGGGATCCTTGCCTTTGCCGAATACTCCATTTCCCTTTCAATCTAAGACTATGTATAGAAATATGCTTGAAAGCACATTAGTCTTAGCCTTGGCACAAGAAGAATAAGAAATATGAATTTGTACCAAATGAAAGAGACATAATCAAAGGTATATAAATTAGCTACGTGTGCAATGTTTCAATCAAAGTTCCGAGAATCAAGTATATTTAGCTCATTCATAAGTTTGCTAAAGGTCTTTTCACCTAGTAGCTTGGTAAAGATATCGGCTAATTGGTTGTGGGTATTAACATAAGCAATTTTGATATCCTCTTTTGTTGGTGATCTCTCAGAAAGTGATACCGAATGTCTATGTGCTTAGTGCGGCTGTGCTCAACGGGATTATCCGCCATGGGGATTGCACTCTCATTATCACATAGGATAGGGACTTTGCTCAAATTGTAGCCATAGTTCCTAAGGGTTTGCCTCATCTAAAATAATTGTGCACAGCAATGGCCTGCAACAATATACTTGGCTTCGGCGGTAGAAAGAGCTACTGAGTTTTGTTTCTTTGAAGCCCAAGACACCAGGGATCTCCCTAGAAACTGACAAGTCCCTGATGTGCTCTTCCTATCAATTTTACACCCTTCATAATCGGCATCGGAATATCTAATTAAATCAAATGTAGATCCCTTGGGGTACCAAAGCCCAAACTTAGGACTGTAAACTAAATATCTCATGATTCTTTTCATGGCACTAAGGTGAACTTCCTTAGGATTTGCCTAGAACCTTGCACGCATGCATATAGAAAGCATAATATCCGGTCGTGAAACACATAAATAGAGTAAAGATCCTATCATCGACCGGTATACCTTTTGATCTATGAATTTACCTCCCATGTTGAGGTCGAGATGCCCATTGGTTCCCATGGGTGTCTTGATGGGTTTGCCATTCTTCATTCCAAACTTCTTAAGTATGTCTTGAATGTACTTAGTTTGGCTGATGAAGGTGTCCTCTTGGAGTTGCTTGATTTGAAATCCAAGGAAATACTTTAACTCCCCCATCATAGACATCTCGAATTTCTGTATCATTATCCTACTAAACTCTTCACATGATGACTTGTTAGTAGTCCCAAATATAATATCATCAACATAAATTTGACATATAAACAAGTCTTTTGCAATTGTTTTAGTGAAGATGGTAGGATCAGCTTTACCAACTTTGAAGCCATTAGTGATAAGAAAGTCTCGTAGGTATTCATACCATGCTCTTGGGGCTTGCTTGAGCCCATAAAGCGCCTTTGAGAGCTTATAGATATGGTTAGGATACTCACTATCTTCAAAGCCAGGAGGTTGCTCAACATAGACCTCTTACTTGATAGGGCCATTGAGGAAAACACTTTTCACGTCCATTTGATAAAGCTTGAAGCCATGGTAAGTAGCATAGGCAAGTAATATACGAATTGACTCAAGCCTAGCTACGGGTGCATAGGTTTCATCAAAATCCAAACCATCGACTTGTGAATAACCTTTTGCAATAAGTCGGGCTTTGTTCATAGTCACCACACCATGCTCATCTTGCTTGTTGTAGAATACCCATTTGGTACCTACAACATTTTGATTAGGACGTGGAACTAAATGCCATACCTCATTCCCCGTGCAGTTGTTGAGCTCCTCTTGCATTGCCACCACCCAATCCGGATCTCTTAGTGAATCCTCTACCTTGTATGTCTGAATAGAGGAAATAAAAGAGTAATGTTCACAAAAATGAGCAACTCGAGATCTAGTGGTTACCCCCTTCTGAATATCACCAAGAATGGAGTTGACAGGGTGATCTCTTTGAATTGCTTAGTGGACTCTTGGGTGAGGTGGTCTTTGATCCCTAATCTCTTGATCATCTTCCTTGTCATCATTATCTTGAAAGGGAAATGTGCCCTTGGGCAATTTCTATTATGTTTTGGTGATTAAGTGCCCAACACATTTAATTAAGTTCTTATGTGCTAAATGAAGAGAAAAGTGCAAATCAAGACATGAGGTATGTTTCTAGACTTAGTACATTGTTTTGAGTACTAACATATTTTGTCTAAGTGCTAGAAACAGGAAAAGAAAGAATTGCAAAAGACTTGGCTATGTGCAGCCAAAGTCCAGCTCGGCCTGGCACACCGGACTGTCCGGTGGTGCACCGGACAGTGTCCGGTGTGCCAGGCTGGTTTCCAGTGAACAGGCCACTCTCGGGAAAAGTTTGGCGGTGTACGGCTATAATTCACCGGACTATCCGGTGAACCAACGGTCGCTAGCGCAACGGTCGGCCGCGCAATCCGCAGGCGACGCGTGGCCCGCACCAACGGTCGACAGGGGGCACCAGACTGTCCAGTGTGCACCGGACAGTGTCCGGTGCGCCAACTGGCCCGGAGGTGCAACGGTCGTCTGCGCCAGAAAAGGAAGGAGATCTGCACCGGACCGTCTACAATGACTGTCCGGTGGCACACCGGACTGTCCGGTGCGCCACTCGACAAAAGGCAAGGATGGACTTCCTTGTTGGCCTTCAACGGCTCCTAGCTGCCTTGGGGCTATAAAAGGGACCCCTAGGCGCATGGAGGAGCAACCCAAGCTTACAAGAAACATTCTAAGACTCCAAGACTCCAACTTCACGCATTCGATTCTTTGAGATAGTGACTTGAGCTCCATTTGAGTTGTAAACTCTGTGCGTTGTGTTTTGAGCTCAAGTTGTGACTTGTGTGTGTAGTTGTGCTACGATTTGTGTCTTGTGTGTGTTGCTCATCCCAACTTTACTCCGTGCTTTCATTGTGATCTTTATTGTAAGGGCGAGAGACTCCAATCTTGTGGAGATTCCTCGCAAACAGGAATAATCATCTAAAGAAAAAACCGTGGTATTCAAGTTGATCATCGGATCACTTGAAAGGGGTTGAGTGTAACCCTCGTCCATTGGGACGCCACAACGTGGAAGTAGGCAAGTGTTACTTGGCCAAACCATGGGATAAAAATCGCGTGTCTTGTGTTGATCTTTCTGTGATTGTCTTGTCCACAAGAATTTACTTCTCAACTACTTAGTCGCACTAACATTTCTATAACCAAGTTTTGTGGCTATTTAGTGTTAAATTTTACATGATCACCTATTCACCCCCTCTAGGTGCTCTCACATACCTCATTCCCCGTGAAGTTGTTGAGCTCCTCTTGCATTGCCACCACCCAATCCGGATCTCTTAGTGCATCCTCTACCCTGTATGTCTCAACAGAGGAAACAAAAGAGTAATGTTCACAAAAATGAGCAACTAGAGATCTAGTGGTTACCCCCTTCTGAATATCACCAAGAATGGAGTTGACGGGGTGATCTCTTTGAATTGCTTGGTGGACTCTTGGGTGAGGTGGTCTTTGATCCCTAATCTCTTGATCATCTTCCTTGTCATCATTATCTTCATCTCCCCCTTGATCAATGTCCTCCTCTTGAGGTGTCTCATTGTCTTGATCTTCATCCTCTTCTTCTTGAACCTGATCCTCATCTTGAGTTGGTGGAGATGCTTGTATGGAAGATGATGGTTGATCTTGTGTTTGTGGAGGCTCTTCGGATTCCTTAGGACACACATCCCTAATGGACATGTTCCTTAGCACTACGCATGGAGCCTCTTCATCATCTAGTTCATCAAGATCAACTTGCTCCACTTGGGATCCATTAGTCTCATCAAACATAGTGTCACAAGAAACTTCAACTAATCCAGTGGACTTGTTGAAGACTCTATATGCCCTTGTGTTTGAGTCATAACCAAGTAAAAAGCCTTCTACTGCTTTAGGAGCAAATTTAGAACTTATACCTCTCTTAATAAGAATAAAGCATTTCCTTCCAAAGACTCTAAAATAAGAAACATTGGACTTTTTACCAGTGAGGAGTGCATACAATGTTTTCTTGAGGATTCGGTGAAGATATAATCAGTTGATGGAGTAGCAGGCGGTGTTAATCGCCTCCACCCAAAACCGGTTCGGTGTCTTGTACTCATCAAGCATGGTTCTTGCCATGTCCAGTAGAATTCTATTTTTCCTCTCCACTACACCATTTTGTTGAGGTGTGTAGGGAGAAGAGAACTCATGCTTGATGCCCTCCTCCTCAAGAAATCCTTCAATTTGGGAATTCTTGAACTCCGTCCTATTATCGCTTCTAATCTTTTTGATCCTCAATCCAAACTCATTTTGAGCCTGTCTTAAGAATCTTTTTAAGGTCTCTTGGGTTTGAGGTTTTTCCTGCAAAAATAATACCCAAGTGAAGCGAGAATAATCATCCACAATAACTAGACAGTACTTACTCCCATCGATGCTTATGTAAGCGATCAGACCGAATATGTCCATGTGGAGTAGCTCAAGCGGCTTGTCAGTCGTCATAATGTTCTTGTGTGGATGATGGACTCCAACTTGCTGCCCTGCTTGACATGCGCTACAAATTCTGTCTTTCTCAAAATGAACATTTGTTAGTCCTAAAATGTGTTCTCCCTTTAGAAGCTTGTGGAGATTCTTCATTCCAACATGAGCAAGTTGACGATGCCAGAGCCAACCCATGTTAGTCTTTGCAATTAAGCAAGTGTCTAGTTTAGCTTTGTTATCATTAAAATCAACTAAATATAGCTAACCATCTAACACTCCCTTAAATGCTATTGAATCATCACTTCTTCTAAAGATAGTGACACCTATATCAGTAAAAAGACAGTTGTAGCCCATTTTACATAATTGAGAAGCAGAAAGCAAATTGTAATATAAAGAATCTACAAGAAAAACATTAGAAATGGAATGGTCAAGAGATATAGCAATTTTACCCAAACCTTTGACCAAACCTTGATTTCCATCCCTGAATGTAATAGCTCATTAGGGATCTTCATTTTTCTCATATGAGGAGAACATCCTTTTCTCCCCTGTCATGTGGTTTGTGCACCCGCTATCGATTATCCAACTTGATCCACCAGATGCATAAACCTACGAAACAAATTTAGGCCTAGTTTTTAGGTACCCAAACGGTCTTGGGTCCTTTGACATTAGAAACAAGCACCTTGGGTACCCAAACACAAATCTTTAGACTCTTGTGTTTGCCCCCAACATATTTGGCAACTATTTTGCCTGATTTGTTAGTGAGCACATATGAAGCATCAAAAGTTTTAAAAGAAATGTTATGCTTATTTGATGTATTAGGAATTTTCCTTTTAGGCATTTTGACATGACTGGAATGCCTAGAATTAGAAGCCTCATTCTTATACATAAAAGTATGATGAGAAACAGTGTGAGGTTTTCTAGCATGAATTTTCCTAATCTTATGCTCAGGATAGTTTGCAGGATATAAAATATAGCCCTCTCTATCTTGAACCATGGGAGCCTTACCCTTAACAAAATTAGACAATTTCTTGGGGGCATTAAGCTTGACTTTGCTTTGGCTTCCTTATTGGAAACCAATGCTATCCTTAAGGCCTAGGCATCTCCCATTATAGAGCATGCTTCTAGCAAATTTAAAATTTTCATTTTCAAGTTCATGCTCGGCAATTTTAGCAGTTAAATTAGCTATGTGATCATTTTGTTGTTTAATCATAGCAAGGTGATCATCAATAGCTTCAACATTTACATCTCTACATCTAGTGCAAATGGTAATATGCTCAACAGTGGATGTAGAGGGTTTGCAAACATTCAATTTCTCTATCTCAGTATTTAGTCTAGCATTCTCATCTCTAAGACAGATAATTGAATCATTGCAAATATTCAATTTTTCAATCTTAGAAACTAAATTTTCATTCTCAATTCTAAGACAAGAAATTGAATCATTGCATATGCTAAGCTCCTTAGTTAAGTTTTCACATTTTTCTACTTCTGGAGCATAAGCATTTTTCAACTTAACAAATTTTTTTCCTTAACGAGCAAGTCCTCTTGGCATTCCAAGAGATCATCCTTCTCGTTAATAGTTTCTATTAATTCATTTAATTTCTTCTTTTGGTCCATGGTAAGGTTGGCAAACAGAGAAACTAAATCATCTTCATTATCAGTTTATCACTAGAACACCCTCATCATCAGATGTAGTATATTTGGGGGTACTTCTAGGATGTACCTTCTTCTTCTTGCCATCCTTAGCCATGAGACACGTATGGTCGATGTTGGGGAAGAGGGGGTCTTTGTTGATGGCGATGTTGGCGACGTCCTCGTCGGAGGAGGAGTCAGTGGAGCTCTCGTCGGAGTCCCATTCCCGACTCACATGGGCATCGCCGCCTTTCTTGTAATATCTCTTCTTCTCCTTCTTCTTCCCCTTCTTGTCGTCACCCCTGTCACTATCACTAGAATTTGGACATTTAGCAATAAAATGACCGGGCTTACCACATTTGTAGCACACCCTCTTGGAGCGGGGTTTGTAGTCTTTCTCCCTCCTTTGCTTGAGAATTTGGCGAAAGCTCTTGATGATGAGCGCCATTTCCTCATTGTCGAGCTTGGAGGCATCGATTGGAAGCCTACTTGGTGTAGACTCCTTCTTTTCTTCTTACGTCGCCTTGAATGCGACGGGTTGCACCTTGGGTGTGGAGGTGGCGCCTTGCTGCAAGTTGACGATGTGTTTGGAGTCTTTGATCATCAGCTCAAAGCTCACAAACTTGCCAATAACCTCCTCGGAAGACATTTGCCTGTATCTAGGATCCCCACGGATTAATTGAACTTAAGTGGGATTACAAAATACAAGGGATCATAGAATAACCTTGACCATTTCATGGTCGTCCCATTTTGTGCTTCCGAGGTTGCACACTTGGTTCACCATTGTTTTGAGCCGGTTATACATTGCTTGTGGCTCTTCTCCTTTGTTGAGGACGAAATGACCAGCTCCCCCTCGATCGTTTCTCGTTTGGTGATCTTTGTCACCTCATCTCCTTCATGCGCCGTCTTGAGGACGTCCCAAATTTCCTTGGCGGTCTTTAACCCTTACACCTTATTATACTCCTCTCGACACAAGGAGGCGAGGAGTATAGTTGTGGCTTGGGAGTTAAAGTGCCTAATTTGGTCGGCCTCGTCCGAATCATAGTCCTTGTCCCCTACCTTGGGTACCTGCGCACCAAACTCAACAATCTCCCATATGCTTTTGTGGAGTGAGGTTAGGTGTTGCCTCATTTTATCACTCCACATACAATAATACTCACCATCAAAATATGGTGTTTGCCTAAGGGAATGGAGAGTAATGGAGTGTGCTTAGAAATGCGAGGATAGCGTAGGGGCATCTTACTATACTTCTTGCGCTCATGGCGCTTAGAAGCGACGTACGACGAGTCGGAGCCAGATGTGGAGGGCGACGAATAGTCGGTCTCGTAGTAGACCACTTTCTTCATCTTCTTCTTCTTGTCGCCTCTTCGATGGGTTTTGTTGGAGGAAGAGGATTCCTCCTTATGCTTGTGGCCGGACTCCCTTGAGTGGGTTCTCCCCGGGCTTGTGGGCTTGTCGCTGGTCACGATCTCCCTCTTGGCGTGATCTCCCGACATCACTTCGAGTTGTTAGACTCTAATGAAGCACCGGGCTTTGATACCAATTGAAAGTCGCCTAGAGGGGGGTGAATAGGTGAAAGGGAATTAGGCTTACACCTATTTCCTAAACTAATTTTGGTGGTTGAATTGCCCAACACAAATATTTGGACTAACTAGTTTGCTCTAGTTTATAAGTTCTACAGGTGCCAAAGGTTCACAATAAGCCAATAAAAAGACCAAAAAAAGGGTTCAAACAAAAGAGTAAAGGGACAACCGAAGGTACCCTGGTCTGGCGCACCGGACAGTGTCCGGTGCACCACCGGACAGTGTCCAGTGCACCAGGGGACTCCAAGCTAAACTTCGCACCTTCGGGAAAACTCAGAGGCGCCGTGCTATAATTCATCGGACTGTCTGGTGTACACCGGACAGTGTTCGGTGCTCCAAGGAGATGCGACTCTGAACTCGCCAGCTTTTGGAATCCGCTCCGCTATAATTCACCGGACATGTCCGGTGCACACCGGACTGTCCGGTGTAACGGCGGAGCAACGACTAGTCTGCGCCAACGGTCACCTGCTATAGCATTTAATGCGTGCCAGCGCGCGCAGAGGAGCAGTGCACGCGCGGGTGGCACACCAGACAGTCTACAGGACTTGTCCGGTGCACCACCGGATAGCCAGGCGGGCCCACACGTCAGAACTCCAACGGTCGAACCCTAACGGTCGGGTGACGTGGCTGGCGCACCGGACACTGTCCGGTGGCGCACCGGACTGTCCGGTGCGCCCGTCGACAGCAGCCTTCACCAACAGCTAGTTTGGTGGTTAGGGCTATAAATACCCCCAACCACCCCTCATTCAAGTCATCCAAGTTTTCACACTTCTACACCTTACAAGAGCTCTAGCATTCAATTCTAGACACACCCAAGTGATCAAATCCTCTCCAATTCCACAAAAAGCTTTAGTGACTAGTGAGAGAGATTTGTTGTGTTCTTTTGAGCTCTTGCGCTTGGATTGCTTCTTTGCTTTCTCACTTGTTCTTGTGATCAAAACTCATTTGTAACCGAGGCAAGAGACACCAATTATGTGGTGGTCCTTGTGGGGAAGTTTTGTTCCCGGATGTTTTGAGAAGAGAAGCTCACTCGGTCCGAGGGACCGTTTGAGAGAGGGAAAGGGTTGAGATAGACCCGGCCTTTGTGGCCTCCTCAACGGGGAGTAGGTTTGAGAGAACCGAACCTCGGTAAAACAAATCCACGTGTCTCACTCTTTATTCGCTCGCGATTTGTTTTGCGCCCTCTCTCTCGGACTCATTATTATTTCTAACACTAACCCGGCTTGTAGTTGTGTTTAAGTTGTTAAATTTCAGTTTCGCCCTATTCACCCCCCTCTAGGCGACTTTCAATTGGTATCAGAGCCCGGTGCTTCATTAGAGCCTAACCGCTCGAAGTGATGTCGGGAGATCACGCCAAGAAGGAGATGGAGACCGGCGACAAGCCCACTACAAGCCACGGGGAGACTTCATCGGAGGAGTCCCGCAACAAGAGGAAGGAGTAGAAAGACTCCTCCAAAGGGAAGGGGAAGGAGAAGAAATCCTCTTCCCACAAGTCGCATCGGAGAGGAGACAAGCACAAGAGGATGAGGAAAGTGGTCTACTACGAGACCGACTCTTCATCACCATCGACCTCCGGCTCCGACGCACCGTCCGTTACTTCTAAGCGCCAAGAGCGCAAGAAGTATAGTAAGATTCCTCTATGCTATCCCCATATTTCAAAACATACTCCTTTGCTCTCCGTTCCATTAGGCAACCCACCGGTTTTTGACGGTGAAGATTATAATATGTGGAGTGATAAAATGAGAAATCATCTAACCTCACTCCACACAAGCATATGGAATGTTGTTGAGTTTGGTGTACAGGTACCATTCGTAGGGGATGAGGACTACGACTCGGACGAGGTGGCCCAAATTCACCACTTTAACTCCCAAGCCACTACTATACTCCTCGCCTCTCTAAGTCGAGAGGAGTATAATAAGGTGCAAGGGTTAAAGAGTGCGAAGGAAATTTGGGACGTACTCAAGACCGCGCACGAAGGAGACAAGGTGACAAAGGTCACCAAGCGGGAGACGATCGAGGGGGAGCTCGGTCGCTTCATGCTTCACCAAGGGGAGGATCCACAAGCTATGTACAACCGCTTGAAGACCTTGGTGAACCAAGTGCGCAACCTCGGGAGCGAAAAATGGGATGACCATGAGATGGTCAAGGTTATTCTTAGATCCCTCGTATTTCTTAACCCTACGCAAGTTCAATTAATTCGAGGTGATCCTAGATATAAGCTAATGTCTCCCGAGGAAGTAATAGGAAAATTTGTGAGCTTTGAGCTAATGATTAAAGGCTCAAAGAAAATCATCGAGCAAGGCACCTTCTCCACGCCCGAGGCACAACCGGTCGCATTCAAGGCGACGGAAGAGAAGAAGGAAGAGTCTACATCAAGTAGACAACCAATCGACGCCTCCAAGCTCGACAATGAGGAAATGGCGCTTATCATCAAAAGCTTCCGCCAAATCCTCAAGCAAAGGAGGGGGAAAGATTACAAGCCCCGCTCCAAGAAAGTGTGCTACAAATGTGGTAAGCCCGATCACTTTATTGCCAAATGTCCTATTTCTAGTGATAGTGACAGGGGCGACGACAAGAAGGGGAGGAGAAAGGAGAAGAAGAGATATCACAAGAAGAAGGGCGGCGATGCCCATGTGTGCCGCGAGTGGAACTCCGATGAGAGCTCCACCGACTCCTCCTCCAACGAGGACGCCGCCAACATCACCGTCACCAAGGGACTTCTCTTCCCCAACGTCGGCCACAAGTGCCTCATGGCAAAGGACGACAAAAAGAAGAAGGATAAATCCAAATCCTCCACTAAATATGAATCCTCTAGTGATGATAATGCTAGTGATGAGGAGGATAATTGCGTACTCTTTTTGCCAACCTAAACATGCAACAAAAGGAAAAATTAAATGAATTGATTAGTGCCATCCATGAAAAGGATGATCTCTTGGACTCCCAAGAGGACTTCCTAATCAAAGAAAATAAAAAGCATGTTAAGGTTAAGAATGCTTATGCTCTAGAAATAGAAAAATGTGAAAAATTATCTAGTGAGCTAAGCACATGCCATGATACTATTGCCAACCTTAGAAATGAAAATGCAAAATTAAATGCTAAGGTTGATTCTCATGTTTGTGATGTTTCAATTCCCAATCTTAGAAATGATAATGATGATTTGCTTGCTAAGATTGAAGAATTAAACATCTCTCTTGCTAGCCTTAAGATTGAAAATGAGAATTTAATTGCTAAGGCTAAAGATTTAGATGTTTGCAATGTTACAATCTTCGATCTTAGAGATAACAATGATATCTTGCGTGCTAAGATTGTTGAACTTAATTCTTGCAAACCCTCTACATCCACTGTTGAGCATGTTTCTATTTGCACTAGATGTAGAGATATTGATATTGATGCTATTCATGATCATATGGCTTTAATTAAACAACAAAATGATCATATAGCATTATTAGATACTAAAATTGCCGAGCATAACTTAGAGAATGAAAAGTTCAAATTTGCTAGAAGTATGCTCTATAATGGGAGACGCCCTAGCATCAAGGATGGCATTGGCTTCCAAAGGGGAGACAATGTCAAACTTAATGCCCCTCCTAAAAGATTGTCAAATTTTGTTAAGGGCAAGGCTCCCATGCCTCAAGATAACGAGGGTTACATTTTGTACCCTACCGGTTATCCTGAGAGCAAAATTAGGAGAATTCACTCTAGGAAGTCTCACTCTGGCCCTAATCATGCTTTTATATATAAGGGTGAGACATCTAGCTCTAGGCAACCAACCCGTGCCAAGTTGCCTAAGAAAAAATCTCCTAGTGCATCAAATGATCATGACATTTCATTTAAAACTTTTGATGCATCATATGTTTTAACTAACAAATCCGGCAAGGTAGTTGCCAAGTTTGTTGGGGGCAAACACAAGGGCTCCAAGACTTGTGTTTGGGTACCCAAAGTTCTTGTGTCTAATGCCAAAGGACCCAAAACCGTTTGGGTACCTAAAGTCAAGAACTAAAATTGTTTTGTAGGTTTATGCATCCAGGGGCAAAAGTTGGATCATCGATAGCGGGTGCACAAACCACATGACAGGGGAGAAGAAGATGTTCTCCTCCTACGAGAAAAACCATGATCCCCAACGAGCTATCACATTCGGGGATGGAAATCAAGGTTTGGTCAAAGGTTTGGATAAAATAGCTATATCTCCTGACCATTCCATTTCCAATGTTTTTCTTGTTGATTCATTAGATTACAACTTGCTTTCTGTTTCCCAATTATGTCAAATGGGCTACAACTGTCTATTTACTGATGTAGGTGTCACTGTCTTTAGAAGAAGTGATGATTCAATAGCATTTAAGGGAGTGTTAGAGGGTCAGCTATACTTGGTAGATTTTGATAGAGCTGAACTCGACACTTGCTTAATTGCTAAGACTAACATGGGTTGGCTCTGGCACCGCCGACTAGCCCATGTTGGAATGAAGAATCTTCATAAGCTTCTAAAGGGAGAACACATTTTAGGATTAACAAATGTTCATTTTGAGAAAGACAGGATTTGTAGCGCATGCCAAGTCGGGAAGCAAGTTGGTGTTCATCATCCACACAAGAACATCATGACGACTGACAGGCCACTGGAGCTCCTACACATGGACCTATTCGGCCCGATTGCTTACATAAGCATCGGCGGGAGTAAGTACTGTCTAGTTATTGTGGATGATTATTCTCGCTTCACTTGGGTATTCTTTTTGCAGGAAAAATCTCAAACCCAAGAGACTTTAAAGGGATTCTTGAGACGGGCTCAAAATGAGTTTGGATTAAGGATCAAGAAAATAAGAAGCGACAACGGGACGGAGTTCAAGAATTCTCAAATTGAAGGCTTCCTTGAGGAGGAGGGCATCAAGCATGAGTTCTCTTCTCCCTACACCCCACAACAAAATGGTGTAGTGGAGAGGAAGAATCGAACTCTATTGGACATGGCAAGAACCGTGCTTGATGAGTACAAGACACCGGATCAGTTTTGGGCCGAGGCGGTTAACACCGCTTGCTACGCCATCAACAGGTTATATCTACACCGAATCCTCAAGAAGACATCATACGAACTCCTAACCGGTAAAAAGCCCAACATTTCATATTTTAGAGTCTTTGGTAGCAAATGTTTTATTCTTATTAAAAGAGGTAGAAAATCTAATTTTGCTCCTAAGACTGTAGAAGGCTTTTTACTAGGATATGATTCAAACACAAGGGCATATAGAGTCTTTAACAAGTCCTCAGGACTAGTTGAAGTTTCTTGTGACGTTGTGTTTGATGAGACTAACGGCTCTCAAGTAGAGCAAGTTGATCTTGATGAGATAGGTGAAGAAGAGGCTCCGTGCATCGCGCTAAGGAACATGTCCATTGGGGATGTGTGTCCTAAGGAATTCGAAGAGCCTCCAAATGCACAAGATCAACCATCCTCCTCCACGCAAGCATCTCCACCAACTCAAAATGAGGACGAGGCTCAAGTTGATGAAGGAGAAAATCAAAATGATGAGCCACCTCAAGATGACGGAAATGATCAAGGGGGAGATGCAATTGATCAATACAAGGAGGATGAAGAACCAAGACCGCCACACCCAAGAGTCCACCAGGCAATCCAACGAGATCACCCCGTCGATACCATCCTCGACGACATTCATAAGGGGGTAACCACTAGATCTCGTGTTGCACATTTTTGTGAGCATTACTCTTTTGTTTCCTCTATTGAGCCACACAGGGTAGAGGAAGCACTCCAAGATTCGGATTGGGTGATGGCGATGCAAGAGGAGCTCAACAACTTCACTAGGAATGAGGTATGGCATTTAGTTCCACGTCCTAACCAAAATGTTGTAGGAACCAAATGGGTCTTCCGCAACAAGCAAGACGAGCATGGTGTGGTGACAAGGAACAAAGCTCGACTTGTGGCCAAGGGATACTCCCAAGTCGAAGGTTTGGATTTCGGTGAAACCTATGAACCCGTAGATAGGCTTGAGTCCATTCGTATATTATTAGCCTATGCTACTTACCATGGCTTCAAGCTTTATCAAATGGACGTGAAGAGTGCCTTCCTCAATGGACCAATCAAGGAAGAGGTCTACGTTGAGCAACCTCCCAGCTTTGAGGACAGTGAGTACCCTAATCATGTCTATAGGCTCTCTAAGGCGCTTTATGGGCTCAAGCAAGCCCCAAGAGCTTGGTATGAATGCCTTAGAGATTTCCTTATTGCTAATGGCTTCAAAGTCGGCAAGGCCGATCCTACTTTATTTACTAAAACTCTTGACAATGATTTGTTTGTATGCCAAATTTATGTTGATGATATTATATTTGGGTCTACTAACGAATCTACATGTGAAGAATTTAGTAGGATCATGACACAGAAATTCGAGATGTCGATGATGGGGGAGTTGAAGTATTTTCTAGGATTCCAAGTCAAGCAACTCCAAGAAGGCACCTTCATTTGCCAAACAAAGTATACTCAAGACATTCTAAACAAGTTTGGAATGAAGGATGCCAAGCCCATCAAGACTCCCATGGGAACAAATGGCATCTCGACCTCGACACGGGAGGTAAATCCGTCGATCAAAAGGTATACCGGTCGATGATAGGTTCATTACTCTATTTATGTGCATCTCGACCGGACATTATGCTTTCCGTATGCATGTGCGCAAGATTCCAAGCTGACCCTAAGGAATCTCACCTTACGGTCGTAAAACGAATCTTAAGATATTTGGCTTATACTCCTAAGTTTGGGCTTTGGTACCCTCGAGGATCCACATTTGATTTAATTGGTTATTCGGATGCCGATTGGGCAGGGTGTAAAATTAATAGAAAGAGCACATCGGGGACTTGCCAGTTCTTGGGAAGATCCTTGGTGTCTTGGGCTTCAAAGAAGCAAAATTCGGTCGCTCTTTCAACCGCCGAAGCCGAGTATATTGTCGCAGGCCATTGTTGCGCGCAATTGCTTTGGATGAGGCAAACCCTGCGGGACTATGGTTACAAATTAACCAAAGTTCCTCTTCTATGTGATAATGAGAGTGCAATCCGCATGGCGGATAATCCCGTTGAGCATAGCCGCACTAAACACATAGCCATTCGGTATCATTTTCTTAGGGATCACCAACAAAAGGGGGATATCGAGATTGCATACATTAATACTAAAGATCAATTAGCCGATATCTTTACCAAGCCACTAGATGAACAAACTTTTACCAAACTTAGGCATGAGCTCAATATTCTTGATTCTAGGAATTTCTTTTGATGTCTTGCACACATAGCTCATAAATATATCTTTGATCATGTCTCTTTTATATATTCCATGACTAATGTGTTTTCAAGTGAATTTCAAACCAAGTCATAGGTATATTGAAAGGGAATTGGAGTCTTCGGCGAAGACAAAGGCTTCCACTCCACTCTATTACTCATCCTTCGCTGTCGCTCCAAGCAACTCTCCATCTTTGGTATAATCTTCACTCATATGTTTTATTTGCCAAAGGGGAGAAAATAGTTAGGAAAGGGCTTATATCTCACTCAAAGTATCCGTTTTTGGCGATTCATGCCAAAGGGGGAGAAAGTATGAACCCAAAGCAAAAGGACCGCACCACCACCCTAATTTTAAAACTAATGATTTTCAATTGGTAAATTTCAAATTGGTATCTTATTGTGTTCAAAAGGGGGAGCAAGTAGTATTTTCAAAATTGATATCTTAAAACCCTCTTGAACACTAAGAGGAGAATTTATTTGAGGGGGAGTTTTGTTTAGTCAAAGGAAAAGCATTTTAAGACAAAAGGGAGAAAATTTCAAATCTTGAAAATGCTTCTCAAAATCTTATTCATTTACCTTTGACTATTTGCAAAAGGACTTTGAAAAGAATTTACAAAAGAATTTACAAAAACAAAACTTGTGGTGCAAGCGTGGTCCAAAATGTTAAAAATAAAGAAACAATCCATGCATATCTAGTAAGTAATATTTATTGGCTCAATTCCAAGTAACCTTTGCAATTACATATGCAAACTAGTTCAAATTATGCACTTCTATATTTGCTTTGGTTTGTGTTGGCATCAATCACCAAAAAGGGGGAGATTGAAAGGGAATTAGGCTTACACCTATTTCCTAAACTAATTTTGGTGGTTGAATTGCCCAACACAAATATTTGAACTAACTAGTTTGCTCTAGTTTATAAGCTCTACAGGTGCCAAAGGTTCACAATAAGCCAATAAAAAGACCAAGAAAAGGGTTCAAACAAAAGAGCAAAGGGACCACCGAAGGTACCCTGGTCTGGCGCACCGGACTGTCCGGTGTGCCACCGGACAGTGTCCGGTGCACCAGGGGACTCCAAGCTGAACTTCGCACCTTCGGGAAAACTCAGAGGCGCCGCGCTATAATTCACCGGACTGTCCGGTGTACACCGGACAGTGTCCGGTGCTCCAAGGAGATGCGACTCTGAACTCGCCAGCTTCGGGAATCCGCTCCGCTATAATTCACCGGACATGTCCGGTGCACACCGGACTGTCCGGTATAACGGCGGAGCAACGGCTAGTCCGCGCCAACGGTCACCTGCTACAGCATTTAATGCGCGCCAGCGCGCGCAGAGGAGCAGTGCACGTGCGGGTGGCACACCGGACAGTCTACAGGATTTGTCCGGTGCACCACCGGACAGCCAGGCGGGCCCACGCGTCAGAACTCAAACAGTCGAACCCTAACGGCTGGGTGACGTGGCTGGCGCACCGGAATGTCCGGTGCGCCCGTCGACAGCAGCCTTCACCAACGGCTAGTTTGGTGGTTGGGGCTATAAATACCCCCAACCACCCCTCATTCAAGTCATCCAAGTTTTCACACTTCTACACCTTACAAGAGCTCTAGCATTCAATTCTAGACACACCCAAGTGATCAAATCCTCTCCAATTCCACACAAAGCTTTAGTGACTAGTGAGAGAGATTTGTTGTGTTCTTTTGAGCTCTTGCGCTTGGATTGCTTCTTTGCTTTCTCATTTGTTCTTGTGATCAAAACTCATTTGTAGCCGAGGCAAGAGACACCAATTGTGTGGTGGTCCTTGCGGGGAAGTTTTGTTCCCGGTTGTTTTGAGAAGAGAAGCTCACTCGGTCCGAGGGACCATTTGAGAGAGGGAAAGGGTTGAGATAGACCCGGCCTTTGTGGCCTCCTCAACGGGGAGTAGGTTTGAGAGAACCGAACCTCGGTAAAACAAATCCACGTGTCTCACTCTTTATTCGCTAGCGATTTGTTTTGCACCCTCTCTCTCGGACTCATTATTATTTCTAACACTAACCCGGCTTGTAGTTGTGTTTAAGTTGTTAAATTTCAGTTTCGCCCTATTCACCCCCCCTCTAGGCGACTTTCAATAGGCGTAATCTGAAATTTATAACTTAAAACATAAACTACAAGTTGGGGTTAGTGTTAGAATTAAATCTGAGTCCGGGAGAGAGGGGGAAAACAAATCAACCAAGAAATAAGGTGAGTGAGCATAGTGATTTGTTTTACCGAGGTTCGATTCTAAAGAACCTAGTCCCCATTGAGGTGGTCACAAAGACTGTGTCTCTTTCAACCCTTTCCCTCTCTCAAATGGTCACTTAGACCGAGTGAGCTTTCTCCTTAATTCTCACGGGTCACTTAGACCCCGCAAGGACCACCACACAATTGGTGTCTCTTGCCTTGCTTACAAAACACTTGGGAACAAGAATGAGGAAGGAAGAAAGCGATCCAAGCAACAAGAGCGCAAATAAACATGAACACACTCTTTCTCAAGTCACTAGGTGGTTGGAATGAATTCTAGACTTGGAGAGGCTTTGATCTTTTGGAAATGTGCCTTGGAGTGAATGCAGTAGCTCTTGTATTGAATATGAAGTGCTGGAAACTTGGATGCTTGGAGTGGTGGTGGTTGGGGGGGTATTTATAGCCCTCAACCACCAAACAACCATTAGGGCAGGCTGTTGTCGATGGGCGCACCGGACAGTTTGATGCGCCACTAGACACTGTCCGGTGCGTCAGCCATGTCACCCAACCGTTAGGGTTCTGGAGCATTTGACCGTTGGAGGCTTTGTCCTCTAGTGGCCCCGGACAGTCCGGTGCTGCACCGAACATGCACTGTTCACTATCCGGTGCGCCTCTGACCTACGGTTCTGACTCTGCGTGCACTGTTCTTCACTGTAGCTCTGATCACCGTGCTTTTGCAGTCGACCGTTGTGCGGAGTAGCCGTTGCTCTGCTGGTGCACCGAACAGTCCGGTGGCACACCGGACAGTCCGGTGAATTATAGCGGAGTGTGCCCAAAGAAACCCGAGAGTGGCTGGTTTATCTTCGTACGGACCTGGTGCACCGGACACTGTCCGGTGGCACACCAGACAGTCCGGTGCACCAGACCAGAGCACACTTGGTTTCTTTTGCTCCTTTGTATTTGAACCCTATCTTGAATATTTATTGGTTTATGTTGAACCTTTATGCACCTGTGGAACATATATTCTAGAGCAAACTAGTTAGTCCATATATTTATGTTGGGCATTCAACCACCAAAATTAATTGCGGGAAAAGGTTAACCCTATTTCCCTTTTAGACCTTATAAACAAGCACCTTGGGCACCCAAACACAAGTCTTAGGACTCTTGTGTTTGCCCCCAACATATTTGGCAACTACTTTGCCTGATTTGTTAATTAAAACATATGATGCATCAAAAGTCTTAAATGAAATATTATGCTCATTTGATGTAGCAGGAATTTTCTTTCTAGGCAATTTAATATGAGTGGTGTGCCTAGAGCTAGAAGCCTCATTCTTATACAGAAAAGCATGGTGAGAAATAGTATGAGGTTTCCTAGCATGAATCTTCCTAATTTTGTGCTTAGGATAATTAGCAGGATATAAAATGTAGCCTTCATTATCCTGAACCATGGGAGCCTTGCCCTTAACAAAATTAGACAATCTTTTAGGGGCATTAAGCTTGACATTGCTCCCCTGTTGGAAACCAATGCCATCCTTAATGCCACGGCGTCTCCCATTATAGAGTATGCTTCTAGCAAATTTAAATTTTTCATTTTCAATCTCATGCTCATTAATTTTAGCAGTTAATTGAGCTATATGATCATTTTGTTTCTTAATCATGGCAAGGTGATCATTAATAGCTTCTACATTAACATATCTACATCTAGTGCAAATAGAAACATGCTCAACAGTAGATGTAGAGGGTTTGCAAGCATTTAATTCTTCTATCTTAGAGTTTAATCTAGCATTCTCATCTCTAAGACAGGAAATGGAATCATTGCAAGCATTCAATTTTCAATTAAATGGGTTTAGCCTTCTCCCACTCCGAATTTGCGTATTCATGGATTCGAAAGAATAGAAGAATAGTAGCCTGACAATGACAAACACCGAACGCTGTTGTTAGAAAAACCTTGCGTCATCCTTCGGTAGAGCAATCTTAGAAATCAAAGCATCATTTTCAGTTTTAAGACTAGAAATTTTATAATTGCAAATATTCAATTCATCAATCTTAGCATTTAGACTAGCATTTTCATTTCTAAGACTGATAATTGAATCATGGCAAATGCTAAGCTCCTTAGTCAAGTTTTCACATTTTTCTACTACCTGAGCATGAGCATTCTTCAACTTAACATGTTTTTTGTTTTCTTTAATAAGGAAGTCCTCTTGGCTTTCCAAGAGATCATCCTTCTCATGAATAGCTTCTATTAATTCATTTAATTTTTTCTTTTGTTCCATGCTAAGGTTGGCAAAAAGAGTAAGTAAATCATCTTCATTTTCACTAAAGCTACCCTCATCACTAGATGTTGTATATTTGGGGGTGGCTCTAGAATGTACCTTCTTTTTCTTGCTGTCCTTAGCCATGAAACATTTGTGGCCGACGTTGGGGAAGAGGAGGCCCTTATTGATGGCAATGTTGGTGGCATCCTCGTCGGAGGAGGAGTCGGTGGAGCTCTCGTCGGAGTCCCATTCCCGACATACGTGGGCATCGTCGCCCTTCTTCTTGTAGTACCTCTTCTTCCCTTTCTTGTCCTCGCCCCTGTCACTGTCACTAGAATTCGAACATTTAGCAATAAAGTGACCGGGCTTACCACATTTGTAGCACACCATCTTAGAGCGGGGTTTGTAGTCCTTCCCCATACTTTGCTTGAGGATTTGGCGGAAGCTCTTGAATGAGCGCCATTTCCTCGTTGTCGAGCTTGGAGGCGTCGATTGGAAGTCTACTTAGTGTAGACTCCCTCTTCTCTTCTTCCGTCGCCTTGAATGCGATGGGTTGCACCTCGGGTGTTGAGGTGGCGCCTTGCTCCAAGTTGACAATATGTTTGGAGTCTTTGATCATAAGTTCAAAGCTCACAAACTTGATAATCACCTCCTCGGGAGACATTAGCTTGTATCTAGGATCTCCACAGATTAGTTGCACTTGAGTGGGATTATAAAAAACAAGAGATCTAAGAATAACCTTGACCATTTTATGGTCATCCCATTCGGTGCTCCCGAGGTTGCGCACTTGATTGACCATGGTCTTTAGCCGGTTGTACATTGCTTGCGGCTCTTCTCCTTTGTTGAGGATGAATCGACCAAGTTCGCCCTCGATTGTTTCGCTCTTGGTGATTTTGGTCACCTTATCTCCTTCGTGCGCGGTCTTGAGGACGTCCCAAATTTCTTTGGCATTCTTCAACCCTTGCACCTTGTTATACTCCTCTCGACACAAGGAGGCGAGGAGTATAGATGTGGCTTGGGAGTTGAAGTGCCTAATTTGGGCCGCCTCGTTCGAGTCATAATCTTTGTACCCCACCTTAGGTACCTGCACTCCAAACTTAACAATTTCCCAAATACTTTCGTGGAGTGAGGTTAGATGATGCCTCATTTTATCACTCCACATAGATTAATCTTCACCATCAAAATATGGTGGTTTGCCTAAGGGAACAGAAAGTAGAGGAGCGCACTTTGAAATATGGGGATAGCGAAGGGGCATCTTACTATACTTCTTGCGCTCATGGCGCTTAGAAGCGATGGATGACTCAGAGTTTCATGTGGAGGGTGACGAAGAGTCGGTCTCATAGTAGACCACCTTCTTCATCTTCTTCTTCTTGTCACCCTTCCGATGGGACTTGATGGAGGAAGAGGATTCCTCCTTGTGTTTGTTGCCGGACTCCCTTGAGAGAGTCCTCCCCGAGCTCGCGGGCTTGTCGCCGGTCATGATCTCCCTCTTGGCGTGATCTCCAGACATCACTTCGAGTTCGTTAGACTTTTAATGAAGCACTGGCTCTGATACCAATTGAAAGTTGCCTAGAGGGGGGTGAATAGGCGAAACCTGAAATTTATAACTTAAAACACACACTACAAGCCGGGGTTAGCGTTAGAATTAAATTCAAGTCCAGGAGAGAGGGGAAAAAAATCAAATGGGAATCAAGCGAATGAACACGGTGATTTGTTTTACCGAGGTTCAGTTCCAAAGAACCTAGTCCCTACAGAGGTGGTCACAAAAACTGGGTCTCTTTCAACCCTTTCCCTCTCTCAAACGGTCACTTAGACCGAGTGAGCCTTCTCCTTAATCAATCGGGTCACTAAGACCCTGCAAGGACCACCACACACTTAGGTGTCTCTTGCTTTGATTACAAGTCACTTGAGAATAAGAAAGAGAAAGAAGAAAGGCAATCCAAGCGACAAGAACTCAAATGAACACAAAAATCTCTCTCACACAAGCCACTAAGTGTTTGGAGTGAATTTCGGACTTGGAGAGGATTTGATCTTTTGTATTGTGCCTTGGAGTGAATGCTAGAGCTCTTATATTGAATGTGAACTTCAGAAAACTTGGATGCTTGAAGTTGTGGTGGTTAGGTGGTATTTATAGCCCTCAACCACCAAGGTAGCCGTTGGGGAGGCTGTTGTTGATGGGCGCACCAGACAGTCCGGTGCGCCACCGGACAGGCAATGTACCATGTCCGGTGTGCCGCCACATCACCCAGCCGTTAGGGTTCGGAGCTCGATCGATCGTTGGAGCTTTGTCCTCTTGCGGCACCAGACAGTCCGGTGCCCTCTGACTTCGCTGCTCTGACTTTTGCTGTTCACTATAGCTGCACTGTACACTTTGTAGAGTCGACCGTTGCGCGTTGGATAGCCGTTGCCCGCTGACTCACCGGACAGTTCGGTGGCACACCAGACAGTCCGGTGAATTATAGCGAAGTGCGCCTTCGATTTCCTGAGAGTGGCTGGTTTGAGTTGTACGGTCCTGGTGCACCGGACAGTCCAGTGCGCCAGTCCACAACACACTCAAGTTGTTTGCTCCATCTCAAATTGAGTCCCTAACTTGAATCTTTTATTGGTTTGTGTTGAACCTTGTGCACCTGTAAAACATGTATTCTAGAGCAAACTAGTTAGTCCATGTGTTTGTGTTGACGATCAACCACCAAAATTAATTATAGGAAAATATTAACCCTATTTCCCTTTCAATATCTTATACTTCCCATGTTGCTAAAAATGCATATGTTGTCAATATATATATATATATATATATATATATATATATATATATATATATATATATATGTGTGTGTGTGTGTGTGTGTGTGTGTGTGTTACCTATGCATAAGGAGAGTTAGTCTAATCAAATCATGACTTGTACCTCTATTTCTCACATGCTTTTTCCTAAGTAAAAGATCTCTGATAGGGGGAGTATTTCTTCGTCTATGACAAAGAGGGAGAATATTATTTCAAAAGTAGAACACTTATTTAGGGGGAGTAATCTTTTTGTGCTAAAATTGATAAAATCTTTTAAGAGGGCAAGTCTTATTTGCTTCCTATATGCTTTTAATGTCTTCCTTTTCGGTGGTTGATGCCAAAGGGGGAGAAGTTTTAGGGACCAAAGCAATGAAAATTGTGTCAAACATCAAACACCACTAAATTAAAAATTTTAAATTCTTTGATCTTGCAAGTGGTTTTGGTTATTTGGTCTAAAATAGGAAGTAAGTGAATTATGGAGTTAGGGGGAGGCTTAAGTCCATAATCTCATATTGTGGGCACATTCATGCATCCTAGCAAGTAGATTGCATATTTTCATTCATATGTTTGTTATATTTGCTTGCTTTGGTTGTTTTGTCATCAATCACCAAAAAGGGGGAGATTGTAAGAAAAATGTACCCCGAGCCATTTGGCTAAAAAAGTTTTGGTGTTTGATGATCAACATAACCTATGGACTAATGTGTTTTCTAGTGTTTATGTTTATAGTTCACAGGATGCGAAGAAGATTAGACTAAGGCACTGAGGATGCAACACCTCAAAAGAAGACATAAAAAGAGCTTAGAAGTCCAAGACTCAAGAACAAAAGAAGCCCAAGGAAACAACGAAGAAATCCATGAAGTGGGAGTCAGCCAGCGCATTGGTGGTGCATCGGACAGTGAATAGTGCATGTACGGTGCACACCGGACTGTCCGGTGGGACAAGCGGGCAGTCTGCGTAGAGAGGCCCACAACAGGCGCTCTCGTGTTGTAGCACCAGACTATCTGGGTAACAGTCGGATCCAACGGTCGACTACTACAGACCCCAATGGTCGGCTGACGTGGCCAGGGCACCGGATAGTGAATAGTGCATGTCTGGTGCGTCCGTCGATAGAAAGCTGCTACTTTTGTCCAACGACTATAATTGTGGGGAAAGGCTATAGATACCCCCAACCGGCCATTTCAAGGTGTGGGAGCCCAAGCAACATACTAAGGCATATTATAGACATTTCCAAGTGCTCATACACCCAAGTAGTTAATAGAATCACTCGGTGATTAGCATAGGTGCTTTGCAAAGTGCTTAGGTTAGTTAGACCGCTTACGCGCTTGCTCTAGGTGAATCCTAGTTAGTTGAGCAAGTTTAGAAAAACCACACAAGCACTCGGCTCTTGCGTGAGCCATTGTAATTGTACCGAGTGGGGCGAGAGTCTTGTGAGACCATGACAACCGAGTTTGTGTCACAGCCACCACCGTATACCAGAGGGAACGAGGCCCGCAACGTTTTAGTCGGAAGCTCGATAGTGGAGACGGCGGGGAGCGTCCGAGAGGAGCCGGAAGCAGAGCACCACTTGCACGTAGAGAAGGTCTGTGACTCTCTATGGAGTTACTTGATCGTGGTGCTTGTCCCTCGCGTGGGCTACCCTTTGTGTAGGGGCACCAACGAGGATTAGTCAAAACCTTGCGTGGTTCCGGATACCTCGGTAAAAATACCGACGTCATCCATGAGAGTTTGCATCTCTACCTTGCTCTTTACCTTTCGTATTTATATTAAGTATTTAAGTTTCAATCTTGTCTTTCTAGTTAGATTATTTAGGATTGGAACTTAGGCTTTGCGGTAGAGATAGCAACACTTAGGCAAAAATTAGTTTGCACATTCTAGATTAATCATTTGCATTGGTTTTGAAGTCCTAATTCACCCCCTCTTAGGCGTCACTGTTTCCTACACAGGTTTTTTCAACCACCGATAAATCCATAAGGAGTTCACAAAGCCACTCAACCTCAACTGAAGCGATATCTAATACTATGAGTTCTGCTACCATAGTCAAACTCGTTAAGTTGGTCTGCTTGCAAGACTTCCATGAAACAGCGCCACCTCCAAGTGAAAACACATATCCACTTGTGGCATATATCTCATCAGCATCAGATATCCAATTTGCATCACAATAACCCTCCAGTACTATTGGGTACCCAGTATAATGGATGCCTAAACTCATAGTACCTTTTAGATAGCGCAGAACTCTCTCAAGAGCACGCTAGTGATCATCTCCCGGATTTGAAACAAACCAGCTGAGTTTGCTCACAGCAAACGAGATGTCAGGTCTCGTAGCGCTAGCTAAGTATATGAGTGAACCAATTATTTGAGAATATCTCAATTGATCCCTAGATATCCTTCGATTTTTCTTCAATAGCTTACTAGGATCATAAGGTGTTGGAGAAGGTTCACATTCGCTATAACCAAAGCGACTTAAAACCTTTTCCACATAATGGGATTGCACAAGTATGATCCCACCATTGCCTTCTCTCAGTAGCTTAATGTTAAGAATAACATTAGCTTCTCCCAAATCTTTCATTTCAAAATTATTAGACATAAATTCTTTTGTCTCTTTAATCACATCAAGACTCATCCCCAAGATTAGAATGTCATCAACATATAGGCATAAAATTACTCCCTCACCCCACCATACCGATAATATACACATTTGTCTGCTTCGTTCACAACAAAGCTAGTAGATGTCAAAGTTCTATCGAACTTTTCATGCCATTGCTTAGGTGTTTGTTTTAGGCCATATAAAGATTTCAATAATTTACACACCATGCCTTCTTGACCGTTTGATACAAATCCAGCTGGCTGCTCCATGTAGATTTCCTCATCTAGCTCTCCATTTAGGAATGTTGTCATAACATCCATTTGATGGACTAGAAAACCATGAGAGGCAACCAGAGAAAGTAGCACACGAATTGTGGTAAATCGAGCCACATGTGAATAAGTATCAAAGAAATCCTCACCTTCATTATGTGAATAGCCTTTATTTACAGGCCTCGCCTTGTACCTTTTAATAGTACCATCAGGCCTAAGCTTTTTCTTGAACACCCATTTACTCCCAATGGGTTTACACCCATAAGGACGCTCAACGACCTCCTAAGTTACATTACATAATAGATTCCATCTCACTCCTTATTGCTTCCTTCCAAAAGTCAGCATCAGGAGAGGAATATGCCTCTTTAATGGTACTTGGTGTGTCATCCACAAGATATATAATGTAATCATCACTAAAGGACTTTGCAATCCTTGGTCTCTTACTCTTTCAAGTTGATACATTGTCATCTTTCACAGGATTATGTATATGGGATTCCTCAGTGTGTTCTACCGGAATAAAATGCTCATGGGATATCGATGGTTCATCATTAGACGTATCATGTGTAGCTTTAATGGGAAATTCGTCCTCAAAAAACGTAGCATCTCTTGATTCCATAATAGTACCAACCAACATGTCCATTAGGAGATGTGAATCGTCTGCAACAGTTGAATGACAATGCAAAGATAACACATAAGGAGATGCGAATGTGACTAAGGTCTGTCTCGCTGCTGTTTTGTGCGTTTTGGATCTATAAACCCAATGCGAGTCCATTTTCTAGCATTGCCCACTACATGAACTTATCCTAGAATCACCCAACACATGGATCACTTTACAAACACATTTGAGAGCAAGGATTTTTGGTTTTTTTTGTTTACCAAGCCACATAAAAGGTCTTGAAAGTATCTTGTCTGCCTTTACCTTGCTAGTGACTGTTGTGCTAGTTTACTTGTATGAATTTTGAAAATAGTTTGTTTCCATCTGTAAATAATTGTGTCTGCATGTGACAGGTTGAAGATGCAGTCTTTCATTTCAGGATTTTTAGCAAATGACGTGATTGTTTAAAACCCATGTTTTGAGGGAGTAATGGTTTAAACAAGACATGAATTTCCGAAAATATGGGCATTCTAAATATTGCCATCAACGTGGATGTGACTGATATAGTGCAACTCCAATTTGTAAAGTGTTGTATTATACTCCTTCTGTCCCAAATATAATTTGTTTTAGACTAAATGTATATTCATCGATTAATTTATTAATGTACTTTGTATGTATATCTATATTCATTATCATTCGAATGAATGTTGACTAAAAAGAGGGTTAGAAAGAACTATATTTTAGGACAGAGTGAGTATATTGAATTTATGTGCACTTGATGATCCTCGCACCCAACGGGGACATAAATAAATTTTCACAAGTGTACACCACAACTCTTAATTAGACTTGCTTTGGTTAAGCTACTTGTTTTTATCCCTTTTATAGTATGACCAAAAGAAAAATAAGGGTGTGTTTGGTTGCAATGACAGAACGGGACGGGATGTGACGATCCCTCAAACAAGGTTGTTTGGTTCAGGATCAAGGGTTGGGACAGGACTATCCCAATGTTGTCCCCGGTTGTCCCTCAAAATTGGAGGGATGAGAGAGGACGCCAGGGGACGTCCCTGTCCTGTCTGTCCCGTAATCAAACGCACTCTACAGGTCCTATCACTACTCTAAGTGTCTATCAAATACATTGACATTTAGAAATAGTTTATCCTTAACCCGATCATTTGTCATTTGAAAATCGACAGTTGGTTTCCATCACTAGAGCCATGATTACCATGTAAGTCCAATCGATCTCCATTATTGTAAACAAATTTAGTTTTTTTAAATACACGGTAGTCACAATAGCTCACTAGGATCCCAGGCGCTTTAAATTCCCCCTTTACTGATTGACAACAACCTATTCTCAAGCATGTGTGAAAATATTTCAGGTTTTAAAGAAACCTTGTTTATATAAACTTTTACTGTTGTAACATGAAATGTTAGTACAAGATCATATAACAAAATCCATAGACGTGTACCATAAAAGAGAAAGGTAGCCTAAGTATATGAATAAGCTCGTTTACATGAGATATAGATTGAAAGAATACAACTATAAACGGTCATACGTGACATGATATAAGATAAATAGTAAAGATAACACATGTCACAACATAGCACACATATCATACACATGCAAAGCATAGAGAGGTATAAAAGTGCACTAGTCGGTTGCTCGTGCGTTGCGACGGCTTACAACAATACCCACGTAAATTATCCATCAAAAAAAATTCAAGATTTTTTATTGATTGTCTCCGCTCTATATATAATATATTTTTTTATTTGGCTAACTGATGTTATTGTTTACTCCATGCAATATGTCTTGGTACAACACAGCCAATAAAGTGAGCAATTAGAAGAGAGTTCACAACGATTGACTGAATGAACAGAGATTATAAAATGACATAATTTCATCATACAGAGACCAAATAAGAGAAAGTTTATGAGATCAAGTTTCTAAAATAAGTCCCATGAAGTCAAACTTATAAAAAAGATAGATCAAAATATAGAGTGATTGCTAAAGTCAGGCATCTGCACTCCATATAAATTATGCTACTTCGTAGCAATTACTAACGTTTAAAACCAACAAATAACCTTTAAGTCAAACTTATAAAAAAGATAGATCAAAATATGGAGTGATTGCTAAAGTCAGGCATCAATAAAAACTGGATGCGCTCCATATAAATTATGTTACTTCGTAGCAATTACTAACGTCTAAAACCAACAAATAACCTTTCATTTTGTTGTTAGTGTGACAAATCATTGCTGCTCCATCCAATTCAGCAACCTCAAATACCATGTAGTCCATTGTGTCAATGTGGTCTCAGAAACGACCCAATGCTTGCAAGAGCCAAGAACGTCGTGTCGTGCTTGAGCTGTAGCCTCGGTCCGTAGTGCTGGCACGGCCCAACATGATTATTTTTTTATTTTACAAAAAACATATATACCTATATACAATTTATATTCAATATTAAAAACATCTTAGCTTGATGTTCTAATGGTTAGACAAATTCCACCTTCTGCATCGTTTTTTAACATTTTACGCTGATTTAATTAAATAGATCGACGGGCTAATGGGCTGGCCCGACACAGTTAGCATGCCGGCATGACGTGCCTGTGCCATAGTTGTGGCCCGCGTGCATCTAGCCCGTGTCGGGCGTCGTTTGGCATCTATAGACGTGCAACGGATTAATTTAAAATAGTTGTGAGGGGTTATTTGTAAAAAGATGACGCATGACGACCGTTGAAACTGGTGCTTTAAGTATAGTATAGATATAAGAGTATCACACATAGTTAGGAGCCGAAGAACCTAGGTGCTGTTTGGTTCACGAAATGTAACGTAAAGGGTAATGGTAATGGTTTACACTCGATTACTGACGGTAACAAGTTTGAATAGTCCGGTATCAATTTTTAGTATGATATCTAATTACGGTTGGACTAAAACAAACATGATTTAACGTTATCACTTACCGATTACGTTACAAAATGTGAACCAACCGGTACCCTAGTCTTTTTTAAAACATATGTTTATTTGTGATATTAAATAAATATTGTTAGATTCGTTATGGTACATATTTTCATATTATTTCTATCTAGAATCATAATTGTTATTACCGCTTTCATAATTAGTTTAGTTTTAAACAATTTTGGTTTGACGCCTACTTTTGATGTTGCTTAAGGGGTGTTTGATTTCTAGGGACTAATTTTTAGTCCCTACATTTTATTCTATTTTAAATCCAAAATTACCAAATATAGAAACTAAAACCCTATTTTAGTTTCTATATTTGGCAATTTATAGACTAAAACGGAATAAAATGAAGGGACTAAACATTAGTTCCTAGAAACCAAACACCCCCTTATTTATCTCTTTTCTATGTGTATATACACCTAAAAATTGTACAAATATAAAGTAATCATCTATCCGGCGATACCAAATTTTGATGTTGCTCACGTATCTGCATCCAACCATTTTTAACTCGAAGATCAGGCGTGTGCGTTCTATCTAGTTCCAGTACGAGAACCGAATCTACGTGTCTTTGTCTAATAAAAAGAATTTGGAGCTCATGTTACTGTATGCGAGTAACAAGGTTCGGTAAAAAATAATTTTATGTAATAAACATAAAATAGAAATGATTGTTTTTCCTTATTTCTTTTTTTTTTCTTGGAGCTTCTCCCTCTCTTTCTTTACGCTGAAGAAAAACCTCTGCGACCTGCTCGTCGAGTGAGCCGTTTGGTCGCGTCTCCACCCAAACCCTAATCCTCGTCCAATCGTCCCACCCACCCCGGCCCCTCCTCTTGAAGCCGCCATCGCCATGACGACCCCCTTCCGCCCGTCCCCGCCGGCGCCCTCTGCCAAGGGCGGCTGCGGCGGCGACCGCTGCGCCTCGGGCCGCGACGCCTGGCCGCTCCACCACTTCCGTCACGAGGGCGTCTTCTGCCTCCTCTGCTCCTCCTGCGTCCTCCTCTACAGCCCGTCCGCCTTCTGCTCCGCCTGCCTCCACCTCCTCTCCTCCTGCCCCGCCGCTGCCGCCGCTCCCCCGGGCGACCCTGCCGTCGCCCCGCCCGGCCCCACAGCGCCCTGCTCCGCCTGCGGCGTCTCCGTCGCGCACCTCTCGTGCGTCCCGGCGGAGCACCCAACGCCCTTCGTCTGCCCGCCCTGCGCCGCCGCTGCCGACGGCAGCGCCTTCTCGTTCGCGCCAGCGCCCGGCCGCCGCCCGCTCGAGGAGCGCGACGCGCGGGTCCTCCTCGTCGCCGCGCGTCTCGCGCACGACTCCGTCAGCCGCGCCGCGGCCGCCGCCCGCGAGGAGGCGGAGCGCCGCGTCGCCGAGGCCGCCTCGGCCAGGAAGCGCACCCGCGAGATGCTCGACGCCGCCTTCCGCGCGCTCGAGGCGGAGGCCAGGGACGCCAAGATGAGGCCGGCCGCGCCCGCGCCCACGCCCGCGGCCGCCCAGCCCCCAGCCCCCAAGAAGAAGCCCGAGGCAGCCCAGCCCGCGCCCCCCAAGAAGAAGCACGAGGCCAATAGGGACAGGGACAAGCTGCTCAAGCTCAACGCCATGCAGCAGCCTGCGCTGGCGTTCGCGGCGGCTGCAGCTGCGGCGGCGGCAGCCACTTCGGTGCCATTGCCGACTCCCTCATCGAGGGAGGAGAAGAAGCCTGTCGTGAAACAAGAAGCGCAAGGTGGGCGATTTTGTTACATTGAACCACTGCAGATGGGAATCCAATCTGCTACTCCCTTGTTTACTGATTGTTGCTGTGACATTCTTGCAGGCTCTGCGCCTCCACCGAAGGATGATCAGGATCGCCCTCCTCTGTTTGGGACCTTGCAGTCGTGAGATTGTTGGTGCTGTAATCTGCTTCTTCCTCCCCCTATTCCATTGTGTTAGCGTGATTTTGTGCAGCGAAACAGTCTGAGGAGAGACTGAGGTTTGCCGTGCAGTGATCTTGCAAAGTGTAAGGATCGCATTTCAGAGTCTCCTCACCGTATATCCTACTCTTTGGCATGCTAGCTGATCTTCCATCCATCATAGCTGTTCTGCATCCTGTGTTCCGATTTGTTCTCTCGTATTTCTAGCGAAATGATTTCCAAGATGAAGTGCAACCAGGTTCTCCAGCTTCCAAACTGTCACTGGTGGCTTAGCTAGATTTAGGAGACATGGACATCAGGGTTTTAGAACGATGAACATCCCAATTGTTTAGTTGCACTGTGGATTGGATAGACCAAATGCTTAGTTGATTGGACCATAGGGTCATCAAGTTGCCTGTCACACAAATCTCCTTCACAAGTGAATGCTAAAATAACAGAAATGTGTATTATGCAGATCTCCCACCCATTTGGTATATGCTAAACTTGTAAGTTTTGTTCGAGCTCATTGCTTTGTTAAGATAACAGAGATTGATATGGTATATTGGTATCCATGGAATGCAATTGTGTGGTCATACAGATCTTCCATTTCAATGCGCCACTTATGTATTTTGTACTGTCCAAAATTTCTGTGGATTAACCTAAAGCTTGCAATGTTATACGACAGAATTTACATCAGAATGGCTGCCTTTATCGTTAACCAAATCCTACATGTCAGTCGTTGCCACCAAGTTCCACAAAGAAATTTGATGGTTCATTGCCATATATCATCACAGTGGAGGTTCCATTTTCCAACAGAATCCAGATGTCAACATGTCATATATATCCCAGAAGGCCAGAACGTCTTACTGTAGCTTAAATAAGGATCACTTATAAACATGTTTGTCCATAGATAATTCAGGCGCACCAAGTTTATGAATAACAAAACCATGCCAGCACAACTGTAGTTTGGAAAGAACGAACAACAAAACATTGCCAGCAAAACTGTAGTTTGGAAAGAATTGGATGAGCGACACGTTTATCGGCAACAATTATAACACAAGCCTACATTAAAAACTCAGCATTATGTAAAACTAGCACACGCCAAAACAGGACACAATGCACAGGCAATTCACTAGTGGACTGCTCGGTGTTGTTTTTCGCTGATCTATGACGTGAATCAATGTTGCAAGGTTTAATCTAGCTATGCGCCAAATGAAGCAATGGCGTCCATCTCTTCTTGAAGCAGGAGCGCATCAACGAACATGTCCAGGCTCTCCCCCTCCATGACATCTGCTATGGAGTGGTGTGTGACTCCAACGCGATGGTCGGTGACACGGCCCTGTGGGAAGTTGTATGTTCTGATTCGCTCAGACCTGTCACCGCTTCCAATCTGCTAGGATGTTAGGCCCAGGAAGCCCGTAGCTAACAGCTTAACATGTGAGATAGAGATTTCGATCTTAGAATTACCTGTTCTGATCGAAGCTTTGACCTGTCCATGTGTAGTCTACGCCTCTCCAACTCATACAGTCGCGCTCGGAGAACTTTCAGAGCTTTGGCCTTGTTCTATAGGGACACGTTAGCATGTTAGTTTCTTTATAATGGGCAGGACTTGCGCAGACTCTGTTGATTAAACATGAAAGCTACAAATAATGCGATTGTGCTAAAAACAACAAGGCTGCGAGTAAAGTAGTAAATATGAATGAAACATGAGTGAAAATGTGTGAAATTGAGCTCTAGGAACTGCTGCTTTCCAGGTTTTAAAAGGGAAACCCAAAGATATGGCATTTAATGTGCACATTAAAAAATTTATTTCATGGAGTTTGTAAAACCAAGACCATTACCATGTGCTGTGATCTCTCATCTTGGATTGCAACCACTGTTCCGGTTGGAATATGAGTTATCCTAACAGCACTATCGGTTGTATTGACAGACTGACCTCCAGAGCCACCTGATCTGTAGGTATCAATTCTCAGGTCCTCATTCCGCAGCTGGACATCAACCTGCATTTTCAGAAGAATCGATTTTCTAACTGTTTTAGTCATGCCATAACTTGTCCAGACGAACAAAATTGAGAAGAACATACAAAAAAAAAAGCTATATCAAACCGTGACCTCATCAGCTTGCGGAAGAACAGCAACTGATACAGCACTAGTGTGCATTCGTCCAGATTTCTCAGTCGCTGGCACTCGCTGTCATGAGTAGACAGGTCAAATCATAAAATGTCCAAGTAGGTTAATAAGATCAACGCCATAAGTGGGTCTGCTATTGTACCTGAACTCTATGGATGCCACTCTCAAACTTTAGTTTGCCAAACGCCCCAGGACCTGATATAGTTCCACTAGCTTCCTTTGATACAAATGAATAATGATAAGAAATATATGAATTAGGAGTTTGAGAGCTTCCAAATCTTAAAATGGTGAAAATACCTTTGGCTACAGCAAAAAAAAAACGTGTGTATATATCCAAAAAAAAGCTGGGAAATACTAACAAAGGTTGTACCTTGTATCCTTTCACAGCAGACTCCATTATGTCAATGACATCAAATTTCCACCCATTCTTCTGGGCATATTTCTCGTACCTGTAACGTAGAAGAATCAAGCTTAGCAACATAGAGTGATGATCACACACATTAGCTGCAGAGCAAGATAACTGACATTCTAAATATATCCATTGCAAACAAAGAAGCCTCTTCTCCTCCAGTTCCTGCGATATGACATCCCCGTCAGTCTCACTTGTTGCCCAATACCTGAAAGGTGAATTGTGCTCATGTGCGTACAAGGGCAAGATCTGGTTTACCTGCCCGCACCTCCAATATGCAATCCTTTTCATCTGCTTCATCCTTTGGAAGCAGCGATCTAAACAGTTCATGCTGCAATCGTTTCTCCTCCTCGACAGCCACAAGAAGCTCCTCTGCTGCCATCTCACGCATGTCTTTCTCTTCACGATCATTTGCTACCAAAGATTTGAGACCCTCGATTTCCTACGATCGGAACATAAATAGACTCCTCTGAATCCTCAATAGTTCATACATTGATACATACAGTAGGTTGTGTCTTGTTTAAAAAATGTAACAAGATCACAATTCACAACCTCCTGTTTCGATCTCAGGTCTTTGATCAACTCCATGGTGCTCTCCAGCTTGCGGAACTCCTTGTTAGCCCTCGAGTACTCTTCCGGCGAGGCGGCTGGCTGTCTTTATTAACACCAACTCACATCAAGGCTATTGCAGCTAGTCTAACTTAAAATTACTGTACAATGATAATGGTTCCTCTCTTGTTACAACTGAAAAGGCATTAAAGAGAAGCTGTCCCATCTGAAATTACCTGGTTGATTTGCTCTTGGAGGTACGCGCTCCTCTGCTCGATCAACTTCATTCTCTGCTCCATGATCTCCACTAGGTTCGCAGGGAGCTGCTGGCTCATCTCTGATACCAAAAAAAAGAACAAAGAAAAATTAAAAAAGGGGACTGAAACAAGATTTCGAGAGCGTTCTGCTCTTCTTGCAGCATTTTTTTTAGAAATAGTCAAGTTATGAAGTGATACACAGCGCAATCCTATCGTCTGCGAAATCGAAGTTGAAAGAGGGGAAGAAGCAAGAAGGGAGAGGAGAGGTGCTCACCGGCGGTGGAGTAGAACCGTGGAGGAAGGCAGGGTCGCCTCCAGGCCGCAGGAGGCGACGCTACGGCAGAGGAAGCGTTGTGGCGGAGCCGCCAGAGAGCGGCGAGGGCGCCTCCGCCGCATCGGCGTAGGTGATACTGCATCGCTAGGGATGAAAACGGTCGGAAAAATACCTCTGCCGTTTTCATTTTCATATTTAACTTGCGGGACGAAAACGGGATATATCAGTAACGAAAACGAAAGGGATAAATACAGGAATCGAAAAACGATACGATTCGGTCGAGTTAAAGCCAAAATTGGACGGGAAACCGGTATTTTTGTTCAGTAAAATCACACCATGAAACCATATATTCAAAACTTAACAACAAATAAAAGATTGTAAACACAAACCTTAATTAAACATAGATAAAACTATAAAAGCCATGTAAATCCGGAGCACACATAGTTTAATATAGCATATAAGTCTTAGGCTCTTGGCTAACATAAGAAGCCATATAAGTCTACTAGCACACATGACACAATATAAAGTTTAAAACACATATTCATAATCATTTGCTCACATATCATCTTGACTCGGATATGTAGCTGTACCATTTGTATTGCTACTGCTTACACTCTAAATAAAATGCCTCTCGGCCTCAGCTATTGAGGATGACGGTGATGTGCGGCCACATCCATGCCCACGCGTGCGTGCACGTACCATTTGCATTCGAATGGAGCTGTAGCCGTGGACAACAGGTGGTCTGTGGTCAGCAGTGGAGAGCAGAGCCGTGGACAGCACAGCCGACCAGCCGTAGCCGTGGTCAGCAGTGGAGACTGGAGAGCAGAGGGAGCAAACTTTTCTCGGCAAGCTTCTTCTCGGACGGCGGCGTGGTCAGCAGTGTTCAACGCCGCAAGCTTCTTCTCGGGCTGGTCTCGGACGCCGGCGTGTGGAGGCTGGCCGGCTCGGAGGGAGCCGTCGAGCCGTGGCCTCTGGACTCTGGAGGCTGGACCGGCACTGCTGCCCACTGGAGAGAGCAGTCGAGCAGAGAGTACGGCTCACGCGCGGCTGAGAGAGAGCAGCTGAACAGGAGAGGACGGCGCAGGCGCCCAGCTGCCCGCTGGTCGCTGGAGCAGACGAGCAGTGAAGCTGTGGAGGGCGGACGGCGGCGTTTTGCTACGGCTGGGAGAGAGCAGAGAGAGGAGCGGACGGCGCTAGGTAACCTAGGTTAGGTTTTTGCTTAGATGGGCTGGGCGGGCCTCAAAGTGATATCTGGATTGGAGCAGACAGTATTGAAGTGATCCCGAATTATAAAATACGGTAACAAAACGGGATCATTCCAATTAAAAACGGGATCCCGGTTAAACGGTCGGGAAAATAACTCTACTGTTTTTGTTTCCGTTTATCGTTTTGTATATCCCGTTTTCGTTTTTTTTGCATCGGGTTCGAAATCGATCGGGACAAAACTAATAAAATCGGTTATACGATAACGGTCGGTTCGGAATTTTTCCATCGTACTTTCATCCCTATGCATCGAGGCGGCGGGGCGGCGGAAGTATGAATCTACTAGTCCTCGTTGCCTTCGGGTTCGGCCTGTTTTTTTTTTTACGAAAGCGCCTCTTACATGAGGCTTACGTACTTGATCAATTCCGCCTTCTATTCAACTTATGGCGTAGTATACTTTTCGAAACAGGTATTTTTACCGTTGCTGTTGATCATGGTTTTTATTATAAGGGCTAGTTTGGGAACATCATTTTTAAGGAATTCCAATTTTTCTAACGGGGCGTTTGGATCCCTTCATTTTAGAGGAATTGGAATTCACTCAATAAAATAATTTATTTAGTTTAGAATTTGACATTCCACCACTTTCCAAAGTTCAGAATAAGCATATCTCAAATTTATGGGGTGGAGGATAGGAAATGATTTATGCATTAGTAGAATTTGTTTCTACTCTGTAACTTACATGACACTCTTCATCTCACTCCTTTATAGTAAAAATGTAGTACATAAATATCTCCGACATTTTACTAATAATAGTATACAAATATATTTTGCATAAAACTAAATTATCTTAATTGATATATGTCTAAATTACTATTATTAAGATGGAATTCAATTTCAATGATCCAAACGGTTCATTGAAAGGGAAGTTTTTCTTTGAGATAATGAAAGTCCCTTGGTAAAATGAGGTTCCCAAACTAGCTCTAAAAGGGAAGTTTTCATTTTATGACCAAATAATATATTTTTGTTTGACTCTTAACAAAACTTTGGCTCATCCTACTCAGTTTTTTGAAACTAATCAATATTGGATGAACTTTGCCTTTTTGTTTTTGTTTCTCCTCTTATAGTTGAAATTCCAATACACTTTCTTAGAATGATAGATGGCATAGTCTCATTATTAAAGAAATACAACATGTTCCATTTTGTGTATTTTATACTTTAGGATGTTGGAATGCATGAAAATTTATTAAAGACCAATTTAAATTGGGCTAGATTAAACCAAATCAAATAATTAAGATGGAGGGAGTAAAACGATCCTATTTTTTGTTCAGGGGTAGAACGAGCGAATTGTTGGCGTCGATTCGGGCGCCAATCACTGTGATAATAACCGGTGGTGGTGTCCACGATCAGGGGTCGGACGGTCCGCGACTTAGTGTAGGGAACCGGTTCCTGCCTGACGGGTCAGACGGTCCCGCGCGTGCGTAGGGACGGCGTGGTTCGTCGGTGGCGCCTGGATCTCGCTCCCGGAGGGACCCCGTCAGGGAGGAGAGATCCTAGGTGTTGTCTAGACTCGGCAGGCCGACCTAGACATCTCTAATCGACGTAGAGCCGAAAGAGAAGCGGAGAATTTAGAGATTGGAAGACTAGACTAGAACTACTCCTAAATGTACAAGATAAAATGTGAATTGTATTGATTGTAGGTTCGATTGATCATCTTTAATCGGTCGTATTCCTCTGCATTTATAGAGGAGGGAGGCTGGACACGTTACAAACAAATCTCCCGAGTTAATTCCGCGAATTTAGCCAACAACCATAGCAAGAAACTCGGAACCCTAACTGATTCTGCGCGCGTGGACCGTCGGCACCGCCAGTGCGGACCGTCCGGCCTCGGGACCGGACCGTTCGCACAGCCATTTCGGTGCCCAACATATGCCCCCTGCCTTTTGGTGGAGCTAAGCGAACCAAAAGCAACTAACACGATGTGATCGCATCGGTTTCCTTAGGCATCTTGCCACATACTAGGATGATACTGTTTGAGGAAACGCCCAGTTTAACGCCTTGGGCAAGTCTTTGCCTTGTAATGTTTGTAACAAGTAGGTGTTACCAGATATCACCTGTATGACTTTATAAGGGCCTTCCTAGCTTCGCGACCACTTTCCAAACTTTCGGTCTTTACTCCTTAGAGGCAAGACAGTCTTCCATACCAGGTCCCCTACTTGAAACAATTTAGCCTTGACCTTCTTGTTGTAAGCTTTAGTGACCATGATCTTGTCCTTTTCTATTTCTCCTAAGGTTGTCACTTTCTTGTCGGTTACTTCATCAATATTGTGCATCATTGAATTATAATAATCACCGACAGTTAGATCATTTTGCTTGGCGAACCTGACAGCATTTAAACTTATTTTCCACAGGCAACACTGCTTCCTGCCTGTAAGGAAAATGGACCCCAGGCCTTTTTGGCTAATTGAGTTTTGGTGTTTGATGGTTAACACAACCTGTGGACTAATATGTTTGCTAGTGTTTATTAATTATAGTTCACAGGATGCGAAGAGAATTGCACCAAGGCTATGAGGATGCAACACCTCAAATGAAGACATAAAAAGATGCATAGGAGTCCAATACTCAAGAACAAAAGAAGCCCAAAGAAATCAGCAAAGAAATCCAAGATGCGTGCTGTCAGCCAGCGCCTGGTGGCGCACCGGACTGTCCGGTGTGGCACCGGACAGTCCTGCGCAGAGAGGCCACAGGCAGGCGCTCTCTGGCTGTAGCACCGGACTGTCGCTGTGCACCGGACTGTCCGGTGTGCCACGGGCAGACGGCAACGGTCGGATCCAACGGTCGACTGCTACAGGCGCCAACGGTCGGCTGACGTGGCGTGCACCGGACACTACACAGTAGATGTCCGGTGGTGCACCGGACTGTCCGGTGCACTCGACGACAGAAAGCTGCTGCTTTCTGTCCAACGGCTAGTTGGGGGTGTGGAGGCTATAAATACCACCCCAACCGGCCATTCTCAAGTGTGAGAGCCCAAGCAACATACCAAGACACATAGTGCATATTTCCAAGAGCTCAAACACCCAAGTGCTTAATAGAATCACTCGGTGATTAGCGTAGGTGCTTTGCGAAGTGCTTAGGTTAGTTAGACCGCTTTAGCGCTTGCTCTAGGTGAACCCTAGTTAGTTGAGTGAGTTTTGTAAACCACACAACCCCTCGGCTCTTGTGTGAGTCGTTGTAATTGTACCGAGTGGGGCGAGAGTCTTGCGAGACCGTGACAACCGCGTTTGTGTCACGGCCGCCACCGTTGTACCGGAGGGAACGAGGCCCGCGGCGTTTCAGCCGGAAGCTCGATAGTGGAGACGGCGGGGAGCGTCCGAGAGGAGCCGGAAGCGGAGCACCACTTGCGCGTGGAGAAGGCCCATGGCTCTCTACGGAGTTACTCGACCGTGGTGCTTGGCCCTCGCGTGGGCTTCCCTTTGCGTAGGGGCACCAACGAGGATTAGTCGGGACCTTGCGTGGTTCCGGATACCTCGGTAAAAATACCGGCGTCATCCACGAGAGTTTGCTTCTCTACTTAGCTCTTTACATTCCGCATTTATATTAAGCATTTAAGTTTCAATCTTGTAGTTATACTTATTTAGTGTAGATTGAAACTTAGCCTTTGCGGTAGAGATAGCAACACTTAGACAAAACCTAGTTTGCACATTCTAGTTTTGATTATTTGCATAGGTTTTGCTCTATGGATTTATTTGTGGCCTAGTTTAGTAAAAGTTTTAGAAGTCCTAATTCACCCCCCCCCCTCTTAGGCGTCACCCGTTTCCTACAAGTGGTATCAAAGCCCGGTTTGGCTCATTTGAAATGCTTTAGCTTCACCGCTAAAAGAGCCGACGCTTTTTAGAGGAAGGGATGGATACCCATAGGCCACCACACTTCGACGGCACTAACTTCCCATATTATAGTGCTAGAATGGCTTGTTACCTAGAGGCCGTTGATCTAGGTGTTTGGAGAGTCACTCGTGATGGGATGAAACCCCTTAAGAATCCCGAGAAACCCACCACGAGTGAGGAAAAAGAAATTCATTTAAATGCTAGAGCCAAAAATTTGCTTGTATGAATCTCTTAGCATGGATATTTTTAACCAAGTATTTACCTTGAAAACTGCTAATGAGATTTGGCTAAAATTGCATGAGCTCCATGACGACACATCCAATGTCCGTGAGCAAAAACATTGCCTAGTCTTAAATGAGTACAATTCTTTTGCTATGAAAGATGATGAGCTTGTTAGAGACATGTATTCTCGTTTGAATCTAATAATCAATGAGCTCAACTCTATTGGCATTAATAAGCTAGGTGATGCGGACATTGTGAGGAAGATTATCTCCCTGCTACCACAACAAAGATATGGGAGCATCATCACCATCCTTCACAACATGGAGGACTTGAGCAACATGACCCCGACCATTGTGATTGGGAAAATCGCGGCCTTTGAGATGTCGCGAAAAATGAGTCGGGGAGAGGAGCCAACTTCCTCAAGACCATATGCTTTTGCATGTGATGAAAGGAAGGGCAAAAAGAAGGCTCCCACTCCAAGTTCCTCAAGTGAAGAAGAGGAAGAAGAAGAAAGTGATGATGAAGATAATCAACCATGCACATCATCCTCCGAGGACGAAGAAAACAATCCGACGCGTCGAAAGGTAATGAGGATGATTCGCAAGATTAATCTAATGGGTGTGCCCATGCAGGCGAGGATCTTCTCTTTAACATTGACAGGAAAAAGCAAAGGAAGAGAGGATGCTTTGCATGTGGGGAGAAGGGCACTTTAGGGACAACTGTCCAAATATGGCCAAACCCAAAAAGGAGAGGAGCAAAGGCAAGGCGCTAACAAGTGTTAGAACTTGGGATGATTCTTCAAGTGAAGATGAACCTCCAAGGACGCGCAGCCACCGGTCCTCATCACGCTCATCACGGTCATCACACAAATGCCTTATGGCAAGAGGTAACAAAAGCATTCCATCTTCTAGTGATGAAAGTAGTAGTGATGATGAAGGTGAGGGAAAGCCCTCTGTAGATGAGCTTGCGAAAGCCGTAGAATTTTTCCAGGATGTCTGCACTAAGCAAAAAGCTCAACTTAAAACTTTGAAAAATAAGTTGGTTAGCTCTCAAAATGATTACAAAGGTTTGCTAAAAAAATTTGAAACTTTTGCAAACTTAAACTGTGAGCTATCAACTAAAATTGAGCTATTAGAATCTAGTGCTCCATCCACTGCTACCGATGATAGCCTTATTGAAAAGAATGAAAAACTTAAGGCTAAGTTAGCTAGCTCCCAAGAAGCTATTGAAAATTTGCTAGAGAAAATGGAAATTCTTAGCATACACAATAATGAGCTAACTGAAAGTTCCCTTTGACCCGGGGAACAGGATCTGGATGTCGCCTAGAGGGGGGGTGAATAGGCGAATAAAACTTATCACTTAAAACTTAAAATCTTACTCTACTCGAAGACTTAGCACGCAGTGGAATGAGAAGACCCTTCGAGTAGGTTGCAGCGGAATAGAAGATCCTGTCTCAAAATGTCCTGCACTTCAAATAAAGCTTATACCACAGATAAGTATTGAAGTGCAGATATAAAGGCGAGTAAGACAGAGAGTCAGGATACAATACAGAAACAGAGCACACAGACGCAAGGATTTATCCCGAGGTTAGGCCAAGCCTGGAAATGCTTGCCTAGTCCTCGTTGGAGTTAGCCACACCTGGGCTTGGAGTCTATTTCAACTCCTTCCTCCGTTTGCTCAGATCTGTCAGTATGACAGATAGAGCCTTTCACTGTTGAGTTGGGTTACAACAACACCGTGGCTGCTTACAAACTTCTCGGCAGCACCTCGGTAGAGTAAACGATACGCTCAAGACCTTGCTCTAGCTCTTAGCAGCACTTCTCCTCTCTCTAAAGGCTTATAGCTGTGCCTTCTACACAAACTATAGAGTTACACACAAGTGGGAGAGTGAGAATTGATTCGAGTGATGTCTACACTTGTTGGCTGCACTTGTCCGTTGCTTGAGGCGCCTAGGGGGTCCCTTTTATAGGCACAAGAGGCCTAGGAGCCGTTGGAAGCAATCCAGGAAGGCAAATCTTGCCTTCTGTCGGGTGGCGCACCGGACAGTCCGGTGCACCACCGGACACTGTCCGGTGCCTGATCTCCTTCCATAAATGGAGCAGTCGACCGTTGCAGTCCTGGAGCCGTTGGTGCACCGGACACTGTCCGGTGCACACCGGACAGTCCAGTGCCCCCATCTGACCGTTGGCTCGGCCACGCGTCACGCGCAGATCGCACGGCCGACCGTTGCCCAAGCCGACCGTTTGGCTCACCGGACAGTCCGGTGCACCACCGGATAGTCCGGTGAATTATAGCCGTACGTCGCTAGACTCCTCCCTGAGAGCGGCCTGTTCACCGGGGTTCAACCTAGCGCACCGGACCACTGTCCGGTGCACCACCGGACAGTCCGGTGTGCCAGACTGAGCTGAGTCTTGGCTTGTACACAGCCAAGCCTTTTGCACCTCTTTTCTTTTTTTCTTCTTTCTGTTTCTAACACTTAGACAAGTATATTAGTCCACAAAACTAATGTACTAAGTCTAGAAAACATACCTTCTCTTAATTATTACATCTATAGCATTTGTCATGCTTGAGCTTTGATGTTGGACTCATAAATCATCAAGTCAGCTTGACTTGATTCTAGATTGACATTTCTTAGCTCCAACATCCTGCAAAGGTCACATAGAACATCTCCAAACATAGGAACAACCCAAACTAAAGATTAAGGTGAACTTAGCTCTTTTGGGCTGCTTCCAGTTCTGGTTTTGACGCTTGTTCTCCTTCTAGTGACCTTGATCTCCTTCTTAGAGCTTGATCTTGAGCCTTATGACTTACACCACATAACTGTAGCTGTTACCTCATTGGTTGTAAGTCACGTCCTTATGTAGTGATCCTTGATGGTGTCGTAGCTGTTCTCAAACTCGATCACCCTTGACCTTGTCGGCCTTCTTCTTCACCCTTGGCCTTGGGTTCCTCAGCCTCCTTGACCTCTCCCCGTGCACTTGGTACCTCGAAGCTCTTCTTGCCTCTGTCCTTGGCTTGATCAATTGTCTCCGAGCTACGCACCCGAGTCTCACTTTATGCAATGTCCATCTTACTTATGATGTCCATTATGTATCCATAATCCAGTTCTTGGACCATCACATTTGTTCACTTGTGTTGAACCCTGTTAGATTTACCTTAAGCACCTGTTCAACACTTAGTACACTTGTTAGTCCTTTAATTGAGTTGTCATCCAAACACCAAAACTCACAAGAGAGCTTTCACTAACTACTAAGCTAGAAACATGTGTAGTGCACTTCCCATCTTGAAAGTATTTAATCTCTCGAGAGCTTCTCCACACTTGTGCCTGATTCTTTATCCTAACTTTTTCTTGTTGCTAAGACACCAAACTTAGAACAAGTTATAGTATTGGGCACAAGAAGAAACTTCTATTCTAATGATTATCAAAAGATGTCAATTGAAGCAAACTATCACGGCTACCAATTGAAAGATACGAATTGCGAGATCATTTATTATCATAGCTCCATGATATTTAAGGATAGGCATAGAGTATCACCAAATATTATAGAGCATGAGCAATCTAGGGATATACAATTACTCATGACTTAAGATACCAATTACTTGACTTACAGAGGTACCCAAGTCCTGATTGCTCCATTTCATGCTCATCTTCTCTTTTCACCTTGAGACTGTACAAGATTGCTCAAGAAACAGTTAGTCCTCAAAAGACACAAGTTATGAGTGCTCCCCCCTCAAGTTGTGCATCAAGTATTTGAATGACTTGTACTTTGCACATTCTAGCTTCCTCAGAACTAGAGGGATCACTCAAGGCATACTCCTATCACTTTCATCCCCAAAGAGATATCAATTAAATACCACATTGAAAGCCAATTAATACAAATTGAAGGTTAAATGAAAGGTTGACTAAATACAACAATGCATGCCTCAGGAGCACCTAAGCCAATTGAATACTCACCGGAAGTCTAACATTTACACGCAACTTAGACATGCTTCATACTTAACTATCATTGCATCACATATACCAATTGAAAGACAACACGACCATGTCTTAAGCACATCATAGTTAAGAAGGTTCTTTAGGTACACCAGAAGAAAAAATTTTAAGGCATACGTCTCCTAAGCCACAGTACTACCAGTGAAATGCAAGAACACAGCTATGATCACAATCAATGGAACTTCAAGATATTCAATAAAATTGCACAGTTCCATTTTCCATACCTTTGCCTTTTACCAGTATGACCATGAGAGCACCAGTTATTACCACAAGCCATTGAAAGTTCCCTATTATTTATGCACTTCATAGCTCGAGAGAATGCATTAGAGACATTAGAGGCATAACACATAGTGCCAGAATAGGGTCATCATATAAACTAAGCAATATGTCATATTTTCACACAGGCTAATCATAAAACCATATAGCATAACTCACAACGGGATGCAGGTTTATTCACGAACACAACAAGAGTTAATCATGGAGGATATCTCAAATGATAAGCTACCCAAAGAATGATTAAGTAATGATAAGATACCAATTGAGAGCACCTAATCATGATTAAGCACACATGATTATGATCTTGGAAATCACTAATCATTGATTGAAAGATACTCAACACAGGCAATCAAGAGACATAACTACTCCAAGGACAGGTAACACACCGAGCAATACTGATTATAAACAAAGTACTTATGATACAAGGGTACCATCCTATGGAGAGCCAGTTGAAGAATCTCATCAAGGTCCTTTGTTTGATTCACCAATAATGATTAAGGACCTATACACCTTATTTCACTTGAGATGAACATGGGATTAGTGTCTCACAATAATTCAACCTTGGGTCAATAAACACCAAAACAATTAACAGCTTAAGCATAGAGTTTTAGATAACCATCTTAAGCTCTTCCATGGTCTCCAGTCCATCTCAAGGCACCTGCATGGTCTAGTTAGCACAGTTTGGTACCCATCTCGGGATGGGTCCATAATGATCATCTAAATGTGCCTTTGGTACCCAAATTGCCTTTATGCTAGTTCTAGGTGATCTCGTTATAGATATAGCACAAGTGTATGATTCGGGTCTCCTACGTGAATAAGATTGAGACAAATTCACTTGCTTAGGAATCTTACCTTTATAACATACCTTGGATAGATGACCCTGCTCACCACACTTGTAGCAGAAGCATCGCTCAACCTGACATGACGCTTGCTGTTTGTCATTTTCCTTGGTGAGGGTCACCTTGGAGGATGCACATCCTTGATTCTTCATGACCGGACATGAAGTGATCGTGTGGTCCTTATTGTTGCATCCAAAACAACTCCTTGTCCCTTCATTCTTGTCTTCGTATGGACAAGACGCGATGAGGTGGCCTAACTTCTTGCACTTGAAGCACTTCCTTTTTCCTTTTCCCTTTTTGTACTTAAATGACATGGAGAGATGATCAGTGCAAACAACATGATTAATTGAATTTTTACCTTTTTCCTTGTTCATGTTGATTTCTTCATTTATTGCTTTGGGAACATCCTTCTTATGGAGTTTGACCCTTGCTGCGGTTTCTCCTTCCTCAAGCTTCTTCACCACGTGTTCGTAGATATCTTGCGGAAGTTGAGCAAGGCATCTTCTCCTTAATTGTCTTTGTTTCTTGTTCTCAAGCAATTTCCTTTTTGATCCTGTAACTTGTTTCTCAAACAAAGATTGGCCTTTCTTGGGGCGGTGGAGGTCAGCACATGATAATATTTTGACCAATTGATTACTAGTGCAAGAATGAGGTTCATATGAGTTTAAACTAGTAATTACTACCTCATGAGCAATATCGAGCATGATATGATCATCAACTAGTTTACTATGAGAGTATGACAACGTATCATACTTATCACTCAGAGCAAGCTTTTCTAAATTCATTGTTTCTACTCGACTTCTAAGCATAGAATTTTCAGTCTTAAGTTGAGCAACATTAGATAGAGCGTCATCATTATTACTTTGCTCAATTAACATTGAATCATACCGTTGGACCAAGACATCATGAGAGTACCTTAGCTCCTCATGTTCTTTGGTCATCTTCTCCAGGCTGTTGTTTATTTTGATGAGAGTCTCCTCTAGCCTGAGAAGCGTCTCGCCTTGTTCCTTGTTCCTTCTCAACAACTTAACCAAGAGAGCTTTGTCCGCTTTGTTGAGATGGTTGTAGAAACAACGAATCTCCTCTTCTTCCACATCATCGGTCTCATTTCCCTGTCATTAATGTCAGTGGAAGCAATATAGGAAAATGTACCTTGTGATGATGAAGATTCATCCTCGCTATCATCCTCATATTCCTCCTCATCATGGCTTTCGTCTCCACCGTCATTGTTAGCAATAAAACATTTATCACTAGTGGAGAACAAACCTGTTGACGAGGTGGATTCATCGTTTGGGTGCCATCGTTCTTGTTCTTCTCCCTCTGAATGGTTAGTAACACAAGTAATATAGGGAGTAGGAGCATCACAGTTTGCCACAGAATATTTTTCTTTAATTCTATTCCATAAATCATGAGCATCAACAAATAGATCACTATCACTGCTCATGATGGCAAATAAGCACTTCTAGAAAGAGAGTCAACTAAGATGTTGCAAGCATGGTGATTGATAGATAAACATCTTAGTTCTTCATTAGAAGGATTTTTACTAAAATCAGAGGGAAAAATACTTCTACTAAAGATCTGTCTCAAATTAGGATCAACACTCATGAAAGCATTATAAATAGAGACAGACCAAGACTTGTAATTAGAACCATCGCCTAAAAGAAGTTCTACAGTTACCTCTTGTGACGACATCGTTATCTCCGGACGGCTAAGCCCACACTGGAGAGGCCTAGCTCTGATACCAATTGAAAGTTCCCTTTGACCCGGGAACAGGATCTGGATGTCGCCTAGAGGGGGGGTGAATAGGCGAATAAAACTTATCACTTTAAAACTTAAAATCTTACTCTACTCGAAGACTTAGCACGCAGTGGAATGAGAAGACCCTTCGAGTAGGTTGCAGCGGAATAGAAGATCCTGTCTCAAAATGTCCTGCACTTCAAATAAAGCTTATACCACAGATAAGTATTGAAGTACAGATATAAAGGCGAGTAAGACAGAGAGTCAGGATACAATACAGAACAGAGCACACAGACGCAAGGATTTATCCTGAGGTTCGGCCAAGCCTGAAATGCTTGCCTAGTCCTCGTTGGAGTTAGCCACACCTGGGCTTGGAGTCTATTTCAACTCCTTCCTCCGTTTGCTCAGATCTGTCAGTATGACAGATAGAGCCTTTCACTGTTGAGTTGGGTTACAACAACACCGTGGCTGCTTACAAACTTCTCGGCAGCACCTTGGTAGAGTAACGATACGCTCAAGACCTTGCTCTAGCTCTTAGCAGCACTTCTCCTCTCTCTAAAGGCTTATAGCTGTGCCTTCTACACAAACTATAGATTTACACACAAGAGGGAGAGTGAGAATTGATTCGAGTGATGTCTACACTTGTTGGCTGCACTTGTCCGTTGCTTGAGGCGCCTAGGGGTCCCTTTTATAGGCACAAGAGGCCTAGGAGCTGTTGGAAGCAATCCAGGAAGGCAAATCTTGCCTTCTGTCGGGTGCGCATCGGACAGTCCGGTGCACCACCGGACACTGTCCGGTGCCTGATCTCCTTCCATAAATGGAGCAGTCGACCGTTGCAGTCCTGGAGCCGTTGGTGCACCGGACACTGTCCGGTGCACACCGGACAGTCCGGTGCCCCCATCTGACCGTTGGCTCGGCCACGCGTCGCGCGCAGATCGCGCGGCCGACCGTTGCCCAAGCCGACCGTTGGCTCACCGGACAGTCCGGTGCACCATCGGACAGTCCGGTGAATTATAGCCGTACGTCGCCAGACTCCTTCCGAGAGCGCCTGTTCACCGGGGTTCAACCTGGCGCACCGGACACTGTCCGGTGCACCACCGGACAGTCCGGTGTGCCAGACTGAGCTGAGTCTTGGCTGTACACAGCCAAGCCTTTTGCACCTCTTTTCTTTTCTTCTTCTTTTTGTTTCTAACACTTAGACAAGTATATTAGTCCATAAAACCAATGTACTAAGTCTAGAAACATACCTTCTCTTAATTATTACATCTATAGCATTTGTCATGCTTGAGCTTTGATGTTGGACTCATAAATCATCAAGTCAGCTTGACTTGATCTAGATTGACATTTCTTAGCTCCAACATCCTGCAAAGGTCACATAGAACATCTCCAAACATAGGAACAACCCAAACTAAAGATTAAGGTGAACTTAGCTCTTTTGGGCTGCTTCCAGTTCTGGTTTTGACACTTGTTCTCCTTCTAGTGACCTTGATCTCCTTCTTAAAGCTTGATCTTGAGCCTTATGACTTACACCACATAACTGTAGTTGTTACCTCATTGGCTGTAAGTCACGTCCTTATGTAGTGATCCTTGATGTGCCGTAGCTGTTCTCAACTCGATCACCCTTGACCTTGCCGGCCTTCTTCTTCACCCTTGGCTTTGGGTTCCTCAGCCTCCTTGACCTTCTCCCGTGCACTTGGTACCTCGAAGCTCTTCTTGCCTCCGTCCTTGGCTTGATCAGTTGTCTCCGAGCTACGCACCCGAGTCTCACTTTATGCAATGTCCATCTTACTTATGATGTCCATTATGTATCCATAATCCAGTTCTTGGACCATCACATTTGTTCACTTGTGTTGAACCCTGTTAGATTTACCTTAAGCACCTGTTCAACACTTAGTACACTTGTTTTTAATTGAGTTGTCATCCAAACACCAAAACTCACAAGAGAGCTTTCACTAACTACTAAGCTAGAAAACGTTGGTAGCACCCCAGCAGCATCTTTAGTTGAAATACCTGAAACAATTAAGAAAGATGCTTCTACTTCCTGCTTTGATTTAATTGATGATTCTAACCCCTGCAACCAAGTTGTTGTTGAGAATATTGTTGTAGAGACATGTTCGGATGAGGTTGCAAAGGAAAATGAACAATTAAAGCAAGAAGTGGCTCGCCTTGGCAAGGCTTTGTATAACAAGAAAGGCAAAGCCAAACAAATCTGACCTCCACAGGATAACATCACTGCGGAGTGAACAAGCCTGTAGAGGGAGAAATTGTGATTTGTAGGCTATGCCACATGGAAGGCCACAAGTCTTTCCAATGCAAGGCGATGACCGGGGATAAACAAAGGCAAAAGCTCAAGCAAAAGCCATCAAGCAAAATCTCCAACACCTACATCAAAAAGGTGGATAAAACTGCTACACCATACTTAATCAAAAAGAAGAAGAATGGGAAGGTGATAGCAATCAAGGCCAACAAGCAAGCCAACAAAGAAAAGGGGGCCAAACGCATCTG